>CM012451.1:17049286-17381786 GCA_003999625.1 Oryzias javanicus
GTGTTATGGGACAAAGTCAGCGAGAACCCGAATGGGCTCAATGACGGTCATAAACTGGTTAGAAGTTGTCCAGCCAACCTTCACTGTGTAATGCACAGAGAGGGAGCAGAGACTGAAAGCAGAAAGCCTGACAAGCCCTTTAATTGAGGTCAGCCTGCAGGCACCCATACTTAAGCAGATACTAAAATTAAACAATTTTAGTAAGGGTGTAACCATTCATTTTAACGATGATTCAATTCATATCATAATTTGTGGTTTCTGATATGATTCACAGCTGATATTAGTTCATTTTTAACGATCCAATTCACTGACCTAGAATCAATAGTGTTAGGATTAACTAAAACTCAACCAGTATGACTCAAAGATAAACATCTGAACAGAGAAGCTTTCCAATTTCCTTGTATTTCTTGCAAGATAATCAAGTGTAAGTTAAATATGCATACAAGTAAAAGAGATATAGTTTATAAAGTTAATCTCAATGTTGTTTCCCCACTTAAAATTATACATATAAAGCATTATACCACACTGTGTGGTCACATGTCAAGTGTTTGGGTACCTCACAATACGCTGTGATACATGACATAATGTGATAATTGGTTAAAAAAAAAAATCATCTCTAATAACTCACATTATATAGAAGAACACATATTCCATTTATTTTTTTTAACTTGTACACAATCATAATAAACAACGTTTTTTTGTGCAACAAATGATTGACATTTTTGTGCAAATGAGCAAGTTTTTGACAAGCACTGACACCAATAGAATTGGAATTATTTGTAAAATTCAGTCACAAAAGGGTGAATATAACATTTTATATCCTATTCAAACAAAAATAAAGGATTGATACTTGGTGAGAACCCATTGAGAATCAATCACAGGACTAAATATTGGGATATATATTGATATTTTGGCAAACCCCTAGTTTCCACACACTGGATTGCAATGTTAGTCATCATGTTGATCATTTTTTGCTGTCGCCTGCTGTGATGACACTTGTTTATTTTTAGTACTGTGTCTCAACCCAAATAATATTTTCCAAAACTGATTTATTTTCAAATTATTTTGTCACTTTGATTAGAACTTGCTTTTAAAAAATCAATGTTTGAATTTTAAATTGATTTATTAAAAAAGTCCATTAATTGTTACACCCCTAAATTTTAATCATTTATAGTTTAAAGATATTAAAACAAAGAAAAATCTGAAAGAATTTGATTTTAATATTTTGCAGAAATACTTAATGGACTGGAATATAAACTCTTTGCAATGCAAATAAGTCTTTGGGAAAGAGGCGGGGCTGACATGTTGCGCAACTGTGCTCTCAGAATCAGCACTCTGTGTAATTATTTAATAAAAGCAATAAAAAAAGGAGAAGGATTCAAAACAGAATAGAACAGTAAAAAATGGATGACAGCTCGTCTCAGCCCGGACACAAATAGCCACCTTTCTCATGAAAGGGAAACGTGATAGCCACTCTATTACTCAAGAGGAAAGAATGTAAGTAAACCATCAGCGGAAGAGTCAAGTACAAACACGGCTTTGTCCTTCCCCATAAACAATATTATCAAAATGCGAGAAAAAAAATTAATAGCGAGCGGTCGCTTTTTGATCGCGATCAAATTGCGACATTAAAGTGTCGCATCAGAAAGAAAAAAAATACAACTCATTGTTTGTTTTGTGGCATTAAACTCGTCAGAATCGCGTCCAGTGCAGCGATGTAACCGAATCACCGGCGCCACATATGGCCACAGTCAATCATAACTATTGCACTCGTGCGCCAACAGCAGCGCAATGCAACAAAAGAGGCGTTGAGGTTGTTTTATTTTTAAAGCCTCGAATGCGCGCTGACAATATCACATTGTTCTGGGTGGAAATGTTCACGCGGGGGTGGGGGTATATTATGCAAAAGAGTAGTTAAGACGTGTCAGCGCTGGCTGGCTTACTGGCTGACTTTCAACATCAACCCGCATTACAAAATATCTAATAACTATCGGATCAGTTTGATCCCATACATTCGTGCCTGTTTCGCAATTTCCGTCCACATGTCGCTTTTAGACACTTTTTTTTTTTTCCACGATGACATGACAGAGCCCAGGCGCAGGATTGTTGCGGATTTTCCCCCCCTTTATAACACAATTAACCCCATGGAGCGCAGCGGCAGCCTTATTGAGCGCAGCTGGACAAGTGCACATTCAGCAGTTGACAATAGACGAAACTGGCTCAAGTTAAAAAAAAAAAAAAAAAAAAAAGAACTACAAAACAAATTCCAATGTAGGTTCTTTCCGTCTCCACACACATGGCTCACGAACACCTCTGTCGCTGGCGACAGGCGTTAAATGCATCCGAATCGAGGAAAATAAAGCAGTCCGGATACAAAAAAAAGGCATAACAGGCAGGCGGTGACTCATGACTATTTATCAGGCGGTTAATATTCCTACCTCTCCGTGAGCGACCGTGCGTCCCTGGGGAATATCCTCAGGCAGAAAATAAAGTTTCGAGCTTGATAAAAGTTGCTTGCTTGTCCTTTCTTCCCACAGAAGCTGGAGCTCCGCTATGCAAATAGGATCCTCGGGTTTACATCTGACGAAGAAAAAGTCTCCGAGCGCGAGGATTCTCGGTTTGCCGTCCCGGTGAAATTTAAAGGCTTTATAGAATATATATGGTCCATGTAAACCGCAAGATGAGCCCACCCACTGTAAAAGCAGAAAAAAAAAATCACATATTAAAAAAATAATAATAACAAAATAAATGAATGAACAAGTTATCACAGCAGAAATATCTCAATAATTTCCTTGTAACTATTTTTAGACGCTTAAAAACAGATGTGTTCGTGAAAATTTTAGCCTGTTAAAGTTTTTTTTAGCGTGGAAAATAAACGTAAAAAAATTTTAAAGACAAAAAAATAAATAAATAAGAAGAAAAGCGACGAGAATAGGAAACAAATGGCCGTATGATAACAAACGTTACCTTCAGTGAGTTCGGCTCCATCTCGACGTTATGAATTGATTAAACTCAACACGCTCTCCAAACTTGCTGGCTTGAATGGATTGCCGAAGGTCCTGGAAGGTAAGTATCAACGAACAGTTTCAAACACGATATTTCTACCTATAAATTTGCTCAAAAATTCTACTTTTGATTGAATTGCGTTATAAAACGTCGTTAGTTTACATGTGTATGCGTATTAAGATAAGAATACATTAATAATGATTTATCGTTGCGCTTTTACGGTACTTTATCCGTATTTTTAGGCAAAATATTAAGCCAAAACAGTAAAAACATACAAAAATTTTAATCACGAATGACACACGATTGATTACACACCCATAAAATATCGTTTGGGTTAATTATATGCATATTAAATATAATTTTGATTATTTTATTCGACATTTAGCAGCGTAACTGGTTTACGTACCTTGCAGGACTTGTGTAAAGACGTTCAGTATGAAAGCACATTTCTCACAGTAATGACACTGAGGCGCTTGCTGTGGATGCCTTCAAGAAACAATGTTACATGAAAGTTAATAGGCCTATCAAATGATTCCTCAAAAGGCAACGTGGAACCCGCGAGGTACTTTGCTTTTAGTGGAACCTGGTAGCCTGTGACTGTTATTGCTTCGGCGCCGATTTTTTTGGTTTTGATGTTTAAGAGCGCGCGGGGTGGGAGAAGGAAAAAAAAAAAAAAAAAAAAAAACGCCTTTTATATATTTTTGAAGCGAGCATGAAAAGACAAAATTGGCCAAAAGAGAGAGCGGTGTGTCATAAGACACCGTTTCATAAGCCAGCAGTCCATAAAACAGACATAAATCATAATCAAACGTTACGCTGACCTTGTAAAAAAACATTATTTTTAACAAATAATCAGCGATTAAAGAATATTAAATAATAATTTAATTATACTTTTAATTACATATGAGTTTAAGAATTGATGTCATAAATCTTACATTTGTATTGATATCCTGTCATATATAATATGTTAAGGCTCTTTGTTTACATCTATTGTTCTTATTGAGGGCTGATTATGTCAGCTGCATTTAATCAACTGTGGGGAATTTTTAATGCATTCGTGCAGTACCGACTCCATCCACAGCGCGGTGCTGTTTCCTCACTTTTTCACACCCTTTGCCCAGCATTTATCTGTCAGATCTTAAGAGCACGTAATAACGACACAGACCTACTTATGGCACAAACTATTTCAAGCAGATTACGCAATGCGCTATTTTTCTTTTCTTCCTCTCATTTTTTTTTAAGAACTGCACTCACATTTATTCACATCTGCACAAGTGTATTCATGTTTACTAACTTGAAAGCCTGTGTATTCCTCCTCAAGCCCTTTTGGTATTTATCTTCAGGGCATACAAAAGACTAGGGAATCACAGTTAAAACATAGCAATTTCCTCCCATTATGTCTTATCTTTTTTCCCTTTCCTGCTTTGCGAGAAGCAACTGAAATAAATGTATACCAAAATAGCTGAAGTAATATTCGAAATATAAATTTAGCCCCTTTTCAGTTTTATTGTCCTGAATTTGGTTGCAGAGGTGCAGGGATTCCTGCAGTGAATCCAATATAAACTGCAGCTCCTACTGTTATCTTTTTGATTTCTCTCACAGCCATGTCAGTGGCTTAATCAATGGAGTTGGAATGCTAATGGCAGCCACCATAATGAAGTCGGTGGTTAATCAATAGCACCACTCGCGCTCTTATCTGCCAATTGCAAGTGTTTGCTTGTCAACAGGCAGAGAACGGCAGCATTAAGATGCAGATATTGATGCAATTAAGGCTTCAAGGTGAAAAGTTGTTATTAAAAGCTACCTAGAACAAGGCTATAAAAGAAAAAAAAGGTCTGTGATCATGTAATGACAAATTGTTTAGTGCACTTTGAAAATACCCATTTAAAGAAAAATCTATGCGGCTTTGAAAACTTTATAAAAATGTACTTTTCATTTAGTGGCATCAACTGCCAAGCTACATTCACACCACCCTCGGTAATGCACGTTCAAAAAGCCGCTTCCAGTGAAAATTATAGCTAAAAATCCAAAGAAATGTGCAACCGTTTGAAAACTAATTATGGAGGAGAAATTAAAAATTGCATTTTGTGAACGGCCAAGTCTTTACTGTCATGCCCAGTGTGGCCGTAGTTTCAGAATTTAAAAAAGTGATACTTTAAAGTCCCACTCCAAGTAAATTTTTGTTTACGCTAAAATTGTTTAAAGTGGTCTTTTAATTACGATTATTTGACCTTTTTTTTAAAATATCAAAAAGCTAGAGTTGTTTTTTAAAGAAATATTTAATGCAAAGCAGCAATAAATGATTAGAAATTCGCCTCTAATGAGTTATGGGTGGGACTGTTGGCACTGAAGTTAGCCTCTACTAATTTCCCATCAGCCCTTTATTTACACTCTCTCCAGCTAGCTTATAGCACCTCACAAGCCCAAGATAACATTAGCTTTGCAAAAAAAATGCTGAGTAATATCGGAGTTATCCAATAGAGCCAGATTCCAGCTTAGAAGAGGAAATAGAAGATGTACAGTAAATAGATCTATATGTCTGCAAGTGGATGCTTCAGAATTGTGGCGGGGAAAGAAGCTTGTGGCCTGAACTTTTTTAAACATCCAGTTTTCATTTGTTCCAACGATTGGAATAGACAAATACTCAAAAGAGTAGTTTTAATTAGGGCTGGGTATCGATAATATTTTCCAGAAATGATTCGATTCACAGAAGCCTGGATTGATTTGATTCAGATTTTTTTATTTTTATTCTTTCGATCGTCTCAATTCAATTCAGTTTTAAGCTTAGACAGTTTACACAGTTATTCCGAAAGAAGAAAGTAGCAAAAACCGGTGCTTTAGACCACAAATTGTTGATTTACAAATATTTCCTTAAAAGAGTTTAAAAAAATTCTTGCCTGTGAGTTTATAAAGATGTTCATTTAATTAGCAATGTATGTTTAGGTCAACCAAGTATTAGCATTAGCCTATGGGAAATTCTACTAAACCTTAGCATCAAGCTAGCGGACTTTAGCTTTATGTGCTAAATTGAGCTATATTTTTATTAATCGATTATTGATCTGTTACGTTGAAATTGATTTAAATTGATTTTATCAACTCAGCCCTAATTTAATCTTAAGTCATTTTATTTTTATATCCTCAATTGTGAAAAAAAAATGCAGCAAGAACATATTAAAAACACCAAAAACACAGTTTTTATTGGAGTGGCTCCTTAAAACTTAATAATAACGAGGAAAAAAGGGGTACAAAAGGTACTTACTTTTTCACATGCTCCTTCTGCACATTAGATTAGGAGTTTTTGAATATATAAGAACCCAATAAAATGTTTTAAAACACAATTTAATAAACCCCCAGAGGGAAAATAAACATAAATGTCTCACATTTAGTAATCTACAGTCATTTTATGATCTCGAAAGTTCTTTTTTGTTTTTTAAAAATATATTCATGGATTCTTTTTTTCATGTCTCTGTGAAGTCCCTCTTGTGGAATAAAGAAAGAAACTCCTCCATATCTGGTAAAGTGGTAAAAGCATACTTTGTCTGAACCAACGCAGGTGTTCCACATTCAGCATAATGAGGCAGCTCAGCAGGGAGCTAGCTGCACATGTGGTAGAAAAGACCAGAGAGCCGGGGTAACACTTTCAACCACGGCAAAGCCATATAAAGTCTTTAAATGTCACATATTATTAAAACCACATGTTAACAAGCCTATAATTTATTTTTTAAAGTTAGTCGGGTTTAGATAAATTATTCGAGTTTATGAATAGAAAAATAAGGATTTTTTTTTTTACAGTGAAATCATAAATGATTCATTCATAGATAGGATAAAAGAAGACGTAGTAAATGTAAGAACTTATCATACAGACTTTAAAGGCTACGTGCAGCTCGTTGTGTTTATCTGTTAGGTTGAACCACACCACCAGTGATAAGAATGAAGAGGTCAAAGCAGACAACTTATATTCTGTCAATCCTATTTAGTAGGCCGTTGTTCTTATCTTTCTCGAGAGCTTTGATTCCTTGAAACAAAATGTTTTGTTGGTTTTCTTTTTGCTCACTGATAAACCGGTTTGTTTTGATTTTTTTTTTCTGTGTGTGAGGCAGTTTTTTTTTTTTTCTTAGTGTGTGATAAACTGGTCATGCGTGTCTTGCTTGGCACCAGAGAGTAGACGGATTTGAAAAAATATGTATAAATGTGTTTAAAAAGAAAGTTTTTAATTGATTTGATGTATAATAACTTTTTTTCAGTCCTTGACAACACAGTTTGCTGTAGTTCATTGAAGCCTGAGGGCATTTGTTTATTTACGGCTCCCTTAAGGTTCACTTAGGTTCACGTTGTACAGGAACATTTCAATGTATTGATTTTTTTTTTTTCCTCTTCTGAAGATTTGCTTGCTGTTTGGGGTCAGAGTGATGCAGCGTGACCTACTTCAAGTCACATTCCACCCTCAGATTGACTTTACAATCCAGTTGTTTAATATTACGACTGCAGTTCATGCATAACAGCGTTGTTTTATGAGATGTTCATTCATTTAGGCTTTCCTAGCATGAAGGAAACACTCTTCATCTACCCTTTTCCAAATGTTTAGCGATGCACTATTAAAACCATGCTGTAAGGGTGTCAGGGTTACTTTTTAAATATGTTTTCTTCTAAAATATTTATGTAAAAAGTGTTTTTCTTTGCTGGCACGGATGCTCCGCTTTTCCAGCGATTAATAATAATTCTGGAATTGGTTTTGAAACATCTGTTATGATTAAACAAACTATCTATGAAAATGAGAACGCTCTTTCTATGTGAAAGCAGCTGTTTAAGTCTGAAAAAAACAACAGAATGAGACTTCAAATCAAAACAAGCTGAGGAACAAAGACTGAGGATATAGAGAAACAGCAAAGTGACCAGCAAATATGAGGAAGTTTAAGCCCCCCCATTTTCTTTTTTTTTTCTTTTTAATAGCTAAAAGGAATGTGAGAACACAGGAAAATGCAATAAATAAGTTTGGTGGACTGATGAAAGACTGAGAGAGATTCATGGGAATTACAGCTTTTTTCTGCTTTAGTGCTGGAATTAAATCATTCGAGCAAAAAAGGTACAGATGGAAAGGAGTGGGCATGGGACTGAAAACATATGATGTAATTCTGGTAATGTTGGTTTTAAAAATGTGTTTTTGCTCCAGTATTGACTTAGTTTCCCTGCAAATTTAAAATGCTATTGAAAGTTTTATAGCAGAAGTTTTTAAAGTCCCACCCGGATTATATTTTTTTGCTGTTGCAAAATCTTTTCGAGTGTTCTTTCAATTAAGGTTACACAGTTTTTAGCCAAAATCACAAAACCTTTAGACATATTTTCTGCAGGAGATCACTAGAAATTCACCTTTGAGTTGTGGCGCTGAAGTTAGCCTTTGCTAATTTCCCATCAGCCCTTGGCTTACACTCTCTCATACAATCTCATAGCTCCTCACAAGTCTAAGCTAACACTAGCGTAGCAAAACAAACAAAAAAAAAAAAACAGCAAACGATATCAGAGCTATCCATCTGTAGAGTGTTGGGCTCAGACGAGGAAAATGAAGACTGTAGCTGAGAATGGAGACTTTTGCCCGAACCCGAGAATTTTCAAACATACGATTTTTAGCTGGACATTTCTTAGTTCCCTCGACAAAACAAGGTGTTATAGAAAATGCCTTACCTCCGATTCTTGCAAAATCAGGCCAAAGCTGTCAGTGGCTTCCTGATCGTCTGCCGCCATTTTGAAACCAGTCAACAGTGATTGGTCCGAGTTGGTCTTAGTGACGTTTTTAGAGGAACTACTCTTGCCAATCATGACTGAGCTTGTTCGTAGTCCACACCCCTTTCACTGAAAGCAATCTTGGGAGAACCTTTCAATCAGATGTTGGAGGCGTGGCCAGCAGGCACCACATGCTTGAGGCATCTGATTGGTCAGTTTTATAACTTGAATAACTGGCGATAAAGAAAACGTATCTTTAGGAAAAAATAGGATAAGAAAGAAGATGCTAAGAAGTATAGATCAGAGCAGAAATGGTAATTCTGACAAATAAAATGACTGAGAAATAACTGTCAGCGTCTCAATGGAAGTCTAGGGGATTCTGACCTTTTTGGAACCAGCAGGTACTTCCTATTTGAAATACAAGAAGGGAGGGGTTGATATGTCCAGTGATTATAAAGTTAAAGCTCCTCATTTACAATGATAAGCATAAAAAAATTCTCTAAAATACAGTTTTAATCGTAAATTATTTTATTTATGTCCTCGATCATGAGACAGATGCTGCAAGAACATGTTAAAAATCCCATTTTCATTGGAGTGAGCCTTTAATCTACTTTTCCATCTGGGCAGTAAAAAGTTTCATTTTTGAAGTTGCTTTCCAGGGAGTAAATGTAAAAGTATGTTATAAAATTGCCCTGATTTCAATCATTAAAATTACAACATGTTTCTCCACATTGGAGAGCAGAAAGTAGGTAAGAAAATATCTTTTAGCACTTTCCGTTTCAGTCTTCCAACAAGATATCACATATCATGTTTTACTTTTCAAAGATTTTCAACACCACGGGGCTTTCCTGGTGTGTTTTGTTCCTCACAGGACCAAACACTCCCCCTTTTTCCCTACATTTTCAGTGTGATCTAAGGATTCTCATTTCTAATTGTGCTGCCAGGGGATTATAAAAAAGAAAAACTGCAAATGACTTAAACAAAGAGGGGGTTCTTAGAAAATAGGTTAACATATTCCTTTTCTTCCTCACTCTACATTCACAATTGCATTACCCAGCAGATATCCATCTATCATCAGTATGAGGCCCTGGGACATTAAAAATCCATCAAGTAAATTTGGCCTATGGAGCACGTTTTAGGAGTAACATTACACCTGTTACTTTGTGCCTCTCCAGTCACTTGACAATGGACCCCGGTCCGCTGCGTGACTTCAGGAAAAGGTAACTGGAGATCTGAGGGATGATGCAGGGCTAATTCTGACCTCTTAGACTCATTATAACAGTGTTACATTTCTCTCCACTCACTCACATACGAAGAGGCTAAAGAGAAACCCAATCAGTTTATTGAAGAGATCACTTTTAATCTGCATGCAATTTGGATGTGTTTGCCAGAAAGCTGCATAAGATGATTTCTGTTTGTTTGAGTCACCCTATGGGGTGAAAACATTAGAGGAGTGAGGTCATAAATACCTGCAGTAATATTGTTGGTAGTAACGAATTACTGGAATTTAATTACTTTTGTCAGTAATGCAGGAACGTAACAAATTTAATTACAATTACTAGACTTTACAAACCCACATTACTTTGTTACTCATGTTTTACACCATTATAGGTGATGAAAATTAATTTGATTAAACTAATTTAAATTCTTTGCTTTCCCCTACAGCTGCTCCCTACCCCTCCAATTGTAGGGGCATTTGGAGCTACAGTGGTGTCCCAAACTATTTTTTAAGGTGGTAGCCATAGGGACTTATGACATTTTCCTGTTCCACGTCGCAGTGTCGCGGAGGAAAGACTCATATCTTCAAATTATTGCGCTCTCAAGCACAGAAACTTACATTTTAATGTAAACAATAACTGTTTGTTTTAGCATAACTCTTTAAAGTTAAGAAACAGATGTGAAGACACTGGTTATGCCCGAATTCCCTCCCTACTACCTAACAACTAAAGAATTATATAGTGCAGGATTATCTAATGCTCTGGATTTTAAAAGCAATTTGGACACCATGCTCACTATTTTTTTCTTCTACAATGAATAGGACATCCCCGATTTCAATAAGTGGAAACCTGAACAATACAAGCATTTTACGATGATTATTTTTTGTGTTCTGATGATGAAAACGTGGATGGTGTTATGACCCCCAATCCTGGACGAGCCCCCAATTTGTCACAATTGCCTTTGAACCGTAAAAAATAAAAGGGGAGAACAAACCAATTTTTACATCCAAAGTATTTTTAATATGGTTAAAGAAGGGGAAAAAAAATGAAGTATGAAGATGAGGTGGCAGGAAGACCAAAGGAAGAGTTCTTCTGAAGAGGTTGATCTTTTACATCCAATTTCCAATACCTGCATCGTGTGCAGGGGGAGGAGAAACGGGCCAGGAACAAGGAACATGGCCATACAGTCCAGGACCGTAACAAGGTTAAATTAAAAAGATACTTGAAATACTTTTTTTAAGGTAGAATTTTGGGAGTATCAACATAAACTGTTTTTTATTTTTTTTTGTTGGTTATTAATTCGAAAGATACAAGCCACAATATTTTTGAATGATTTTTGTGTGAATTCTAATGAAATGAGTTTAAGTTTATAAAACTTTGAAAATAAAGTTAATTGAATGAAAGCAGTGGCGGACTTACAATTTGGGGGCCCGGCGAATAATACAATGGGGCCCTGTGCAGTGGTTTATTAATCTTTCTTTTTTTTTTAATTTCCCAGGGTAAAATCCAGTAACGTAAGTAATCTCTTTAAGGAAAGGAAAAACCACAAAAGTACTTGAATGACAGAACAAAACGAAACTTTCTTTTAAAGTTACTTCAACTCTGTTCTTTTTACCCTTTTGTCTTTCTTCCTGAAGTGCAGAAACACATTTTTTTGTGTTCTCTTTGCTTTTCATTGATTCACAGCTGGATCATTACTGCTTTTTTCTTTCTTTTCTATTCAAACTCTTAGAAAAGTCTCTCTCTGTTAGCTAACTTGCTGTTGATGGAATATTCCATTTCTATAGTTTTACAGGGGAGGAGGAAACGCTTTTTCATGAGCAGTCTTTGCCATCTCAGTTTTTTTTTTCTTTTATTATGACAGAATCTACTAATAACTGCCATGAGAATTATTTTAGAAATATTTTAAAGGGGCCATATCATGATGAACCAGCTTTTTGAGCTTTTAAATGCATTATATTGTTCATTCCTCACTAAAAGAGCCCCAAAGTGGTATTTTAAAATACGTGAGTCCTCACTTGCTTACATCACAATTGAGAACTGCCCCTCCAGGAAGAGTCTGTTCTGCCCCCTGGCTAACACAAACCCTTTATCAACGAAGCTAGCGGTGATCAGCGAGCTTGACCAAATTTGTGGATAAATTCCTGGGCTACACAGTATGTACATCAATATTTAAAACTTTTTTTTTTTTAAATGGGTGACACGCTGAAGGGGATGGCTCTAGGATGACATCATGAAATGAGCAGCAAAGGCGGAGCCTCGAGGAGATCGAGTCCTTTTACTTATGGGTACAAAAAGAGTCAATAAAAATAACTCATATTTCATAAGTGAATTTTTTTATTGTTCCAAAGATAATAAATGATCACATATATGGATATGTAAAATCATGGTAGGGCCCCTTTAAGTTTTGGGTGCCCCAGGCAGACGCCTGATCTTACCTAATGGTAAATCCGCCCCTGCTGCCAAAAAGAACTTGTATGAATGAGTGGAAAAAAACAAAGGAGTGAATTACTTCTTAAAATAGGTCATAAATGAAGTATACAATTTCATCCAGTAACTTTAAAAGTAATTTATCCAACACTGGTCTTCTGAGCATCAAAGGGCGTGCAGTCAGGATTGTTGCTGATGTTCTCTTTTTACTCTTATCTTCCATTGTTTCTCTGAGACATTTTGATTCCTCATTACAATTTGATGGTTCAACCATTGACTCAATGGGTTCAACCTTGCACCAGTTCATGGCTGCAGCAGTGGTCCCACCAAATAATGTATATGCATGACAAAGAACCCACGACAGTGAACTAATTGCTCGAAAAGCACCGTTTCACATTTGTGGGCAACTGTTACAGCTAAATTGTTTGATTATGTCAAGTGAGTCATTCTATTAAGCAGAACACTAACATAATCATGCGGCAGGACAACGTGAACTGGAGTGTTAGCGTCAGCGTGAGTTTTAGCTTATTATTTGCAAAGTAAATGTAAATTTGACTCATTGATGGAGGACGCTCGGCTGAATCAGAAATGCGCAAACCACAAACAAAACAGGCAGCTTCACTCCCATCTGCATACACATCAGGGCACGCGCAGATGCACACATATTTTATATCTCCCTCCATCTAAAAGGAGGACTGCAAGCATGAATAATACATTTATGTAAATGTCTGATGGGGTATAACTATAAAAGATGAGAGTGATTGAAAGGGCATTTTGTTAGATTGAGTTACTGTCGCCGGCGAGTTATGGATGTTTTCAGAGGCTGTCAAACGCCACCCAAGCCGGAAAGAAAACAAAACAAAAAAAAATGGAGAAAAAGATGTCAGAGTGTAACTTCCCCATTTGAGGGATGCATTAATTCACAATCAGATCTCAACATTAAAAGACTGGCTTCATACTTTTGGCCGAACCGATGATGAAATCGCCGAGGACGGTGACCTCATCTTTTACCATCTGTGTTGTGCATCCTCACTCCCTCTTCTGTCAAACACTGTATTGTTGTAATATGAGCAGAAATGTCAGCAGACATCTATGATCATATTATTCACCGGTGCATGTCATTCTCCCATCTGGGCTCTGAGCACGGTGTTGTGTATATGTCAACTAGTTGTAGGTAAAAGCAGTAAAGCGTATCCGTTTGCAGGCTTTAATATATTGCCAGGTCTTTCTGACATATGTGCAGCGCCAGTCATGGCTGCCACATATCAGAGAAGAAAACAAAATTGATTCTGAAATGTGAGAGAAAAGAAAATCAGTATTCAGAGCGACAGGAAACTAAAAGAGAAAGCGAAAAAAAAAAAAAAAAAACAAGTCTCCGCATTATTAATTTATCTAATTTTATAAAGCAATTTAGCAGTCACTTGAAGTTGCCATGGTGACAAGAGGGTATTTTGAGAAAACTAATGACCTATGCAAAAACCACTCACTGTAAACTTCACTCAAGCTAAATGAGACTGCTGTCTGTGCTGTGTGTGATACATGGCTGAGAACTTAATCCCCTATACACCATGCTTGGGTTTTTTTTTTTTTCTGCACAGGACAAATTAAGGCTTTTAATATCAATGTAAAACATCTGTGGGCTGTTTACTGTGAGCCAAACAGACTTTGCATAATAGTCTTTTGTTTTCATTTGTAATGCAGAATTTATAACTGTTATGGGGGAAACCAAAAAGAGTGTAACCTATTATGTTTCACACTTTAATATCTCTTTATTTGTCAGCTTACGTCAAATGTTCCTTACGAGAAGGCGCTTTGAAAAGTGGCTCTGTTCTGAGCCGAATCATATTTGTCCAATAACTGCTTGTCCTGCTGCAGCTGTCGGCGCTGGGACTGAATGAGTCATGTGTTACCAATTTAAGTCCAATTTCTCCCATGCGAATGCCTGACATGTGTGAGTCTGCGGGGCTTTGTGTTGAAACAGTATTTCTGAGATGAGGGCAGGGAATCAAGGCCATTTAAGCACCTGCTCCACCCGTGACCCGCACTGTTTAAAGAAAGCTTATATTTAGGAAACAGTCGGTCACGTTGTTGCGGACGGGATTTGGGATCAAGCTGCCATTCAATTACACAAATAAACAAAAACGAGGAATGGGGAGGTGGGGAGAAAAAAATGTGTTTTCCTTTAAAGGAAAAGTTGAGTTACGTCCAATCTGTGATTAATCTGTCAAAATGCTGAAACAACAGTTAACTAAAATAGATGATCATGTGTGGAGAAATGTCTGCTGGATCAGATCACACTGTTTCACCCACTTTCCAAACAGTAATTCAGAGCACATTTACTCCAATGGAAAACCATGGTGTTTAGTGACACCTTTTGGGGAATGGATGTAATAGTTTGTTTTTATTTTATTTTCTGAACAGCTTAATTATACAGAGCCCCCAAAAGGGACATTTAATGATAATAAAAAAAAAATTATAATTATTTTTTTACTAATCAGACAAAAAATTTAACATACATTTTTTTTTCCTGTTTCTAACTAGAATTTTTTTTTAATTCTGAAAATTGAAAAAAAAATTCAGGTTAGTAACTGGTGCACACCATATAATAACTGGTCCACACTAGTTATTATCTGGTTTGCACCCGATAGTGACTGAAAAATATTTTTTCTAAAATTTTCTTTTACCAACCGGTGCACACCATATAGTAGCTGATTTTTGTTTTCTAAATACTGAAAAATAAAATTCTGGTTGCCATCTAGTACACACCAGATAGTAACCGGTGTGAACCAGACAGTTACTGAATTGTTTTTTTTTAATTAAATAAAAAATAATAATTTTAGTTACTATCTGGTGCACACCAGATAGTAACTGTTTTTTCCTTAATGATTGAAGTAAAAAAAATTCTGGTTACACCAGATAATAACTGGTGCACACAAGTTTATATCTGGTGTGCACCTGTTACTAACTAGAATTTGTTTTCTTCTGAAAATTGAAGCAAAAAAAATGTAGGTTAGTAACTGTGCACACCATATGATAACTATTGCACACCAGATACCCTCTGGTGCGCACCAGATAGTAACTGAAAAAAAATCTAGTTACTAACTGGTGCACACAACATAGAAAATGAATTATTTCTAAAAATTGAAAGGTAGAATTCTGATTACTTACTGGTACTCACCAGATAACAACTGTTGTGCGCCAGATAGTAACCAAAAAAAAAATTCAAAAAATTGAAAAAAAAAATCTGGTTACTTACCGGTGGACACCAAAAAGTTACTGAAAAAAAACGTTTTCTTCGAAGAATTAAGGGGGAAAAAAATCTGGTTACTTACTGGTGCACACCAGATAGTGCCTAACTATTTTTTTTCTAATCCATTTTTATAATATTTCATTGATTATATGCAGGGCCGGACGTACCATTAGGAGATTTCCTAGGAAATTTGTTGCCAAAGAGAAAGCAGCAAAATAATAGGAATTAAAAAAAAAGAGAATGAATATAGGGACAGAAGAGGAGAGAAAAAGGCAAAGGGAGAATAAACCTTTACTTCTTTTTTCTTCTTTGTTTTATATATGTTTATATATATATTCTTTACTTTTTACATGTGAAATCATACAAGTTAGAAATAAGCTCAAGATAACATCAGGCCAATAATAACAATAAAATAAAATGATCAGGAGGGCTGGATAGAATTACCTGGAGGCTTGACTTTGACACGCATCATAAAAGAAAGAAATAACAAGGAATCCGGACACTTTAATTTGTGATTGAATCCTAAAACTGGAGCTTGTATTTCAAAACCGTGGCTTTTGTTCTCATTTTAGTTCCAGTTGCACCAATGGGTTGATTCCCCTGAGGGAAAAATAAAAATGAGTGAAATGCTCCATTCATGGGGAGTTAGAAGTAATCAGAAAAATGACTGTCTGAAGTGAAAAACACACCTAAGCGTAAAAAAAAAGCAACAAATCTTCCAACACCGCATGAATGCAGAATCTGCACCTAAACAAATGTCAATGTATTTATAGTGCACTCTCTATGGAGACACAACAGAAAGTAAAACATTAATAAGGATTATCAGTGTAATTTATTTCAGTTTGGCGGCCAGATGAAGCAGTTTGATTGGTCGGATATGGTCATGGTCCGCCCATCCCTGTTCTAAAAATATTTTATTAGAGAAAAAGTTTATATTTTTCTGTTTATTCAACAGAAAATCAAACATATTTTTTAATTTATGAAATACAATATGCTATAAATCAATTGCAACACGGGATTAACTATGAAAATATATTAAATAAAATAATTTAATAGTGGTGGAATCATATAAGTTTGCTTCTTCTCAAGCAATAAATAAACTCTACTCAACTTTAGTTAATATTCTAAATGTATTTAAGAAATCTAAATACTGAATTAGTTTGTGTTATGTGTAGCAAAACACAAATCTCTCGTGATTACACTATTTTTTTTCCATTTTTCTTAAATGAGTTTGATTAAATCTGTTTGATTTCTTTCTTGTCTACAATTAACCAAATAAATCAAATTAAATGAAACCAAGCATGATTTTAAAAATTGGAAAAATGTAAATATATTATAGAGTGAGCTCTCCAGCATATAAAACAAAGCCCTGTGATCTCACATCCTCTCATGTCCTCTGTGTGTTCTTATCTTATCATCTCTGAGTTTCCTCTGAGCAATCAAGACTGCATCCATGACACACATGCATAGATTTTACTGGAAAAACTCCAAAGGAAATGTGTTTGTCCTTTAAGAAAATTAAAATAAATACATGAAAGGAGATAAACAGAGTAGGATGCAGAAGAGTGTAAAAAGTCATATAACATATAAAATGTGTTTATTTCATGGGGGAACGAAATAAACACGTTTGACATAAAAAATTGTTTTATTTGAGATTTATTTATATTTATTTCCAGTAGTGGTAATAGTACAGTGGAAGAAATCTGATAAATGGAGTGTTTACGTCAGGGAAACTGTGATCTTCAAACGACTGTGATGGAAGCAGCTAAATACAGAGGCGCTCCCTGTTCTGTGATCAACGTCCGCAGCCCCGCGGCCATTCCCGTCTCCAGGCAGCCAAGAGCTGAATCTTGAACAGCGTGTGGGATGGCCTTTCTGTCTCGCTCAACAGAGGAGAGTTTGTGCCCATTCACAGCCCCACTCTCTCTTTTCCCATGACAGAATGAGCTCACAACTGGAAACATTTCTGTTTTAAATAAATTAGAATTTTATTTATTTATGAGGTTGTTTTTAACAAGCTAACTGGATACACATCCGTTTTTTTATTTTTTTTTTTTTTGCCCCTTCAGCCGGTTTCTGTCTCGGTTGAATTTTCTGCCGTCTGAAATTCTCTTTGTGATTTCACGCACATGAGACAAGCCAAAATGGGATGACAGAGACTTTTGGAACAAAGACAGGAAAAGTCTGACTCCCTTCCAAGGTCACCCGCCTTTCAGCTCTTTCCTCTCTTTTGCACTCTCTGGCCTGATAGATTTTAGCAGAAATTAAGTCAGCCGGCAGCCAAGTGGAGCAAAGTGATGTGTGTTTCTTTGAAAATGTTGTTTTCTCCAGAGAGAAGGAGGGAAATGACATTAGGATTGATGGTTTAATGCATCAAAATGAGCGTGTGTTTCATTGAAACTATTTTTATGGATAGTACTCATTTAATACTCTGAAAACATTTACATTTAACCTAAACATAGGAGAATTTAGGTTGTTTTCTCTTTTTTTCATAAAAAATCAAATGAATTTAACAAATCTTGTGTTTGTTTTCTGTTTCAGTTCAAAAACATACTTGTTAGTTTGCATTATGCAAATTATCTGTAATAATCTGACAAAAAATGTGTTTCTATTCAAGTTAATTCATCGTATAAGTGTGTTTCTGGACTCTAAATTTGAAATTTTGATTTTTTTTTTTTGTTTTTCAACATCAGTAGCATAACTTACTTTTCTCTCAATGGCTCAAAAGACAATAATCCTGGGTTCAATTGTTTTTTTCTTTTTATTAAGACAAAAAATGTTTTTTTTAATTTTATTTTTCTAGTTATATTTGTTTATTCTATTGAGATTTTTTCTTCAAATGCATTTAAAAAGTAACTTGTTTGTTTTCTGTGTTTCAGTTAAAAAACATGCTTTTATTATGCAAATTATTGTGATCTTTAATAGTATCAAGAAAGATAAGAAAAAAAAATGCAACCATTCAAGTTCATGTATGCTTTAAATGTGTTTTTGGACTAATTTTTAGAATCACTTTTTTTAATGCTTTTCTTTATTTGCTTTATAAAAATGCAAATTATGGTCTTATTCCGTTCATGATTTTGTAAGGTTAAAAAAAACATAATATTTTTCTAAACAAGTTGGATTTTTTTTATTTAAATCTTGTGAGATAATTGAAAAACATCCCGTTTTCATTTTACATAGATTAAATTAAAATTCAAATCTTTTTGTTTTTTCAACATCAGTGACATCACTTCCTTTTCTCCCAAATTCTAGAATGCCAATAATCCTGGATTCAATTAGTTATTTTTATTAAGATTTTTTTTAATTTTTTATTTAAGACTTTTTACATTTTCTGATTATTTTATTGTGGTTTTCCTCATTTTTGCAGAAAAAGTCAAAAGCATTAAAAAAAGAACCTGTTTGTTTTCTATGTTTCTGTCAAAAATATACTTGCTAGTTTTTAATATGTACATTATTGTTACTTGAAATACTATGAAAAAAAAAACATGCAACCATTCAAGTTCATTAATTAAGTGTGTGTCTGGACTCTATTTTGTCATTTGTCAATTTTTATATAACTTTTTTAAAATGCAGATTATACTCTTGTTCTGTGTACAATTCTTTGGAGTTATCACAAATACAAGTTGGAGCTTTATAAAGCTTAATTTTTGTGAGATGATCTGAAGAACATCCAGTTTTTACTTATTTATTTCACATAAATTTATTAAAAGTTTTTTTTTTTCCAACATCAGTCTTATCTCATTCTTTTCTCCCAAAGACTCAAACACAGTTTGAATGCAAATAATCATGAGTTATTTTTTTTAAACTAATATTACAAACAACTTTTTTTTTTTTAAATCTGGAGCTCTTCCACCAGTTCATACTGCATTTGTCATATTCACTATATCAAACAAAGTCAAATACAATGAAATTGTTGCTTGTTTTGTTCAACATTTCCAGATGTGCTTTACTTCTGAACAGAATAAATTTAAACTTTCCTCTAAAAACTTTACAAAAATAACTGATGCTGTTGCACAGGTGCACATCTGAGGCCAACGAGGATCAGCGTCTGCTTTGTGTCAGCGTTTAAGCCTGCCCCACTCACAGCTAGCATCCTCACTCCTCGAGTGCGACTATCTCAGAGCGTGCTTATCTTCTGAATAAGAGTTTCCCTTTTCAGAATAACAAACAGTAAGAAGGAATTCTCGGCATCAGCTTTTTTAAACTGTTGTCTGACTTTTCCAGGAACGCTCTCCTTTACCAAAGGACTTAAATCCATCAAATGTAAAACTTATTGTTCTGTCAGCTTCAGAGGGAAAATTGTAGAACTGACGAGTAAACCATAGCCTTAAAATCAATACTTTAGCAGTTTAAGAACATTAAGGTCCTACGCTTTTTGGTCTTACGTTGGGTAATCGAACTTTCTAATGTCAACATATTTACATTTTTTTGGAAGTTTTGCATGTTAACATGGAGGGACGCACTAGTCACCTTAATTTTTTAATAGCACAGGAGATCATTTCATTAATCAGAGGAAACAAGTAAATCAGTAACGTTAAATTGATCAAATTGATAAAGCATTAGACTAAAACAAAACAGATAGTTATATCAATGTGGTTTTTGTGTGTTTACTTGTTTGCTTTTTATTGCAAATGTTCAGATATTAGTTCAGCTTTTTTTGTTTGTATACAACAACAAAATCAGAAGTCAACCTATGTTTTATGTTATCATGGCATGTCTTTGTACTTTTACTTTCCTATTCTATTCTATTCTATTCTATTCTATTCTATTCTATTCTATTCTATTCTATTCTATTCTATTCTATTCTATGTGTTATTATATTATTGTTATTATATTATATTATATTAAATTGAATTACATTATATTATATTATATTATATTATATTATATTATATTATATTATATTATATTATATTATATTATATTATATTATATTATATTATATTATATTATATTATATTATTATATTATATGACATGACATGGTATATTTTACGTTACATTACATTATATTATATTATGTAATATTATATTATATTATATTACATTACATTACATTACATTACATTACATTACATTACATTACATTACATTACATTACATTACATTATATTATATTATATTATATTATATTATATTATATTATATTATATTATATTATATTATTGGTTGATTTGTCTTTGTACTTTACAAAAAAACTGGATAACAAAAAAATGTAATGGGTTTTCTTTTAATAGTGATATAAAATATGATTTCAGATATTTTGTCCTGTTTTTCAAATGCTAGAATATTCTTGAGAAGCTACACAATTTTTATGCAATACTTCTTTAATTATTTTTACAAGAAATTGATTCTGAAATAAAACATGTATTGCTTTTTTAATTTTTTTTTTTTACCCGAAATATCCAGAGTGAACAGCAGAGGGCGCTGTGTCCCCGCGGTTCTCCTTATAAACTATCATCTTAAGATGCTCTCACCTCTTCACGGACAGCTGTAAATTTTACTAACTGCCAGTGAAAAGTTCAATCTGAACGAGGTGCGGCAGATAAACTTCCTTTCCTTACGTCACCACCATGTGATCCAGAAAACGCCATCGGGGGGGGGAGCTAGAAGTTGGGCCCCTTTTATTGAAGTGACCGCCGTTAGAGCTGCAGCTTCGCAGCTTTGCGATGTGTCTGTGTAAGTTCGTGTGTGCGGTCATCACCAGGGCTCTGTTCATCCTGGTGGCTCTGGTCGGAGTCCTGAGGGTGAAGTGGGTGAAAAATGACCGCAACTACTGGTTCCTGACCTTCCTGTTTTTGCCGCTGTTCATTGAAATGATCATAACTCTGAAGCGGCGAAAGGGAAAAGATTACAAATGGTAAGATGCGTGCTTTTATTTTGTAAATTGATTTATTATGTGTGCTTGAAACTATTGATTTTTCCCCCTAATATTGACTTAAACTCATTTTTAGTTGAAAGTAAAAGTTGACTCCCTGGAGTTTGAACTGTCCTGTATCCTGCTTTTCCCAAAGCTGCTATTGTCTTGCAGCAGTGATAATTTGGAGGGACCCCTGATTCTTTCCTGGAAATAAATCCACCTTTACATGAATCAATGCAGCATTTCTGTCCCAAGAATTCTGAACCGTGAAGCAGAAATCCAATGTTTATATGTTTCAGGCAGGAGGCACGGAAAGATCATTAAATGAAACAGAGACTCCTTTGGAAGTGTTTGAAGGGGGGGATGACAGCAAAATAGGTTAAGGAAGTCGGCTTTCCAACCACTGGTTATAGTCTTTCCAACATTCAATGTCTGGAAAAATTCTGAAGGAAAAAAATAGAAGAACTGCTGAAGGAAGATTAAGTTCTCATATTGAATTTTTATCTCAAATCCAGTTTGGGATATTTCTCATACTCTTTTGGTTCTATTGCAGGTTCTCTCCTCCTATCTTTCTGTTTCTCATCAGTATCATTCCCTCAATCTGGATCCTGGAGCTCCACCATCAAGAAAACAAAACCAAAGATCCTGAGGTGTCAAAAACCAAAATGCTTTTATTTTGAAGGCTTACAGTCCCACTCCAATCCTCTTCTGGTCTAATATGAAAGCGTTTTCTAGGATTTCTAGGACGTAGTTTCTGGAGGAGTTTATTAAAATTACCCCTCTGAGTTGTGACCATTGACTCTCTCCCACTAGCTTACAACCCCTCACACCCAAACCTAATGCCGCATTCACACCAATCACTTCTTTACATTGACTTAACGCTTAAAATGAAGACATACAAGAAATATTTAGAAATACTGTTTTTAATCGTAATTTTCTTGATATATGTCCATCATGAGAAGAAACAACATGTTAAAAACACTATTTTTTTTGGAGTGGGTCTTTAAGAAACCTTTAACAAATAAAATGCTTTTAACTTTGATTTTTCAACTAATATTAAGTGTTTTTTTCTTTTCTGTTTTCAGTGCAATAAGCTAGACTCTTTGGAGAATATCCTGAAAGCGGTGACTCCGAATGACACTTCTATAAACAACTCTTCCCAGATCCAAGATTATATGAAGGTACACTCCAAAATCTTCTTTTTGAGATGCTTTTTTTTCTATTTTTAGATCATGATGTCATTTTACACCACCGTATAAATTCAGCAGAACAGAGGAGGAAGTGTTTAAGGTGACGCACATTTGGCTTTATTTGCTGACTAAGAAACCCAATGAGAAAAAGTATTAAAAAAAAAAAAAAGGTAATAATTTTTAAGGTTTGCTTTTATCTTTCACATCGCTTTGTTGAGTTTTACAAGAAAGTCAAAAAATGTAGAAACCATTCCCCCAGTCAGTTCAGCTGAAAATGACATCCAGATGTCCAGATGTGTTTCGATGAATAGTGCAAGTCTGTGGTTTTTGGGATCCAGAGGACACACATGAGATCCCTCGAGGAAACCATCATGGCATTTATGAAGAAGACTTTCCCAAAACTCCCAGACAAAAGCGCCTGCAGATTGAGAATCCAGATGCTAGAGTCAAAGTATTCCCATAAAAACTATTTCTCAACATCTGCAAAGTTTCTTTCTGCAAAACGTAAAGATAAGATAATAGAAAACATTGTTTTAGAACTGTGAAGCGCTGAGCGTTTTCAAAGCCTTTCCTTTAGAAAAACATTTCCCAACACGTGCTTATAAAGGCTAAGCTTGCCTTTTGGAGTCAGTAAATTGTGCAGCAACACATGGGTGTTAAAATTGTGGTGAAGGAAGAAAAACAGGACACGTATGAAAAAGTTAACAAGCCAAGGGAGTCATGCTGAACAACAGATTCTGGACTCCGCCTGCAATGATATAATAATGTAAGGATGCAGCACTTAAGTGAAAGTTATACACCCAATGATTCTAGAATAAACTAAGAGATATATTGAATATTTTGCCTCTATTTCTCTCTTTAGTAAAAACCTTCTTCACTCCAGCTCATGAATGTCTTCAGAACAGTGTGGAAAAACACAATCTGTCTTTTTTTTCTTGTCCACACCAAAATCTCGTCCAGACGTAAACTCATTTCTGAGTCAGAGCGTGTCCACTTCTGCAAAAGTCAAGAGGTCGCTCAGTCAGAAGGAAGCAACGACACAACGGATCAGACAAAGTGACTCCGTTGTCACCAGGAAAAGTGCTTTCTAAAAACAGTGTGGGACAACAGGAGCCTTGTTTGGTGTCAAATTGTGACTCATAAATTGCATGAATTGTTGATTTGAAGTTGGTAATATCAATATATTTAGTCCTGCGATTGATTCTCGATAGGTTCTCACCAAGTATCGATCTTTTATTTTCGTTTAAAGTAAATTTTTGTTTTATTGTTTGTAACAATTTTGTTACTGTTGCTGTTCATGTTTACTATTGTTAACACAGAATTGTAAAGTTTTGTCAAAGATTACTAATTTCCACAATGTTACACAAAAGTATTTATCATTTTTTGCTCAAAATAAGACACAAGTTGTGTATTATGATTGTGTATAATCTAAAAAAAATGAGGATATATTAGTGATTATATAGTGATTCCCCGCCCTAGTTTGAGGTATAATTCCTAACCAGATTATTGTAGTCGTGATAGACAATCTTAGCACCTACTGCAAAGAAAATTATGTTTTTGATGTTTTTTTAACATGTTTTTGTGGCTCAGATTAAGTGGTAGAAAAAAACCAATACAATGAAATATCGTGATACTTAATTTAGCAATACTTGTATTGTATTAAAATTATGCCAAGATGATATTTAATTAGTTATTTATAAGCAAACAACATCCAAACCGTTTAAAAAGTAGTTAGTAACTTTGAAAATAAATATATAACCTTATAATATATCAGAAAATCAGTTCTAATATAGAACTTATAGAACCTTATTGGTCAAGACAAATTTATTTATTTTTTTTCCTAAATTGAAAATCAGACGCTGTTCCTTTTAAGAGCAAATATTTCTTAATTTACCAAAAGAAAAGTTAGTTAAAGCAACTTGTTTATGAGATACAGTTGCAGTTAGTGATCTGATCATTAAATAAAATGTATGTTACCATTTTATTAAAGTGATACTCTAAAAAACTAGTAAAATATTGTTTCTGGTACGGTCTCGGGATACATATTGTATCGTGACTTGTGTATCGTGATACGTATCGGCAGACGTTTGGCAATACACTCACCTACAGGACATATATAAAAGAAATTTAAGCTTAAAACTACATTTTTGAGTACTTTTTTTTAAATACAGTTCCGCCCACTACTTAGAGGTGAATTTCTAGTGAACTGTACAGAAATATGTTCTAGACACAAATAGATTTAATAAAAGTTAATAAAAGATCACTGGGAACGCTTTTAAAATAGCTCAAAAGATAATCGGAGTCTATATTAATTTGTGTTTATTCGTAAATGTGTCATAAAATATCTCCTCCTTTTGTTCTTAATGTCCAGGTTTTTCCAAAACTGCTGGAATGGATTCATTCAGTTAAGATGACCCTAATATTTATTTTTTTAGTAATATGAGTTTGTCTATTTGTTTGTGTTCTTACACAACAAAGCAGAAAGAAAGATGCACAAACCTGGCAACGTAATGAGTTTTGGTTTGCTTTCTTCAGTGAAAACTAATTTTCTGTGTTTAGGTGAAGATATCTGTGTGCACACACATGTAAAGTGAGATAAGAGGGTCCAGTCTTCACCAACGGATGTATCGCGGTTAAACAGAGCATCTCCGTCCGCCTCTGCCTTCAGAATTAACATTAAGTAAAGGGTTTTTGAGCTGGTGTGGTCATTCTTGTGGACCGGAAGGGGCTAACCACAAAACCCAAGGGGGTTCTGGTGATACTGGAGAACGTCTAATGCCATGCGATTTGTCAGAATGGAAGCTGTGAATCCAGAGGACGGTTGGAGGATAGATGGGTCGTTGGCGCCTCCAAGTAAACGTGATGTTAGAGCAGAACTGGAGTCGATATGCAGGACCTTACCCCATTATGTGGGGAGTGTTTTGATTGGCTTTTAGGAAACAGGAAGGATGCAACTGAAACGCTTATTAAAATGATTTAGCTGAGCTCTTGAAAGCTTCAAAAGATCTAAATGATGGTTGATGTCTACTTGAATATTCCTGCTGAAGGATTCCTAAAAACTCCTAACAAAAGACTCCATACAGTGTTTCATCTCTTGTGCCACGACTGTTGTTGTTCCTGGCAGCATAAAGAAAGCCCATCCCTTCTTTTCTGTGTGTTTATAATGTCAAAGTCACAGCAGAACTTTGTTAACATTTAAGAAGCGTGGTGGAATTCCTTTTCATAAGCAGTCCGTAGGTGTTATAGCTCAGTTTCTTCAAATTTCCTCTGACAACTTTAAACCCAACTGTTCAAAACTGCATTCTAAAATCTGCAAATCTACGGTCCCACCATGTTTTAATGTAGAGGTATTTTATTTAGAAAAGCTTTTATCTAAGAGGTTATATTGGTGCTCTAATAGAGTAGATGGGAGTATCAATATTTAAGTCATGCTAAATAAATTCAGCATCCCCTCCTCTATGACAGAGTATTACCATGAAAGAAAAAAAATATCCAAGAAGAAAGTCATACATTTATGAGAAAATAGTAACAATTTTTCAAGGAAAAAGAAAAACTAAAGTTGATTATATAAGCCACATTATGTGGCGGCTAAATTCATCAATGCAGCCATATATGGTGATGCCATATCATAGAAAACTATGTCCCATAATGCATGTAGACCTCTGCAGAAATCCTCTACTTGTTGAAGAGATCCAGTTTCCTGAAAACTGTTCTCAATGTCTTTATAATCAAACAATTCCCTAAAAGACTTCAAATTCTTTTGACGACTCTTGAAATGGAACAAAATATTTTTTTATTCTATTTTTTGCAGTCAACAGCCTTTTTTTCCTCAAATTTATGACTTTAATATCATAAATTCTCAACTTATACCCTGTGAAATTATACCTTTACTATCATAAAGGGTTTACTATTTTACTTATAATTTTTTGTTTTCGTAATATTTTGACTTTTTTTCTCATAATTTTACAACTTTATTCTTGTGAATATTTTACTTCATTCTTATGTTGGTTTTTTTACTCTTCTGCATTTCCCCTCAGCGAATCAGCTTTCGAGTTTTTATCCAGCTGGGGACAGGCACAGGGAGACCCAGACCGTCCCGTTTGTTGCTATGTAGTTAGGCAGTAGTGTGAAGGATATTTCCCAAAGAGATACATTAATTAATGGGAAAAGCGAGGTGTTGACGTCACCCGTAGAAATTGCCTTTACGAAATCAGGCCGAAGCGGTTACTGTGGCTTCCTGATACGGCTGCCGCCGATTTTTCTAATGCTTAACCAACCAGCTGCCATTACTTTATTCTCATGTATTTATTTATTTTTATATTGGCCCTAATACTGCGTTGTACCTCTCAATAATTAAGTTTACTCAGATATCAAAACAAATTAGTGGCATTAGTAACCAACATCCAGGCAAAAATACCTAAAAGAAACATTTATTAGGTTGTTTTTATTATTATTATTTTTTTTAAGTTGATGACAATTTAAAAAATCAGGCTTCACATGTTACAGTTATAATGTATTTTGTACTTTCTAAAATTCTCCTAAAAAAATTAAAAGTTTTTGTATTTATTTGTTGTTGTTTCTGCTTAGTTTATGAGTACTTTTTTCTAGAGCTTTATTTGTAACCAAGTGCACAAAAAAGCAGCTTTGCCATAATGTTTATATTTCGGGCTGTGTCAGACTCTTTGGGGCCCCGATGGGTGGTGTCCCGGTGAAAGGCAATAGAAAACAGCTGCTGTGCAGTAAAGTTTATAAGCAGAATTTTAAATAGTCTGTTTGTGACACGTATTTCGTTCTGCAGGAAAGCTGGAATTCTTTCAAGAATGTTCAAATGTTGTCCCATCCCTTCCTTATTAGATAAGAACTCACATTCGTGGCAGGATTGATGATTGGGAGAGCTTTAATTTTTTTACTGCGTGTCATTAATAAGAACTGATTTTCTGATATTTTTTATTCCACACATAAAAATAAATAAAAGGTGTTAACAAATACAGAAAATGCTTTAATGTCCTCGGTTTTAAACATTGGACAAAAAATCTCTTTTTGTCTTCTTTTTTTTCTTTTAGAAATTTGACTACGTGTTGTCAAATGTGTGTTCCAACGACTGGATCCTGGCTCTTCATCAGATCCTGCTCATCCTCCTCATCGTAGGGAAATGGCTCCTTCCTCTTGGAGGCGGGGTCACGAGAGACAAGCTGTCACAACTTCTTCTGATTTTTGTCGGGACGGCGGCAGACATCCTCGAATTTACCAACGAGACACTGTCGGATGTCAAGTGGGTATCAAATAAAGAAGGCGTTATCCTTAGTTTAATTTTTATTGTCATTGAATTTCAAAAAGTCATTCATGTAGTAAAATATGCAACTATACACAGATTACAATTGAAGACAAGGATATCAAACTCAGTCGGCAAGACCAAAACAGTCGCGGGTCGAACAGGATAAAAATCTATTGAACACACTAAAACAACATTTTTAAAACTTAAAAAATGTAACTTTGTATTAAACCTTAAATAGATTTTGATATTTTACTCTCCATAAAAATATATTTTGACAAAATTATACAAGTTTGAAATAAGCGCAAGATAATATCGGGCCATTAATAACTATAAAATAAAATGATCTGGAGGGCCGGATAGAATTACCCGAAGGGCCGTATCAAGAACATTGGAGGATGCTGCGAATGATAATTATCCTCCGCGATAATCTTCTTTGGCATATCAGGATTTTTTCAGCCGCTTTTGAGCCAGTCGATGCCATTTCTCCATGTAGGGGCATGGAGATGGGAGCGGGTGCTCCTTTTGTGGAGAGGGAGATGACACCTTCCCTCCGGAGGGGGCTCCGCTGTGAGGAGATACACCTCAGCAGCGCAGTGCTTCCTTCTGATGCAAACATTAAAGTCAAGCATCTTGAGCTGTCTGAGTTTTTGTGACAAACTTGAAGAGTCACGTGAAACAAAAATATCCGCAAATATGTTTAACTGCGAATAAAGAAGCGGGAAAACACTGTAAGCCTTAATTACAATATGGGCCTTAAGGGCCAAACGAAAAGAACAGATTTATTTGTTTCTGTGATCAAAAAAACTGTTTATCTTCCTTAATAGGAAAACTATTTGAGTTATTTTCCTGTTCACATAATTTAAATGTAGACATTTACAATGAATAACGAGGAATATTTCAGATGAACCATGAATTAATGTTGACATTTTTTCCCCATACAGACTTTTTTTCTTTTTTTCTTTTTGATCTTCAAATAAGATAGTAATAAGATAGTAATAAGAATATTAATTTATACAAAATGTATTAACATATGTGAAGAAATTAAAATTATATCATTGCAAAAATAAATTGTTAATTTGCATTTAATGTTAATACACTGTGAGAAGTGAAACATTGGATCAATTAACAAAAGTTCTGTAATTTGTTACATTTAAATTTGTTGCCCATCAAATTAAGATTTTGAGTTAATTGTTTATCCAGCTTAAAAGGGTAATTTCATAAAAACTAATATTTTTAATTACCGGTTTAACAAATTGTAGAGCTTTTGTTATTTGATAGAATGTTTCACTTTTTACAGTGTTTAAGGGTTCAAATGTTTGTTTTTTTTGCACCAAATCTGGCCTTCTTGGCCAAAAGTTTGGACATCCCTGGCTTAAAGTGAGAATCATTGGATCCTACAGATAGTCTACAGAATTCTGCCTTATTCAAATTTTTTATTTACGGAAAAGAACTAAGAGAATTTGTTTTTTGTCTCTTGTGTTTTCAGAGACAACAGTCCTCAGCTGGTTTACATCATCCTCGGTGTGTGGACCTGGACCATGCTGCAGTTCCCCTTACATTTGTCCGGTATGCTTCTGACCATGATGTCTTGCTTATGAGGCGGTTACAGAAGCGTGAGAACATTTCAGCAAACAATGTGAAAGTCCAAAATCTGACAGAACTTCCTCTTTAATCTCTTTGCAACCTAATCATTTATAAAAATAATCTTAGCCGTGAAAAAAAAGACAAAACAAAGATTTGTTTTTCGCAATAATATTCTAAACCTAAAGAAGAACATTATTGCAGAAAAAAGACTTCATTCTGAAATAATTTAATAAAAGAAGAACATTTCCTAAATCTTGCAGTAAATGATGAGGTTTAAAAAGAGGAGAAATTTTCTCACCACAAGTTTGTTCTTGGAACTACAGTAATTGAGTCTATTAAAGGCCTGAAATATTCATAAAGCATCTTTCTAGTTTGTAAATGGATTCTGGGTAATAACTCTGCACTTATACTCCAGACAGGAAATAACATCAAAGCACATAGCAATAGTGTTTGACCTTATAATAAAGCTGTGTTTTTCTCATTTGAATCATTTATCAACAGACCAACATGTTGCCACTCATCTGACATCTCCTTTTTTGTATTTTGAGGAAAACTCCGGCAAATTCTACTTAATTTAAAAAGGAATCTATTTAGAAAATTAGATCAGATTTTTAAAATTAATTTAATAGCAAACAGAACACACAAAATGTTTTTGGAGGTAGCCCCTACTCTAAAAAAAGAGTGCTGAAAACTAGAATGTATATGCTAATTGACTTGTTTTCCTTTCACATAAATAACAAAAGTCAACCGTTTAAAAGACATGAAGCTAGAAAAGTCCTTCTGGTGTGCAGACAGAAGGCTGAGAAAGACCAAAATCATCTACAATGCTAACAACCCGCTAAGACTATAGTGACATATCTCAGAATCCCACCGCGGTGTGACCTAATGCAAGTTTTTCAGCTAGTTCAGCAGGTGGCCACATTGTGACATTTGTAAAAACTCAAGGTCACAAAGGTCAAACATTACTGAAATTAAAAGGAAAATTTGCTTTTTTTTTTGCTATTTAGTAGAACATTTTTTAGAAAATTAATCTGGTCAGGACAAAGAGGATGTGTTAACCTGTGGTCTCCAGTTAGCATCGGGTCTTAAGATGTGTAATAATCTGCCTCATTATTGAGCGACAATGTTCACTGAGAAGATAGATGCCATGGAGAAAATTAGTTTGATGATGGATGGATAGAGGAAATTTGATCGAGAGACAGACTTCAGAGTTTGTAATTACTATTTTTTTTTTTTAGTTTCTTCAAAAAAGAAATGCAAAGTACAGGCAGGGGCAGACTTAAGATAAAGCCTGGGGTTCCCAAGACTTTTAGGGCCCTAAGCTGAATACTTAATACTTAATTTTCATTGCCATAATTTTTTTTTGACTGTCAAAATAAAAGGAAAAAGATGGCATATGATTCATCTTGTAAGTGTTTCATCCTCCCCTGGAAATCTGCAGCAATGGAATATTCCGCCAACAGAAAGTTAGCTAGCAAGATAGTTTTCTTTGAAAACAGCGGTAATCAACCAGCTGTGAAAAAAGAATAAAACAAAGTTACAGCAAAAAGTGCCGGAATAAAAACAAAAGAGGGAAAAGAACAGAACAAAAAGAACTGATAAAGAAGTTAAAGAAAGTCAAGAATGATAAGAGGCAGAAACAGAGAGGAGGGAAAAGGAGGGGCTGAAAACAGATTTAAAAATGAAAAAAAAAAGTTAAAGTCCCACTCCGATCATCTTTTGATATATAGTAAAATCGTTCCGAGTGGTCTTTTCATAATGATTATCTGTTTTTAGCCAAAATGTTTATTGTAGACATAGTTTCTACAGAGCGGCAATAGTTGATCAGAAATTTTCCTCTGAGTTGTGGGCGGGACCGTCCCCCTTCCCCTCCCTATTGCTGAGAGCTTTCTGTTAACATGTTCTTCTAACAGCCCTTCACACCTCCAGCCTAACATTATCAATACAAAAAACAAGCAGTATTGGAGCTATCCAGCCGCACATTTTTTATGGTTCCTTTTAAAAGCGTTGCAATTTAAACCAACTGTAGCCGATTTACTTAAAACAAAATAATAAAAAGAAAGAATTTCAATAGTCTAAATGGGATAAAATAAAAACATGTCCGTCAACCGAAAAACTTCACAACATGTTAAAACACAAAAAAATACAATTTCCATTGGAGGGGGTCTTTAAAAACAACAAACCTCCAATTAACACAGAAAGTAAATAAGTCATGTGGAAATAAAGACATAATAATCTTATCCTTTACTCAATGTGCATGATTGGAACCATGAGAGCTCTTATTAGCTGTTATCTATAACTCGGCTGTTGTCTGCAGCTGTAACTATAAACACTCATTTCCGGAATATTCTATCAGTCTTCATCCTTCATCAGTCTCATTATTTTTGGAGGAGTTTTGTCTCCGTCTTCCTTGAACTGCTTCCTTTCAATCTATTGGCGTTTGTGGACATTTTCTGTCTTTTACAGACTTATTGTTGCATTAAATAGTTATTTCTTTCATTGTGACCCAATCCAGACCCGTTTTTAATACCACTGTCCAAATTATGACGTCAAATATTGATTCTTTGTACAACTGTAGACTATAGGAATTCATGATCAACTCAGAACCACTCCAATCCTCTTCTAAAAGCGTCTACAGTGATTTAATTAAAATTTTTAGACAAAAATCACAAAATTATGTCATTTTTTATGGCATAGTTTCTGCAGAGCGGCAGTAGTAAATTAGAAATCTGCCTCTTGAGTTGTGGGCAGAACCGTCAGAAACTAGTGGTGTAGGACCCGATATGCAGGAAACTAAAAACTGAATCTTGACAAAACCCTTGGAGAAACAAAAGAGTGACAGAACAATCTGAAAACCAGACACTTAAATAGATTGAAGGACGATTGACAGAAATAAAAACAGCTGTGTGTGGTGACTTACAAGAGAAAACTCAGAACATGACCAAGAACAAGAAAAAACAAAAGTACAGAATACTCGCAGGTACTGCCTGCCCTACTTCCCATCATCCATTTGTTTACACTTTCTCCTACTAGCTTACAACCCTTCACAACCTATTAGCGATGCAACAAAAATGGTGAGCAATATCGGCACTATGGCCCATGGATTAAAGCGTAAAAGCCACAACTGTATTTTTTTGTCTGCTCCTGATATATCTTCATTTTCTTCATACACTGCATGTCCTCCATCCTCATCATTCAATGCAGGCGTAGTAGAAGTCGTTCTGGAGCTGAAGTCAGCGGTTTGAATGTCTGCCCTTGCAAACAAACTGTTTATTGAGCTTTCATGCGACAACAAACGGAAAAAGCTTTCATGTGGCTTACAGAAGTCGTTGTCTTATGTTCTGATTGTTTGTGCGACCACAAAACCTACATGTGGTAAGACCGGCTCCCTCACAAACGGCAGATAATCGAAAAAGCAAATGCGCTTGCCTGCAGGTTTTCAGTCTCCTCATGGTTGTGTGTTTATTTTTTTTCCAATAGTGGTGACAGACAGCGAGGGGGACTTGAGCGCTCAGGAAAAGGGTCTGCTGAGGAGAAACAGCACAGACATTTGGAACATCTTGGAGGCCTTGTTCATCCAGGACGGCCCTTTTCTGGTGGTCAGGCTCACCGTCATGATCCTTTTTAAAACCATCCACCAGATGCTGGTTTTCTTCGCCATAAAGAACGCTCTGGTGGTTATACTGAACTTGTACAGGTTGCTCGTCATATGCCAGGATTACAGATCCTCGCGCCATAGCCCCGTGGACAGCGAAGATGCCCCATAAGAACGGTGAAGAAGAAATGGTGTTTTACAAAAATCACTTTTCAGCAAGAATGGTTTTCTGCTGATATTCCGAAGCAGCTACTTCAACTTTATACTTTTGTAAAAATGTGCATTTTAGACTTGAATGGCAATTCGATATAAATACATAAAATGTATTTTAAAAATAGAAAAAAATAGTAAAAACACCACCTTCTGAACGAATTAATCCAAATGGGAGACTGCAAAAGTAGGAACAGGAAAAATGTGGCTTTATAAAGGGGTAGGGGGGTGTTCCTGTTGCTATCTCAGGATACTTCTTACTTTGAAAAAATATCCTGAGAAGGCCACATAAGAACTAATATCCATTCATGTTCCTGTCAGCAGAATTCTTTGCCATGAAGGAAACAGAAACACAGTTTAAGAGCCAACAGTTACGGAGCGTTTTGTGGAAATCAGATATAGATCGACCACATTCCTTTGCGTGTGATACTTGGCAGACATCACACTCGGAAGGCATGAGCAGGAAACATGGTTGACCAACAGATAGAAGACGCATGGCAGCTGAAGGTTGTAGACTAGACGCAACAAAACCAGTTTGCTTTTTTGGACCACAACCAAAAAAAAGAGGGAAATAAATCCCAACGAAGCTTTAGATTTTTTTTTTTTGCCTGTAAGCCATGAAATGCATCTAAAGTTGAAACTTGTCTCATGCATTTCTAAAATCTTAGAAGAAATATTAAAAAAAAAAAGAAGAATGTGGTATGAGCAAAAAAAAAAATGCATTATTTATATATTACCTTTTTTTTTCTTTTTTACTTACATTTTTTTACAGCGACCCTAAATAGTTTTAGAAACAAACTTTTTTTTTTAACCTAAATTTCTTTTCTTTATTGTTTTTAACCTTGATGTCCCTTCAGGGGTTCCATACCAAGGCAATAAGCAGCAGAATAAAATACCTTTTTTTGGGTAGTTGAGACTAAACACAACACAAACTCTACTCAGGTTTAGAAAAAACATCTAATGAGTGAAATGCCCAGATTTATATTTGGAGCTGAGCTCTAACTTTCATCCATCGATGTTAAAACTGTATCAGTATTATTTTTGTCTTTGTTGTTTGTCAAAAGGTCTTTTTCCTTTTATTGTCCTGTTGTTTTGTACATGTAGACCCATGAAATGACTTTTACAGACCATGACTTTGGTGCTTTACGGCGGATGTTTAATGGAATTTCCTGTGTTGTTACTTTGTGACGCCTATTTATTAAACACGCATCACTGCAAATGTTCAAAGGAAAACTGAAGTCGGCATCTTGATGTGTTTATTTGAATTTTTACCTGCATGTTCAAAGTTTTTAAAAATTAATAAATGTAAGCAGTGGAGCACAGAATGTTAAATTCGATTGTTGTCTGTTTTTTTGGGAACATGTCCACTTTAAATATGTGTCAATTAAGGATTTAACCTTGTAAGACCTGGCATCCACATGTGTGGACATCACATTGTGGGTTAGATTGCCACAGTAGTATATTCTGCTAATACTATGGTCTAATATGTGATGTTTTCAAGAAATTTTTTACAAGACTTGCCATTGGTCAGTGATCGCTCGGGCACGTTTTGAGTTTGTGTGGAGGCTGTCCAGTGACAGGTGAGGATGACACCATTACAAACTCGGGTGACCACAAGGCAGATCGCCAGCAATGTGTACAATCTGGACAATGTGTAAATGTCTCCGGAGGGCGGCTGTCAATGTCTAGTGCCATTGGTAGCCTGGGAGTATATAAAAAGTGGGCCATTCTGTACGCAAGACTGATTGCCACCATTACATCCATGACCATGCCAATGATTAAAAAAGAAAAAATCGGGTGGCAGCCTGAAAGCTTAAAGACGCTGCCTAAGCCTCCCCATGGCGTGGAGGACTTGGCTTGTAACTATAGGAGAGAGACAGAACTTTTCAGTTTCAGCTCCCAAACTATGGAGTACTCTCTTTTCTTTGAGGTCTGCAAGATCCCTCTACATCAGGGGTCTCAAACTCGCGGCCCGCGGGCAATCTGCGGCCCGCGGGATGATAATTTGCGGCCCCCGTCTTCATATGAAAGATTACTGTTAGTGCGGCCCGCAAGGCTGAGATGAATGACAGTTGCTGTGTCCAGAGCTGAAAGAACCAATCACGGTAAGGTATATGGTTCTAGAGGGCGGGACATCGACGGGCTGTCCGAGCCTCCTCACTCTTTAATTCATTCCTCCAGTCAGCTGGACGGAGGAGGAGCCATGAAGCTGCTGGAAGTGCTTTCTCACTGAACGTGATTCGCGGGCCCGCTCCTCTTTCGCCACGTGACAACACGTGATACACAGCCTGCCGCTTGTCAAAAAGCGTGTTCCTGACGGCGACGGTCTGATTTGCCGGCACGCATCAAATATTCCGCGCGGACAAATCAGACCCTCGCGAGCGCTTTGTCCTCCTCCACGAAAAGAAAAGGTCCTCGCGAGAGAGACTGACTACTTCCGCGTGCTTGCCCGCGAGCGAGCGGAATCACCGGAGCAGCGCGGTCACGCACGCAGCAGGAGGGAGGAGATTCTTCCTCTATGGTGTTTTTACCGTTCATTAGCGCTGCTGCGACTGTGCGTGAAATATTGAACCGGGTTGAAGACTCAGCGCGTGCCTGATTTGAGCGTAGAGCTTGAGACCAGATTAAAAAACTTACGTAGCAACGCGCGCTCCAACCTTTGAGTGAGCACGCTGCTCTCAGCTCAGAAATGAAGGAGGTTCTGTAAATACAGACATTTGAAACTGAATAAAAATAGTTTTCTCTTGTCCAGTGTTTCTCAGGTATTTTCTACGGTGGCCGAGACGGCTCACGATGATTGCAAAAGCCACAACACAACGGCAAAAGCCGAAAACGAAGAAAACGCCGAAACACGACGGCAAAAGCCGAAACACGAAGACAAACGCCGAACACGACGGCAAAAGCCGAAGCACAACGGCGAAAGCGAAAACGACGGCAAAAGCGAAACACGACGGCAAAAGCCGAAGCACCGACGGCAAAAGCCGAAGCACGAACGCAAAAGCCGAAGCACGACGGCAAAAGCCGAAACACGACGGCAAAGCCAAAACACGACGGCAAAAGCAAAGCACTCCAGCAAAGCAACACAGAACGGAAACGAATCAGAACGGAAGTGATAATGGACTTTTTTTCTTAACCTTTCATTCACAGTTTCAAGCTATTGGTGATTCTGAGAGATGACGTGCATTTTTGGTAAGGAGGTGAGGGTGGACATTCGCCGGTGTTGCCGCTTTTATTTCTTCTTTCAAAGCCTTCACGGAGAGCTTTCGGGGGAGAAAAAAAAGGGAGGGCGGAGGAGGGAAAACGGATCTGGTTTTTGTCTGCCATTCTTTCTTTTTTACCTATTTTTTATTACTTTTAAAATACCTTCAACGTTATCGTCAGTGTAAACCCTAATACTGGGGATCTATATATTGAGTTTAAACGCTCGGATACGCAAGCTGTGTGGTGCCTAATGGGTAGCACACTTGGTTACAGTCCCAAAGGTTTGGGTTCGAGGCTTGCGGGAGTCATTTAGTGTTATATGTTTTTTTCTGTAAAAAAAAAAAAAAAGTATCATACGTGGTTCTTACGTACATTTTAAGAATCAAAATAAATAAATACTTCTTGCAACATAATTCCAGGTAGTTTAGTCATTTTTGTTGCATGGGGTCCATGGCAAAAAGGAATTTTGGCGCTGCGTGCCACAACCCCACCATCCTCAACTGAAACGACGTAACTGCCTGGAATTATGTTCAAGAAGTATTTATTTATTTTGATTCTCAAATGTACGTAAGAACCACGTATGATACTTTTTTTTTTTTTTACAGAAAAAAAATGTAGACGTATTAAATGACACCCGCAAGCCTCGAACCCAACCCTTTGGACTACAACCAAGTGTCTGCTACCCATTAGCCACCAACAGCTTGCGTATCCAAACGTTTAAACTCAATATATAGACCCCCAGTATTAGGGTTTACACTGACGATAATTGGAAGGTATTTAAAAGTAATAAAAAATAGGTAAAAAAGAAAGAATGGCAGACAAAAACCAGATCCCGTTTTCCCTCCTCCGCCCTCCTTTTTTCTCCCCCAAAGCTCTCCGTAGGCTTTGAAAGAAGAAATAAAAGCGGCAACACCGGCGAATGTCCACCCTCACCTATCCTTACAAAATCACGTATCTCTCAAGAATCACCAATAGCTTGAAACTGAATGAAAGGTTAAGAAAAAAGTCCATTATTCACTTCCGTTCTGATTCGTTTCCGTTCTGTGTTGGCTTTTGCTGGAGTGCTTTGGCTTTTGCCGTCGTGTTTTGGCTTTTGCCGTCGTGTTTCGGCTTTTGCCGTCGTGCTTCGGCTTTTGCCGTCGTGCTTCGGCTTTTGCCGTCGTGCTTCGGCTTTTGCCGTCGTGCTTCGGCTTTTGCCGTCGTGTTTCGGCTTTTGCCGTCGTGCTTCGGCTTTTGCCGTCGTTGTTCGGCTTTTTGCCGTCGTGCTTCGGCTTTTGCCGTCGTGCTTCGGCTTTCGCCGTTGTGCTTCGGCTTTTGCCGTCGTGTTTCGGCGTTTGTCTTCGTGTTTCGGCTTTTGCCGTCGTGTTTCGGCGTTTGTCTTCGTGTTTCGGCTTTTGCCGTTGTGTTGTGGCTTTTGCAATCATGTGAGCCGTCTCGGCCACCGTAATTTTCTCTTAGACACCCCCCCCCACACACACACACACAACTTCCATCTGAAAACATCATCAGTATCAATAAATATACTGAAGTTAAACGTATATCTCCTCAAAATATACTTTTATTTATCATTAAAGAATAATAATAATAAAAACTTCTAAATAATAAGTTTTATTAATTGTTCTCTTTCTTTTTTTTTTTTAAGAATACTTCCAAAACTTCCAGACAAAGTAAAAACAATCTTTCCTTGTTTCCCTCCACAGTAGTGATGGAATTCTGTCTTTTCTCAGAGATTCAGTTCTTTCGCATTGGTTCACTGTAAATTGAGTTTTAGGTTGTTTTTGCTATATTTAATTTATTATCAACTATTATGTAGAATTATGCACAATATCCATCACTAATGTAAACATGTTTTTATTTGCATTCCCCCCAGGGGGGGGCGCCCCACCATTTGAGAAACACTGCTCTGCTCAGTCAGTCAATGTGGTTTCTGCAGTCGTCTGTGTCTGCTGTATGGTCATTGTTATTATTTTAATTATTAATGATTGATTTTCTGATTCATTTTTTTAAACTAATTCATTCATCCATTCATTCATTCATTCATTCATTATTTTGTGTTAAAAATAAAGATATTTAAGAACATTGGAATGTTTTATCAGCGATTTTTCCTGATGCGGCCCGGCCTCACCCAGACTCCGCCTCCAGCGGCCCCCGGCTGAATTGAGTTTGAGACCCCTGCTCTACATAGTCTCACTCCCAACTAGTCTTATATGGACGTACGGTTCACTTTTTGAAATTTTGGGTGTCCCCAACTTTTGGCAGACGTGGTACCGAACTTGGAACCAGTACCGGTTTAGGGTGCCTGCTAAGGGTTGGGGCACTCTAGCCCAGTATTTCTCAGCGTCCCAAAGGTTGGGGACCCCTGATTAGTGTCTGTGGCACAGCACCAAACGCCCCTAGTCCCTAGCCCGGAGGTTGGGGACTAGGGCTGGAAATCACTAGGTACCTCACGATATGATATGATGCGTTACGCAATACATGGCTTACAATGTTGATAATATCGTGATACTGTGATTACTGGTAAAAACCATCTCCAATAACTCACATTAAATAGAAAAACACATTTTAGGTAACAATTGTACTTAGTTAATTTTTAACTTGAACACAATCATAATAAACAACTTGTGTCTTATTTTGTGCAACAAATAATAGATACTTTTGTGCAACATTGCTGAAATCAGTAATGTTATGTTTTTGACATCATAGATACCAATGAATTGGACTTATCCGCAAAATACAGAGTTATCAATAGTAAACATGAACAGCAGTGCCACTACTAGAGGAGCCCCGAACCATGCATCCATATATGACCAGTTGAGAGTGAGAATGCGTTGGGTCCCTCAGTGATATTAAGACATTATTTTACCCGTACAAGTTGGCAGATTTTGTGTGCCAACTTTATTATTTCAATAAATTGCTTTTATTTTATTTTATTGTTATCGTGTCTTCTATTGCATTTGTGATTTTATTTTCAGCATTTTAGTTGCTCCCCTTTTTTATTGTTACGATCCAAATAAATTGATTCATTGTGTTTGTGACCATAGTGTCAACGTGCGTTGAGGGTTAGTCAAATATTAGCTCAGTCCTACTGATAAAGAGCTGTTGTCTAACTCAGCTGGTTTTCAATAGAAGTAATAACAGAGACAGGTTTTTCTGATAAAGTAAAATGTACTTAAGTGTTTTGGCACTGACTGAAACACTGACTTAGACTAAATCGGACCAATAGGTGATTCCTGAAGTCATCTGGCTCCAACAAGGTAAGATTGGTATCGCTAAAAAGAAGATAACTGAATTGACTTGATTTTGTTAGAGCCGGAAGTTAGCCATTTTCTGTGGGTGACGACAGCGTGGTCGCACAGCATTATCCGTAAGCGGAAGTTTTCAGAACCGTAGCACCTTTTATTAAACGTTATTGATGCGAATAAACAGTCTAGTGTTCAAGAGGAAGTTAACCCTTTTACACTAGAGGCGTCACTGGTGACACTTAAACACAAACTCTTAAACATACAGTAACTTTTCAAACATTGACATGATCAACGTAATTCCATTAGAAAAGTTACAGTAATTCAAAGAACAGAAACACTGGAGCTCTGGCGTTAAAGGGTAAAAATGGGAAAAAAAACGGTATAGTTTAAGTCCTTTCAAAAGGGACTTTAACAAATGTTAAGATTAGTAAAATTGGACAATGACATTATGATAGTACGACGAAGTATTAGGGCCACTTTATAAAGAAAATGTTATTTTTAAAATTACAACTTTAAATCTCGTAAATTTTCAAGAAAAAAGTTGTAAATGCAAAATTACGAGAATAAAGTCGCATATTAATGACTTTAAATGTCATGGGCTAAATTGCACGACTTTTAGTCTCGTAAATTTACGAGATTTAAAGTCGTAAATTTACCAGGAAAAAAAAAAACGTAAGTTTATGAGATTTTAAGTCTAGGGAGTTTTATTTTGCTCTTTATCCACATACCCAGAAGCCCTTTCGCCACCCTACGTCATGTTCTCCGGACGCCCTCTTCTCCAAATGAAACGTCTCGTTTCAACACAAAACAATAACGATAAATAACAGTAGTTTGTTGCGTTAGCACGAGAACATTGAAAATTTCGGAAGCAGACGGAAGCATCACAGAATTAGAGGAATCTCGTCTTTCGCAGAGGAAGAAATGACTGGAAGTGAACAGCTGCAGGGATATCGATGGCTTCATCTGCAGAGATCCTGCAAGCCTCCATTAATGAATGAAACATGAAGAAACTGTAAATCAAATAATGAAGCCTCCAAGCACCTGTAACGCTTTTCACAGTTTAGTCGTTCTGCTTCTGTTTGTGCCGTTCATTCGCTGGACTGTAGTCTCCCTTTCACTTGCATAAATTTAAGAGAAAAAACTTGTACATTTATATATTTATTGTAATTTTAGACTTGAAGTTGAATTTCACAAAAAAAAAAAAGCAATATTACTTTTTTTTATTTTTGGTGGCCCTAATATGCCATCACGTGCTAGCAAGGTTGCGGTAGGTAAAAAAAAAAAAAAAAAAAAAACGGCCAGTGGCACTTGACATGGATGGCCGCGGTTCCATAACACATTTGCACATCATCCAATCAGAGCTGCTGAAAGCCAACGAGTCGTCTGCCATCGCCCAGCTGTCGCCAGATTTCGTGGTACTGTCATCCCGGACACCTAATGGCCAAACGCATTCATGACCAAGCCAATGGTCTTCAAAAAAATTGTACCACGGCTTGAAATCTTGAATATTCTCCCGATACCTCATCATATGAACGATACAGTGAACAAAACAATTTGTAGTCATTATTAATCCATGTCACATCTCGAAAGTTTAAAAATATTTTTACTAAAACCTGTCAATGTTGTGCTCTGAGCTTCTATGTTCTGCCGTGCAAGTAATTCATGTACATTACAAATTTGAGCAAAAATAACCAGTAATCTGAGGTATAGTAAAGTTTGGAAGTAACTCGCATGACTATTATGCAACAGTCCCGCCTGCATACATCAAACACTGCAGACATACGAATCGTGACTGTTCCAGCTTGTGAAACAGCAGAACACTGGAGTCATTTATCACCAGACAAAGGCGACATGCCACTTCTCAGCTGCAAAGTAGGGCTTTTGTGAGGTTACGACTGTTCCAAGGCACGGAAATCCTGATGGTATCAAGTAAAGAAGATGTGCTAGTTTTTTTAGGATGGAAAATGATCACTTTAGACCTCACCTCAAAAACAGATACAATGAAAGGTTTCTTGTCGTATGTTTATGTCAGAGATTTCATGCTGGTTTTTCATTCAAAAAGTGACTTTAAGAATGTTTGTGCAAATGAAAGGAGCTTATCTATGTTGATAGCTGAAGGGAACAATCAGAGAGAGCAGAAAAGGACACTAGGAAATGTCTTTTTTCATGTAGGAAGAGTTTCGCTGATGGAAACTGAGAACATCTGATCACTTGAGGGATAAGGCTGATATATATATAAATAAATTAGGGCCGGGAATCGATTAAAAATATTTAACTAATTAATCGGAAACTTGGAAAAAAATAATTGCAATTTTTTTTGTTTTGTCACAGTATTTGCTCACCACTTATTATCTGTGAATAATCACAATATGAAATCACACACATGTAGACAGTTTATTTTTAATTAGAGCTGTCAATAGATTAAAACAATTAATGAGATTAATCACGATTAATCATGTTTCACCAGGTACATTTTATATGACAGTGTGGGGCTCTTTTTTTTTTTATTATTTTTTATTTTTGAGCGACAAAAACAAAAAAATAAAAAGAAATAATGCAAATTATCCCACAAACAATCTTTTGAACAAAAAAAAGCTATAGAGAAAATGTTTCCTTCACTTTTGTTGTCTAAAATAATTAAATTTATCAAGTGACCATCGTATAAGGAGGATAATACCTGATGCACGCTGTGTAAGCTTGAACTGCTGAAAGACTTTTTTTTTTGTAATTAATTTGCATTAATAAATATGAATTTGTTCATTCTTTTTTATTAATCGCATAGGTTAACGTGTTTATATATGTGTGTGTGTGTATATATTTTTTTTAAGAACAGCAACAACAGTCGGGAAGTAATTAAAAAAAACTCTACTGATTAAGTCACATGTCTCTAAAGGTGAAAAAAGAAGAATTAAAACCCAATGCAATGGCAAGTCAAAGATAGTCCGTAAAATTATAAAATCCAAGACATCAGAAGTGGATATTAACCATTTCTAACTTATGAACCAAGCTATTACTTGTGTTGATTGTTGCTTAATATTAATATAACTATTTTTATTATTAGAGAATGTGTATAAAATGTGTTTTTTACAAGGGTAAAGCCAATTTTGACTAAATTCTCTGCAAAATCTAGTTAGAAGATGATATGTAATATGTGAAATAGTGTACTTTTGTGAGTTTTTTTTAAAGATCTCAGCTGTCATGCTGTTTTTATATTCAAAAAGTGACTTTAAGGATGTTGGTGTAAGCCCAATTTCTAGTTTTATAAGTCATAAGCCCAAATTAATTGAATTTTAATCAATTTACTTAATTGACAAACAAAATAAATATACTATTTTTTTATATTTTTGTTCGAATCCCTATTTAAGTTCAGCTCATAACTTTTTTTAATACTTTTTTCAGTTTTTCATAAAAGTATGTTAAATGTGTTAAGTATGTTAAAATCAAAAGTGTGTTGGATCTATCAAAAACTCAGAGGATTCAAAGGCTTTAAAAACGTGGACCATATTTGAAAAACACAATTTGAATAATTAGTGATATCAAGTTTGTGATTATTAACAATATGTTAAATTTGTTTTTAATTTTTATTATTTGTTGCTTTCTTCTATGTGATTCTATGTAACAAATAACATTTTTTAGATAATAAAGTTTTTTTTTGGAAAAAAAATATCTATGGGACAAGGAAAACTAAACTTCTATACTCAGCAGTACATTAGCACCCCCTACTGGTAAAGTTTAAAACTGCTCCACAAAGTTGAACTTCTCAATGAGTGTGCTTGTTTACTTTTAATAATTATAGCTTTCACTTTTATATTCTTAATTTTTAAGATTATATTATAGTTCATCTGTTTCATTTGTTCTGCGTATATTCTTTGGGTGAAAGAGTTTGAACACTCTGAGGTGAGATGATGTCTATACTTTCTATCGACAGAGCTCCAGTCAGAGAAAATGGCATGGAGAATCCAGTTACCAGCAAACTTTTAATTTCAGAATTTAAAGGGTTAAAGGATTTAGGAATTCTTGTGGAAATGGGTGTGTTTTTGTGTGTGCAGTCTACAAAGAAACAAAGTACAAAATAATATTGTTATGGTTCAAAGAGAAAAATAATAACTTAACAATCATAAAGATTATTTACCTGGGACACATTAAATTTAAAAAAATGTAGCAAATAAATCACAAACAGAAAAGAAGTAATAGAAAGAGTTAGAAATGCAATTACTAATCTCAATAGATTTGGAGGTCTCTAGTTCCCCCTAGAGGGCAAAAATAGAATTACATGCTATTACATGACTAATTTTTCAAATAAAATAAAAATATATTTTTTTCACAACATTCTTTAGGGAATTTTAAACTGTTTTCAGTTTTTCTACCCCTCTTTGAAGCGTAAAAAAAACCTGCTTCAGGTGGCAGAGCAGAGTGTCGTCAGATATTTCCCTTCCAGTTATGAGTACGGGAAAAGATGGAATAAAGAATGATTATTACCTTTACAAAGACTAGAAATTTCATTTTAAAATCTTACAAATATAATAACCTATTAAATATTTTTCCCCAAAGGATATTGACCCCAGCTGTTCTTTTCAAGAGTACCCAGCTGCAGGTGTCATGGCGGACTGGCATGGCGGATAGACATAACATGATCGATAGACGTCCAACCAGAAGTTGTCATAATGCACAAATAATGCACAAATCAGAAGTCTACAAATTAAAAACTGAAATTTTCTTAAGTTGTATTTTTATGATATATAGATTTTTTTTTATGTTATGTTGATTTTAGTTGTATTTTACCGGTGCATTAAAGGAAGAGGGGGGTGAGATGTGTTCGTCCACTAAATAGGATCAGGAACTAGTAAGGCAAAATAAATTAACTATATTTTAAAAATGAGCGATTGCATTTCTTAGTTCTGCCAGATATGACAAATAAGACATGTTTTTCCAGGAATGTGCTCCATTTTCTATCCGCTCTGTCCTCTTTCTTTGTTTGAAATTTAGAAAGAAATTTGGACAGTTTCCTCCATAGTCGCGTACTCTAATCACTAAAAGAAACTGACATGATGTACATGCGATTGAACTCCGAGCGTATCATTCCAGTGTCCAGCCCTTCACCGATTAGCAGATTAATGCTACAATATTTGCAAAAATGCATTAATATTGCGGACTAAAGAGAGAACAGATTTAGCCAGTAACAATATAAACAAGGAGAAAAATGTGCAGCTCAAGGCAAATTATTGGTTGCTGTGTTTAAACTGGCTCTAATGTTTATACTTTTTTTTTCTGCCGACTTAAAATTTGTATTCACAAAAACGGTCAGACTGTAAGGCAGCTAATACATTGAGCTGGCACAATGGATTTCACTTAATTTAACATTGAATAAAAATCTGTGGACTGTTATTGCTTTGAAAGTGTGAAAAACGAGAGGGGGTTCTCGAGAGACGTGCCTGCCTCAAGGTGGGTGGCTCTGCCTCCTTCTGCTCCTGCTGCTCCACCTCCTCCCCCTGATGATGTGGCTGAGACTGAGCAGCCAGCTCCAGCAGGTGCGTCTACTGGCGATACCAAGGTGATGCGACAGTAGATGCAGCTTTTTGTGTTTCGCAATCATATAGCAGTGGAGTGATATTTTTTTTAGATATATATTATCTACAACCATCCGCCTGCATCCCCTGGCCTGTTTTTTCACATGTCGGCTGTTCCTGAGCAGCGCTCAGACTCATGGTTGCGGAGAGCGGTCCACTACCTTGGCGTCTGTGAGCAGTTCCTGGCCTTGGGCACAATGAGGGGGCAGTTTCCACCAACTCCACCAATGCCCCCTCTGAAGACACCAATCTGGCTGCTGACGGGGTACGGCTACGACGTCCTGACGCGGCTGGACGAGTACAAAGCCAGGATCGCGTCCACCTTTGGATCCGTGCTGAAGATGGATTCCACCAAGATGGTTTGGAAATGTTTTTCTCTTGTGGATTCTGACAGCGGTCTGAGTCTGTTTTTAGAAAACATCTCAGTAAAAAAAAAAAACATCTGTCTTCAGGTGACAAAAAAGCTCGCAGGAGCTGCCTCTGACTCAGCCGCCTGGGCGAGCAATGTTGGAAACGAGCATGGTCAGGTCCTTATGAGCATCCTTACCTGCTCTGAAGGCTCTAAGGGCCTGTCCAAGATGGCGACTGGGTTGATGAGGCCAGGGGTCCTGCCCCCCAGCTCATCTACGGGTACCAGGACTGCTGCAGTTAAGACGGCGTGTCCAAGAAAGCAGCCTTGTTTTCAGTTTTGTCATGTTCATCCAGCGGTTCATCTCAGGTATCTGCAGATGTTGTTCAGTTTGACAGAGTAATTTAGATCAAATGTGCAATTTAAGAGCTGTATACCTAAATTCAGATGTTTACACGGTTCCCTTAGGAAACGTCTGCGAGACCCAAATATTTCCAGGCGTTCCTGATTGATGGACTGGTGAGGTGGAACGAGGACCGGGCAGCACCGGCTGCACCTCCAGCTGCAGTTTGAGGATCATCTGCTGCCTCTGCACTCCTACAGCGGCCACCTCAAGCTCACCCAGAAACAGGAGAGCCAAAGGATGCTCGGTCTTCAGCTGGTTAAGGATTACACCAAACCTGCAGCCTTGTGTTGAAAAGATTGTGTTGTTTTTTTTTTAGTCCAAGCTGGTAAAAATGAGTTACCATGAATGAATAGAATGTTCTGTACAGAACTCATTCTAACTTTATCAAATAAATAAAATTGAAACTTTGCAATAAATCCAAATAACACATAAGCTACACTTCACAAGCTAAAACACACTTAGATGTTTCTAAACCAAAGAAAGGAAACGGCAGCGTGAGGGATCGAGCGGCCAATGAGGACAACAGAAGATTTATCCAAAAAGGAACATTTTAATTTTTCTCAAAAAGATATATAATTTACAAATGGGCCCTTAAAAGAGGTCAACAAAACTGAATTAACTCAGGCAATAAACTTAACTTTAACTTAACCAACTGAACAGACCAAGTAACAGAAATGAACTGACCTCCACTAAGACACAACAGGGGAACATATATAGAGGGTGATCAAACCACTTGACAAACATGGGGGAACTAAACATTTAACAAAGATAACAAAACACAAAAAAATACTGGTCATTCAGAAGAAAAATAGCAAGCAAAAAAAAAGTACACAAAAAAAAAATTAACAAATTAACAGCAACTTTAGAGAAACTAAGTAAATAAGGATTAAATCAGTCAATTTTTTCCCCCCTGGAGACTCCTGGGGGTGGCGCCTGCCAATTGCCCTGGTGCAGCATTTAAAGGCAGTGATGGCTGCATTTTCTCCTTTGGCCCTCCAGCTTCAAGGAACAGATCCCCAGCCACACCCGCAGCAACCAGCATACACGGCACTGGCAACTCAAAACAGGTGAAATTAGTTCAACAACCCAATATAAGGAAATCAAAATATGTCTTCTACAAATAAACATGAAATAAATACATATTTTAACTCAAAGAAATGTTTGTGTTTATTTACTAATGAGTTTTAAATGTTAAATGGATCAAATTATGGGAAATAAAATGAAGTGTGCAGTTTTTGTGGTTACCGCCCTTTTGGTTACCGCCCTTTTGTGGGTGTGGCAGAGTATGCTGCCATCACAGGCACTGATGAAAAACGTCATCTGGACCCCATGAGAAAGCACAAGGGTTCTGAGAGCTTCAGGTTGTGGATTCAACCTGAAAAAAAGCACAAAACAACACAAACTGTTTACAAAGTGTTCACAACACTTAGAAGTCTCGTACTTTCTTTCTTCAGTCATTCAAAACATATAAATCTAACATTTGTCCCCAATGACATTTGTACAGTGAAGCCCATTTAATTCACTTTGTATTAGAGGTATTACCATGTTATTGTACCTTTGAAACACTTTACAACATTTTGTTTTCTCGCTGAAACTATTGACACAATGAAATTCACCAACATCCTGAGAAACAAAATACACAAATCATTGCCACATATGATGCCTTGTACACCACTGTGTTCCCAAAAATGGGAAGTAAAGAAATAGAAAATAAAGTCAGAAACCAGAGTAGAACAGATTAGACGCGACGCCCTGTACGTCAAACATCACATTCATCCTCTGAGGGGAAGAGCGGAAATATGTAGTTTTTTATTAGCTGTATGATAAATGGAGCTTTACATGAAGCCCTTCAAAGCACTGATCATGTCAGAGATTTTTTTGTTTTTGTAATTGGTGGTTCATCTCACTCTGGTTGTTTATCTATAGGAGAGCCGCTTCCTCTGTTTCTGAGTCTGAGTGCTGTTCCGCATTAACCAGAGAGGAGGGAAAATAAGGGATTAATTTATTATTATTGTCTGTACAAAAAGAAGTAAAGTATGACAGTTCAGTCGAGCCGAGCATGGTGCCTGCGCTCCGGACACCGCTCCTTTCTATTCATGAAACTACTTTAAAAGTTAGAATATCCGTATTAAATCTGATATAAAGTATTTAGGAATTCAGCTCTCTAAAGATCAAAATCAAGACCAGGTTTTAAATGTAGAATCAAAACTTATGGAGTATCAATCTAAACTCCTGGTTACAGTGAGATTTATCAATCTTTTGATGATTTACTTAACTAAAATAGAAAGTCTTTCAAAATGCATTTATCCAGCTTATTCAACTGCTATTCACAATAAGTTAATTAAAAAAATAAACTTTAATTTCATTTGGAGGACTAAACTGCAGTATATGAAAAAATGTTCTGTGGTTCAAAACATTTAGGGTGGATGATTAATTGTAACTGACTTTGATTGTCTTTATGGGTCGTTAAAGTTGAACTGGATCAAGTCTTAGCTCACAAACACTCACTCATTTTGGTTCTGTCTCCCTAAATATATTTTTAATAAAATCGGAGGACTGCAATTTGTCCTCAAAACAGATTGAAATTTAAACAAATTACCAGTTAAATGATCACAACTTTCCTAAACAATTTCTGCTCTACTGAAAAATAATTTATGTTCATAAGTTTTCCTCACATTCTTTCACTCTGTGAAAAATGAGTATATATATTACACAAGGTCAAATCACTTTTTCTCAGTGAATGGTGTCAAAAGAATATTTGGTCTGTACTTCATGTTTTGGATGGTGATGGCAATTTTCTCACCTCTGAGCAGTTCTCTCAAAAATATCATTTTATTTTATAAAATAAGTTTATGCAGAAGTCATCACAGCTATTCCCTTGAAATACATTCATTTAACAAAAGATGCACTATTATATCAAATCATAACACCATAATTACCATCATTAATAATACAATGTATCCAAATATTAGACAAAAAATGTAATAATCTAATAACCTGGAAGGATAATACCTTGAAATTTTAATGTAATGTAAATTATACTTTTATCTGTTTTTTTGTGTGTGTTATTGTTTTAGAAATTGCTGCCTCTTGGCAGGGACTCCCTTGGAAAAGAGGTTTTTGATCTCAATGGGACATTCCTGATTAAATAAAGGTTTAATAATAAAAAAAATAAAAATAAATATCTTAACTGGAAAACCAAATAAAAATAACATTTTACATAAATATGATCAGAATATAGTAAATAAACTAAGAACCTTTTATCTAAAATTTCCAATTTTTTCCCAAAGTTAAAGAAACTCATTTTAAAATACTAAATGATGTATATCCATCTAAACAACTTTTACGGTTTAATATAAATGATAACATATGTACATTCTGTGAAAAAGATACTGAAACCACTCAACATTTATTTTAGTCTTGTCCCCAAACACAAATATTTTGCAAAGAGTTATATCAGTTAAGTGATCTTTTATTGTTTGCCTCACTTTTGCTCAGATTTATATTTATTGATAATATTATAATTTTATTTATTTTTTATTGATTCTTTTTGTTGTTTATTGCTGCAATTGCCCCCTCTGTTTGATTGTAATAATGTAAAAACTCTGTTCTATCATTTCAAGCCATGTTTTGTTCTGTAGTGTGTAGTTGTTCAATTAAAAAAAAATGAACACATTTGTTTTGAATTTGCACACAAACTTCAGCATTCTGATGCATTAAACTTGATGCCAACACATTATCCCCAATGCCAAATTCTTTTTTTTTTTGGACATGCTGTTTAGGTTTTTTATTTTCTGTCTTTTAAATTCAAATGTAAGATGAATCTTTCAAAAACTAAATTCAAATGTTTTGAAAAGTTGGATGATGTTTGATAAAGTTTGTGATTTTAAGTAAAATGCTTTTCAAACCTGTTTTTTTTTTTTTTTTTTTTTAATTTGATGCTTTGTTTCTTTGGCTTTTGTTAATTTTGTCTATTTTGTTAATAAAGTTTTTAGAAATAAGCGCAAGTGGTATATTGGCTCCCCTACTGGTAAAAGTCAAAATTGCTGCACCTTGTTTTGCTTCCCAAATGTTTCAAATGTGAGGACCACAAGGGTGTGATTTATTATTTTATAACAATAATTTCTAAAAGTATGTTATATTTAATTCGTTTCGTTTATTCTGTGTGTATCCTTTGCTTAAACATGTGTTTATGTTTTCGCCGATAAGCTTTGCTGCCCTCTTGTGGCCAGCGTATTGCAATATTCTGATCTTAAGCTTCTTTTTGTGCTTTCTTTATTCTTAAAGCATCGTTTCGCCTCCAAACTTTCAAGGAAAATAATAAAATTCACAAACTATTAAAATTTTGTGGTAGGTCAGGTCTTGTTGGGCGGCTCTGTCATTCACCTCGGTCGGTGTAACATGACACATCGAGCGGGGAAGGGCTGGATCGGGAGTTTATGGGATGAACAAGCCCAACCCTCCAGGTCCCAGCCAGGTTGAAGTGCATTTCTCCCTCGGGTGGGGCTGGTGGTGACTTTATCTTTTGGCTTTCTGGATTCCGCCTGTTTAGTTGAACGCAGGACCCGCCGCGCACAGACTTCCGCTGCTTTTCACGCACTCTGATCGGCCGGACATGTTTCGCTGTGGAATCGACTACTCCCGCTGCAGGTGGATCATTCCCCTGCTGCTGATCTTCGCTATCATTTTTGACCTCATCGCCATCGCCGCCAAGTCGGGATGGGTGGAGGACGAGGACGCAAAGACCCACTACGCCAACATGTGGAACGAGTGGCGCGGCCGCGGGGGAAACTGGGACAGCAAGAGCCTTATGGAGTACCGTAAGTGTTCGGGTCACAAAAACACGGATAAAACACTAATCCGAGCTAAAGGAAGGAGGCAGGCCGGCGAATAAACAAAAAACGTCACTGTTAACTCTTTGTGTTTTTCTCTCTTCAAGAAAAAGCGTTAAAAAGCTCTAAAGTCTCCAAAACAACTCCTTAGAAGTTAAATATGGTTTATTCGTACTGCGCATGCGCTGAAAATGTTACATGCGCATGCGCAAATTTTGAAAACAAGATTACAAACTTACAAATTAGTGCATAACTCTGTTCTTGTAAGATTTCAGCAATATGCTTATGAATAATAACTTAACAAATGCAGATTTTGACATAAATCAAGATAAATAAGCAATTAAAAACATGTTTCACCTTTAATTTAGAGGTGATATACTATATTATCAACTACTGAGAGTATTTGAATAATCGGATTAAAACCTCGATTAAGTCGGTAAAAACACAATATGGATCAGGAAACCAATAATCGCGTTTCTGGCAAACTTTGTTTGCTTCTATCTGTTATGGTGTCAACTGTCTTTGCATTTTAATGTACACGTGACTTAAAAAAAAAAAAAAAGACATCCAATCACAAGCTTGCTTCCACTAGTCAGTTGCAATTGTCATAAGTAAACTTTTGTTAGAGATGTGCTTTGTGCTCTAAACATGATTTTTTTTCCCCCCAACAATTCTGGCTAAATTACACATTTTTATTCAAGCACAAACAGTCTGAAAGATTTCAGGTTTGTATGGATGAAGCTTGTTTTTGTTGCATTTTCATTTATAGTTTTTAATGTCAAGTGACTATATCCATTTAGGTAAAAGAAACTATCGTATCGTCGCAAAGTCAGTTGACTCTTTTCTGTATCGATTAAATCGAGCTACTCGAATCGTGTGACAGAGAAACATAGACACCCCTGTTTAAATAAAATATTTCTTTTTAGAGATTCTCTGTTGAGTGTCTTCAGGCTCCATTCCTGTCAAACTGGCTTCTCACAAGCTCGTCAAACAATTTGCTAAAGGCAAATGTCCTGTAAAGATCTCAAAATGAGTCTCTCATTCACACAAGGTTGTTTGTGAATACTTACAGAGTGAGTTTGTCCTTTGCGGGAAGAAATCTGGTCATAGGCCTGTAGCTCAATGACACTCTTAAGTGTGGAGGAGTGTGTGAGAACCAGCCCAGAGTCTGCAGGCGCCCCACAAAAGCTGTGCTGCAGCTCCGCTGTTGATAAGGACACTTTTGGCTCCTGTTGGGATGCACAAAACTCATGAATGAGAGATGTTTTAAAGGCAAAACAACCCACAAAAACAAATTATTTCAGTATTCTAAGTAGTTTTGTTTAAGTGCACTATCATGCATTTTCGATTTATTACTAACCCGTTAACTGCCTGCTCAACCAAATGGTGGGAAACATTTAGAAAACTGGTTTATGAAAAAGTACGGAGCCCCTAAAGGGACATAGAAGAAAAAAGAATGGAAGTTGAAATTGAAGTTAAAAAAATCTAGCAACCAGTTAGTATTTTTTATTTATTTTTTTTTACTTTAATTTTAATAAAACATTTTTTTCAGTTACTATCTGGTGCACACACCAGTTACTAACATTTTTGTTCCTTTGAAAACTAAAGTAAAAAAAAAAAAAATCTGAATAACAGTATGTATTTTAAGAGAACAATTATTATTATTATTTTTTTGCTTGATGTCTCCGTACTAAGGCGATAAGCAGCAGAAAAAAATGCTATTTTTTTGGCAGCTAAAGGGGTAAATAAACCACAGGAAAGCCCATTTTTAATGTCTGTCTGAATTTGGCAAACTCTTTGGCATCAAAGTAAAGGAGCAGAGGACAAAAAAAGAGCTAAAAAAATAAGACTAAGTTTACGTAAACATTCACTCGCCATGAGGTGACTAACCCTTCTAACTTTTGCTCGCCAAAGAGGAGAAAGTGCTCGCAACTCGTACTCATTTTTCTATGGAGAAAAGGTCATATCGCGATAATGATAGTTATCGTTTTTATCTCCCAACACCAAACAAATGCTATTAAAAGGAGCCTTTTCCATAATTATTATAAGGATCCGCCATAAAGAAAGGACAAAAAGGAGGAAATTTTACTTTAGCGTCTTTAGCCTCATCTATGAGTTTAATACAATGAACGATACAGGTAAAGACAATATCATTTCCTGAGATAAAACGAGACAAAAATATAGAAACAAGTACAGAAATCAGTAATAGAAAGATCAGTGTGTCCATGGAGGAAAATCCTAACAAAAGGAGCAGAATTTATGGTGTGAAGTGAGACGCCGTTGCTGTGTTCCTGTCACTAGCACTGCTGGGTTGGCAAGAATGCTGGTCTTTGAGGAGATGGGTTGGATCCCTGCTCTAAAAATCCTTTTTTTAGGAGACACTCCTCCTCCTTCTTATTGTCTATAATGCCTGAAACCGGGCCTGAAGGTTCAGAATAGCCTCAGGTTTAGATCCAGACCCCTATGGCCCATCAAACCAGTTTGTAGAATTTGTGTTTATATAAGTGCTATGAAGAGGGGCTAAACAGGCTGCTTTAGTGCTCATGCACGGGATGGGGAAACATGTTAACATGCTACCAGAGCAGCGTAACGCTTCCAAGTCAATAAGTTAGATACATTTCCAGTAAGCTAACACACCTCTGCAGGTTTAAACTTGAACGCTGCATAAGCAAAGTATGCAAGTTTTTACAAGTCTCAAAATCTCCGGAGGGCACAGTTCCACGTGTTCCCAAGCATGTTTTAATTGAACGGTTTTTAATGCTCATGTCGCCTTTTAGGAGGGTGTTAACCGGCTGGATACTGAGGAGGCCACTTGGATCAGTTTCAAGAAAGGGAGGTCAATGAGTCCAGATGACATGACTAAATATTTAAGACATAATAGAAGAGACAAAGAGTTAAATAATTAGGGTGTGGAAAAGCCAAATCATCTATGCAAAACCCTTTTTTCAAATTCTGAGCAAAGATTTTTAAATTTGGGTTTCATAAAACAAAATTATTTTTTTCTTTCAACGTTTTCTAGGGAGCCCATTAAGATACATTGAAGTTAAGTAATATTTTTGAAAATAAAAAAATGTGTTTTTCTAAAAATTGAAGTTGAAAAAAAAGTGCAAACCAGATGCCAACTGATGCTCGCCATATAGAAATTGGTGACACCAGATAGTAGCCAGATTTTTTTTACATCAATTTTTATTTAAAAAAAAAAATTTTTTTCAAAAAAATGCTTGAAAAAAATATTCTAAAAATGTAAGTTAATTTATTTCTGGTTACAATCTGGTGAGCACTAGTTGATATCTGGTTTGCCCTTTTAGTAACCAGATTTTTTTGCATCAGTTTTTACAATTTATTTTTACTTCTTTTTGTTTATTAATTTTTTTAACTTTAATGTCACATTACGAGCTGTGCATTTTTCTGGAGGAATTTAGCGAAATTAGTGAAAAAGCTTTACTCAATGAAAAATACAAGACAGTTTTTAAGGAAATTAATAATAATAATGGATTAGATTTATCTGCGCTTTTCCAGACGCTCAAAGCCCTTACAATGAATACCCATTATTCATTCACACTTCATTCATACTTGGTGATGGTAAGCTACTACTTTAATTAGATGCAATTCTTGAGTGTTTTCAATCTTTTTGACAAAAGCTTATAAAATAAAAATAATTTCAGTTATTCATAAAAAAATAATCCACAATAGTTCTGGAAAATGTTTGTTCTCTTTGTTATTTTTTTAGATTCAATAACCATGCGCATAATTTGAATATTTATTAATCACTCGTGAAGTGAACATCATAGTAAACAAGTGTTATTATTTTTAATTTTCTTCACGATAATTATTGTTGCTATTAGTTTTTAAGTGTATTTTTTATCCATCTGCTATATGATAAAAGGGCATTTTTTCCCTTTTGTGTGATCAATAAAGTTTTATGCTATTCTTTACACAAAATCATCATAGTGCTGTTTGTTTCCAGGGTTAATAAACTGTTTTTAAAAGCAACAGATAAACATAATTTCTCATAAATTTATAAAATAAAATGTCACACATGGATAAAGTTTTGTGCTACTGAACCTGATGCTGCGTTCAAGTACCTGCTAGTAATTTGTAGTCACACAGACCAGAAAGTCATCCCGTGACAATTTGAGATAAAGAAACCAAACAAGCTCCATGTAACTTCTTTCATGTCTGCATAATTAAGTCTGTTTTTGAAGAGAAGAGTTAGAGTTAAAAAGTTTGCGTGCAAATTAGCCGAGTTAAACCTGTCGAACTAGTCCGTGTGCTGAAAGAACGGCCTCGGACGGAACATTTCCTGAACACACACCCGCCTGCACTCGAGCGGTTTTTAATAATTCAAGGGTGTTGACTGTCCCGGCACCGGCAGGTTGGGTGTGTTGAAAAGCAACAATGTGAGCTGGTCTGTTGTGAAACATTTCAGGATTAATTCACATTAGTCTTCAGATGCAAAACTTTAACTCCCAAAATGACTCGTTCCTTTACACGTTTTACTCTCAGCACGAACATAGATCAGGAAACTTAACTTGTTTTTGCCTGAAAAATCTGGAACAATCTATAAAGAGGGGGAATTTTTTTTTTTTCTGTCTTGGAGTAACACTGAGGTTTGGGTGTGTGCAGCAGGGACACATTCTTTCATGCTTTCCCAGAGTGTTTGTTATTGCTGAGAAAGTGTTTTTCACTTTTTAAAAGCCTCATGTCCTTGTAAGGAATACAAAAATGAAGGCAATTTCCTTCAAACTTGAAACTTTATGATAGATATAGTTGACCTAGGCAGTTCTATGTCATTGAAACTATTCATTAAAGCACATTTTTCAGAGGAAAAGTATTCCCCCATTTAAAAAAAAAAGGAATAATCAGAGGAAGAATGAGGTTGACACAACAAACAGATGCTTTCCAGTACTTGAGGCATCCGGATGGGAGCAGTACCCTTTGTTCCAAACGCCAAAAATACAAAATCTGCATGCAGAGAGGTCAAAGGTGTTCCTGTAGTAGGAGTTTGCTTAATTTTTCCTCCTTGCATTCACTGACTTGCCTTAAAAAAAGTTGTTTTTGTCTGAAATTGTGTCAATTCAGCATTTTAAATTACCTTTGTGTTTGTTTTTCGTCCCCAGCATGGGCCCAGGCTGTTGCTGCCCTGATGATCATTGGCCTCATCCTCCTCATCCTAGCCTTCATCACAGCTGTGGTGGCCATGTGTAGAGTTAATATTGGGTTCATGATTGTCACAGCAGTATTCCTGACTATTGTTGGTAAGTCAGTCTCTGATGGCAGAGAATTGGAATTGCTTTGTTTTGGTCCACAAGAAAAGTTCCTGGATCTGGCCTGGGGCCCGTTTCAAGAAGCATGTTCAACAAATTTAGAGTTGAAACCTGAACTTCGAGTCACTGGACTCAAAATTCCCGAACTTAGAGTTTTCAGTTTCAGAACAGCTGAAAATGTTTGATTCAATCAACTTGAAGTTGTTGGAACCAGAATCAGGTGCGAGCGTCGCGACCATGAAAAGCCCTGATCAATGGAGCAAAGACAGCACGATTCACCATGGCAATGTGAACAAACAACTGAGACTTCCGGCGACGGAAATAGATAAGTTCCTACAAGCATATGCAGACTACAAGAACATTTTCAGCAAGATAATAAACACAGCTGCAGCTGTAAAACAGAGAGAAAACATCTGCAGAGTTAATGCATACGTCTACATTTGAATCATTTCAAAGAACGAATAAATAATAATATCAGGAAGGTTATTTAGTCACTTGTAAAGTAAGGAATGCTTGTTGATCTGCTAATAATTTAACCAGTCATCTCCGTAATCTCATAAATGACCGTTTTCTTCAACCCCCCACCCCCACCACCACATACACACACGGATATCACTGTACACTAAAAAGAAACACTGTAGCTGCCCGAGATATGTTAAAATTAGCATTTACTTAAATGTAATTCTCAAAACTTAAAAATATTCGCTGGAAAGGTTTTTTTTTCCATAAAATGTATATGTTGGAGCCTGGACTCAAACTTGAGACGTCGTGGTTGGAGGCAGCGTTGCTGACAACTGAGCTAATACTTAACAGATACAGTTTGGTGGGGAGTTGAAGTTATCTCCCGGTGTTTGAAATTTAATGATTTCCATTGTTAAGGGTTTCAAATGATGAAAATAAAACTCTTTATTTTTAATAGTAAATCCCTGGAAAAACTCACTATTTATAATGGTCGCTAAAATAAAAATGAATCAGGGAAACTCCAGTCAATCGACTCGTGTCCTCCAATTCTCTCCCGACATAAATAACATTTCCTCTGGATTAATCCAGCCTCCTCTCTACGGGATCCTCTATGAATGGACATGTCATTTTTGGTTTCTGCGTGGCGAAAACATGACGTCTCTAATGTGAATGTTCTCTAAATATTAATGAAGAACTCACATTTGAACATCTTTCACTTTAAAAAGGGGCGGAGACCGCAGAGAACTCTAAGTTTCCTGAAGAAAACCTGCTCCAGACCAGGTTTCGTTCACAGACTCAGTTGCCACAGTGATTGATTCTGAGTTCATCTTAACCCGCGTCTTGAAACGGGCTTGGTTTCGCCCACTTTCACAGGTTTGAGTTATCTCTCTTTCTGAAACCGAAAACTCAGAGTTTTGCTGAATTTGGAGTTTGCAAACTCAGAGTTCCAACAAAACCTGCTTCTTGAAACGGGCCCCTGATCTTGCTGTGGAGTGCTTATTTCCATGCATAATTTTTACTTTTCTGCATGATTATAAAGCTGTAATAACTGTGTGACTACCGTATTTTCCACACTTTCCTGCACTGGATTATGAGGTGCACCATCAATTGTCAACTGTCAAATTTATGGCTTAAGACAAACAAATAACCTAAAGAAAAGCCCATCAGTCAGACTTTATTCTGTTTTCAGTCATTCTAGAACTTGTTTGTAACACGCTACACGTTAGCAACGATAGAAACGTTAGCCACGTTAGTGTATTCATAATACCTATAAGTCCCAACCTTGTTATCAACTTGTCCGAAAATAAGACTCATACTACAAAACAAACGTTACTGTGACTACAATAACTCAAGGTTAGCTACGTTAGCATATTCACAATACCGGTAACTCCCAACTTTGTTTTCAGCTTGTACAAAAAACAGATTGATACTGCTAAAACAAACGTTAATGGGAGCATGCAATCCCCCAACCTTGCTAGCAACGCGAAACAAAAAGTGCAACGCTTCTACACGTTAGCTGTGTTTGCATATTTATAATAGCATCCAACCTTGTTTACAACTTGTACAAAAAAAGGCTAATATCATTAAAACAAAGTTACTGTCAATGCCAACTCCCAACCATGTTAGCAACGCGTCAAAAATCGAATGCGTTAGCTAAGGTAGCATATACACAATAGGCGTGTTTGAGTTGACTTGCGCCTCGCCTGCTTCGTCGACGAGACTAAGCTGCTGCAGGAGGGGGCGGAGAAAGGCGCCTGAGATGAAGGTGGACGACGAGACTGTACGAGAACGAGGAGTTGGGGGTTGTCCTAACATTCGGCTGAATTTTAATACGCCTCCTCCTAGTATGATCTGTGCTGTTTATGTCTTTTATAGTATTTTTTTACATTCTTAGAGTAAAACAGATAAAAAATAGTCGGGGGATTCATTACATGTACACAATCCCAAATAAACAGATAAACCAAAATTAAAGTTTTTCAAGACAACTATGAACAATAACAGATTATTTAAAATCTTGTATATTTTTTCATAATGTCTATCTTCCAGAAAGAGTAAAAAATACCATATTTCCTTCATTTAGCGAGTTTTTGACATTAAACTACAAACTTTGGGACACCGTTTCCACAATGCATTGTTTTGTAGTCATCAAGGCGGCTTGCAGCCAGCGCAGTACTATTTTTGGCTGCGCTGGCTTAGGAGGCGCCTTGAACCCGCCCTTTCTCGCGATACTTCATGTCGTCGCAAATGTGACGTCTGTGACAGAAACTAAGCATGCACCGCAATCCGGCGATCTGCGCGTCCGCTGCATGATCTCAAACGCCTAATACCTGGAAACAACTTTTTTTTTTACTTTTTTTTTTTTTTTTTTTTTTTTAACAAAAAAACAGGTTAATCTGCTAAAAAAAAAAAAGTATGTGACCATGCTATCCCAACTTGTTAGGAACATGTAAATAAAGTCACTACTAGGGCTGTAACGAGTATCCGGGTGCTCGAGTATTCGCGATCTGCTCCCAAAAATTCGAATATTCACGACGTCAAGAGCGCTGATTTGCGAGCTTTAAAAATATGGTCAATTTTAGTAAAATATGATCAAAATATTACCTGGGAACGATGTATTTTTCCTCTGGAATGCAGAGTAACGTAGGATTTTAAGCTTACGAACTAAAACAAACCCGAAAGAGTCACGGTAGCCACCAGAAGTAAACAAACATATTCGTGACGTGTCACAGTGAAACTTCCGGTTTTCAAAGTAAAACTAGCGATACTTTTTTTCCGTTGAAAAACAGAGAATGAAGTTCTGTTCACTGACATAACTTTTGAAAAAATGAATACGCTTTAACATCGGAGCTTTAGCTCCACTGTTTACAATCTTTTGGTTATGATAACTCTTCAACAGTTGACGCAATTAACGAAACTCCATTTTATTCTGAAGAAACGAAGCCTCGCGCTGCTGAAAGGCGATGTAAATCGACGTGAATCAGCTGATTCCGCTGCGGAAAAAAATACTTTTTTCACACGGGATGTATACCGAAAAATATTGAAAAACTTTGAGAATTAAAAAAACTGTGGGTTATTGTCAATGCTTACTCCCAACCATGTTAGCAACGCGTCAAAAATTGAATGCGTTAGCTATGTTAGCATATACACAATACCTGGAACTCACAACTTTTTTTTTTTTTTTTTTTTTTTTTTTTTAACAAAAAAACAGGTTATTGTTCGTTATTGTTCTGGGAATCATTAAAGGACTGAATCTACCAAAAAAAAAAACAACAACATATGAGTTGAGACTTGGATTAGAATAATGTTAAATTAAACAGACAGGAGCCACTTCTATTAAAAAAAACTATCTGTATGATACTTTTGCTAAGAAAAAGCAGAAACATAAAGTAAAAAATTATGATGATTGTACGATTATATATGCTGATTCAATGTTTTCTTACTGACTTGTTGGCTTTTGGAGACTCTCCTGGCTTTTCATGTTAAAAAACTCTGTGATGTCAGCTTTTGGCCATTTCATTTAACCTTAATGTCATCATGCTGAGCACAAAGGAGTTAACAAGGAAGGGTTGTTTGGTCTTGTTTCTTTCGGTTGATCATGCAACTGGCAGCACACCCTTCTCAGGAATAATAGTCTGGAAGGGATGACAGAGGATGATCTGTGCCAGGACCGATGGCTGCAGGCAAATCCCGACGCTGGCTTCACACTCATGTGAAGTTATTTCCCACACCCTGCTGCTAGCACTGCAGACTGCTGTTTGTCTGCACTGCTGGTATTTTTGACTGACCAGTCATGTTCATCTTATGTTGACCAAACAAAATGTGACTTCTCATTTTAATGTAGAGACTTTTTGGAACAATTAAAAATCCATTCTAGTCATCTTTTGATATTTCATGAAAGCATTTCCAGTGTTTTTTTAGGGGTGTGGGGAAAAAAATCAATTTATTGATATTTTGTGATATTTCATTTCCTTTTTGCATTGATTTAAAATTATGACAAGATTATATTTAGTTATTTTTTAGCATCTTACTTTTGTTTTCCACCTAAACCCCTGACCTCTAGATGGCAGCACAGCACTCTTTGAGCAACTCTATACCGCACCAGAACAACAAAGTCTCACGAGAACCAGTTTGTGTTACATTTTTAGTCTCCTATGTTCAGTCAGCTTCACGTTTTTTGTTGTTTTAGACATGTACCACTTAGTATCACTTTTTTGCTAAGTCATACTCTTTAATTTAAAGGGAAAAATTGTTCTGGTACAGTGAAGGGATATATTGCGATATATATATCTGGCAATATTTTCTGTCTGCTCCTGATTTACCATGATTTGAGTAAAGAATTACTCTGAAACACAATTTTAAGCTTAATTATCTGTATATATGTCCTCCATTATGAGAAAAATGCCACAAAAAACATGTTAATAACTCAATTTTCATTGCAGTGGGTCAAATAACTTTCAGTTTAAATAACATTGAAAATTTTTTATTTCTCTATTTCTTTCTACAGTGATAATCCAGATCATTGCTCTGATCATCTACCCCGTCAACTTCAACGAGCGCATTTTCGAGGGCCAGTACTACTACACTTGGGCCTACGGTTTTGGCTGGGGCGCAACCATCATCACCCTCGGCTGCTCCATCCTGTTCTGCTGTTTGCCCAAGTATGAGGACGAGCTGAATGGCAACGAAAAGATCAAATACCTCTACGAGTATAATTAAAAGACAACAAAATCCGCCTGGTCGCGGCTTGCTTTTTGGCCGGGACTGAAGTCGCCGTCACCAAATCACAGTAAATCCAGCAACCAAAACATCTCAGAGGGAAGTGGATCACGACCAGCGCCTTACACTCACTTTTAAGTTAGCCAACTATCCCTCAAATGTTTATTTTTGGCTATTTTATCTGCTTTTGTCTAACTTTTCAAATGCAATCACACCCAAGTGCTCTTATCTCTAAAGAAGTAGACGGTTGTTTTACTGGATTCTAACACATATCGTAAAAAAGTAAAAATAATCTTATGTCTTTGATGGAACTGCTCCTTTGCGTGAGGTAAAAGGGATCCACTGTTATCAGAAAAGGCTTTAGCAGCCATTTTTGCACCTTGTTGTGTGTCTTCTTATGTACTATATGATTAAAAAACGTAAAAAATATGAAAGTGGTGAAACTGGGAGATTTTTGTTTTTTTTTTTGTTTTGCAAGATAACGTTTGGGTGACACAGAATTGTTTGTTTTACTTTGATGCCGTGGCCTTTTTCTGAATTTGTAAAGTTAGCCGTAAAACTTTAATTTTCTTTAGTCTTTTGCAGTATTCTTTTCGTTTTAATACTTCTATTTAAAGTTGTAAATTAAGCAAATTATTTTCTTTTTCAAACTCAAACCAGCTGATTCTTTAAACGAGTTATGGGATAAAATTTTAGTTAAAAGGGACCAATATAATATATATTTTTTTGTTTTTAATTTGTCTATTTTTCGTCACACATTTCATATGTTTAAGCCTTACAGTAGGTGCTTAACCACCCCATTTGTTAAAAAAAGTGCCTTAACTTCATCCGTTTTTTTTTTTTTTTTTGCTGGTTTATCTGGTTGTACCAACTGTTCATGTAAAGCAATAATTAAGCTCAAACATAAATGGAATTAAACGTTTTTCATTGGAATACAAGAAATGGTTCCATTGTAGTACATTTTTAGGAAGTTTACTAACAGAAATACCCAAAATTATAGTTTAAAAATCTAATTTTAGAATGCATTTTTTCGCCATTATACATAATCATCTTTTATTCTTTTTTTAATTTTCCATAACTGGGTAAATGCTGTTCTAAAAGAAGAAATTCACTGGAAATCTCCCAGTTTTTTTCTCTGCTGTAAGAATTATTTTTGCTAGTTTTGTGTATTTTTACGAAATAAACAGTTCTTGCTTTGAAACAGTTTGGAGATGCTTGCTTTAGAGTTGATGTATTGTGTCGATTAATTCCAAAAAAAGAAACAAAATTACAAATGATTTGATGAAAATTCTACAAATAAAAGTCAGTTGTGGAAGGAGAAGAGTTTGCTGTTTCCTTTCTTTTCCATAAATAAAAAAAAACACATTTTTAAGTGCATGAAAGGAAACAGCAACACCAAATCTCCCAGGTATGAGTCAGAAATAATGAAGCGCACACACCTAGAGCCCCACCCTGAGTGAGTCAGACTCGGTACGACCTGTTCTGACAGAACAGGTTTTTACGTGAAAGGGGTGGAGACAGCTGAGTCTTAAGGAGGTGGCGATGATGCACGGGGCAACGAGGAGTAACAACATGAAGGGAGGGTTCATTAGTCGTCTGAAGGAGGAAGGGAAACAAAACTCATCCAATTGTTTTTTGTGTTTTGACATATGCGATTACAACAGAGTATGAGGGTCACTAAAAAAGTAATATTCACTTTTTTGTTTTTCATAAATTTAAGACTTTTATTCTTGTAAGTTAGATTAAAAGTTGTAAATTTGCGAGAAAAAAGGTCATTAATTTAGACTATGACTTAAAGTCAGGAATATACAACTTTATTATTTTAATTTAGTTATGTTAATTTAGTTAATTAAACAATTATGACTTTTTTCTCTTAAAATGACAAAATTTAAAGTCATAGTTACAAAAAAAATGTTTTGCCTGTTAACTGGCCCTTAGGTCAGCAAAAAAATAATATTACATGTTTATTTTTGTAAATGTATTACTTTTAATCTAGCTAAATTACAAGAAATTGACGAGAAAAAAATTACAAATTTACAAGAAATAAAGTCAAATTTAGTCTTTGACTTTTGAAATCATAAATGTATGACTTTACTCTTGTAATTTAATAGTTACAACTTTTTTTCTCGTAAATTTAAGAGTTTTAAAGTCGTAGTATATAAAAAAAAGTTTTACCTGTAAACTGGACCTTAGGTCCACAAATAAAAGTAAATTACAATTTTTTTTTCTCATAAATTTACAACTTTTATTCTAGTAAATTTACAAGATTAAAAGTCCTACAATTACAAGAAAAAACTTCTAATTTAGCCTATGACTTTTAAAATAATAAATATACAACTTTATTCTTGTAATTTAACAATTGTGACCTTTTCTTTGCAAATTTGCAAGATTTAAAGTTGTAATTTAAAAAACATTTTTTACCTTTAAACTGTCCCTAACGTTCTGTCGTATGCAATAAATTTAAAAAGTACATGAAAATAAAGTGTTTTAAAATCTTGATAATGTGGATTTCCAACTTTGATGGAGTTTACTTGCAGATCAGATAACCTGGCAATAATAAGAGTGCATTTGCTGCTTTAATATATATATATATTTTTTTAATAATAAATAAAGTCAGATCTCAGAAATAAAGTTACAGATAACATTGAATAAAAAGAAAAATTGATTAAATACATATTATGGTCAAGAAATTCTAATTTGAAAAGAAAAAAAAAGACTTTTACTGCAGTTAAATCTATTGTCTTTTAAAGTGTTTAAGTTATTAGCAATGTGTTCACATGAATATCTTCACATTTTTAATGCATTTAATTTGCCAATTGCCCCCTCTTCTGTTGGAATTATTTACTGTTATTATCTGACTCTTGGCACAGACAGAAAAAAAGAAATAAAAAAAGACTAAACCAGATATTATTTAAAGAAGAAAAATTATTGTGAGGATTGAAAAAAAAAATCTTGACTTTTTGCTGGTAATCTAGTAACCTTAACTAAATTAGTCCTCATTAGTTCTCCCAGCCCAAATATATCGATGAATCCACCAAAGGTAACAGACAGAACTAAAAAAAATAAAGGAATAAATTCAAATTAGTTTAGGATTTTTTTTAACTGCATTTAAAAACAGACTTGCTTTGAAAAAAAAATGGAGAAAAATGTATGTAAAAAGTAGGGGTGGGTTGATCAAATTAATCGATCTGAATCTATCAAAGCTTATTAGAATAATAATGGATGATGCTTGATTAATGATGTTAGACTTCCCATGCCAACACTCGGTCGACCTAAACATAAATTGCTGACTAAAGGAACATCTTTGTATTCTCACAGGCCCGAATTTTCCAAACTCTTTTGGAAATCATTTTAAATATGAATAATTTATGGTCAAAAACACGCATTTTTGCTCACACTTTCTTCTTCTTCTTATGGAAGTACAAGAAATCTTAGAATTCATTTTTTAAAAATACCCAATTTATCATATTAATTAATCTTAGAATTAGAAATTGTTTATTTCAAGCAATCAAGAAAAAATAATTCAATTTATCAACAGAAGTTTACATCCATGGAGACGTGTCAAACACAAGATAACTTAGATTACCTGAAAGGGAGTGAGAGGAAGCAAACTTATATCGCCCCCTCAGCTTGACCTTACTATTTCTTTCACATGTATTATCATTATCCACTTCATAACCTAAAATCAAATATTTATATCTTCCCAACATAGATTCAGGTTACAGGGAATCCTCAAGTAACGATAAATCACATGGCTATGTAGGTAGACAGAACATTACTTCATTTGTCACTGCATTTGCATATTTATTATTAAAGTTCAGAAAAACAGATAATTTTCATCAGTAAAAAATCATTAATTTAAATCAGGTATTAAACACCTACGCAGATTTTTTCCATTTCCATCTTGAGAAAATTGGTTTGGAATTTTTTTTTAACTTACAGCAATATTAATTTAGATTTCCTCCCTCAAAAAAAGAACATTTAATGTGAATTCATTTAAAAATCAGACATACATAATTTCCTAAAGAGTATATGTATTAACAGAATCTTGTTTACAAGTCTATATTGTGTGTGCTTTTATAAGAATCCAAACTAATTTATGTTCCTTTTATAATTCTGTATATGGACTGTGTGATACAAATGCAGACAAAAATGTCAATTTAGGAATACTTTTATGAATTACTCACTGGCTTCTACAAAGTTAGACCCCTTTTTCCTTCAGAACTGCCCTAATCCTTGATGGCACCAAATTTTAGTGTCAGTTTCCTGTTCTTAGCTGACAGAAGTGACACCCAGTGTGCTGCTGTGGCCTGTTTGCCTCAAGGTTGTTGTGCATTCAGAGATTCTCTTCTGCAGACCTCAGTTGTAACCAGTTTGAGTGACTGTTCCCTTTCTATCAGCTGGAACCATTCAAGTCATTTCTCCACACAAAATCGCCGTTCATTAGATATTTTCTCTTTTTCTGACCATTCTCTGTAAACACTAGAGATGGATTGTGAGCGAAAATCCAAATACATCAGCAGTTTCTGAAATACTCAGAACAGCCCGTCTGACACCAACAACCACACCACATTCAAAATCACTTCAATCACCTTTCTTCGACATTCTGATACTTGGCTGCATGCCTAAATACATTGAGTCACTGTCATGTCATTGGTTGAATAGATGTTTAAATGAGTGACCAGTATAACTTCTATGACAGTCTGTCAATTATTGTAATTTAATAAAAGTTAAAAAGATTAGGACCGGCTTGATAAAATCGATTTGATTTTATCTAAGCTTAATAAACTAACAATCGATCCATAAAAACAGAAATCGATTTAGTATGTAATATTTGTAATGGTTCCAACCAGGACAGGATAGACACCTGTCAGTCAAGCGGCAAGAACCACAAGAGATATGATACAGTAAAATAGCTTTTATTAATACAATTAAATAGAAACGCAGTTAAGACCATGGATGGGAAGCCTGCAGGACGTTAAGATTCCAACCGGTGAACGAACAAACACACCCAGCTGACGTAGCTACACGTCAGCTGGCAAAACACCCTCTATCGGAGGCACAGCAGCACCACACCCTCTATCGGAGGCACAGCAGCACCACACCCTCTATCGGAGGCACAGCAAACGGCATGCAGAAGAGGAATCTAAAAGTACCTGCCGGCCCTCGCACACCACGGATACCCTCCCAATAAAACCCTTATCAAAATAGAGTACAGTTTAAAAGTGTCTATGTGATGTAGAGTGACTTAACTCGCGCAGCGGGCGCGGACCCCCCCGGGGTCTGAGCTCCAGCGCCGTCGGCTCCCGGGTGTAGCTTCGCCGGCGGCGGAATGATTCTCGGTTATGCGTCTGGTCAGCGTCAAGCGCGTGAGTAGAGCAGCAGCAACCAGCTCACTCCTACTCCCAGCCCTGCTCTTACCACAGGAGGCGACCAGCCTCCCCTCCTCACACAGAACGACTCCCCCTCTCTGTCTATCTTCACCGCCGGCAAGCCCTAACGGCAGCGAGCGGCACCCTCCCCCCGAGGATTGAGCGGCTGGCTGCTCTGGCGAATGCTCTCTCCGCGGCATGCTGCTTCCTTTGCTTTATCAGTTCCAATCAGCTGTAATGACAAACACCTGTGCTGCTCTCCCCGCCCACCTCTTCACAGCAGGGCGGCAGACCTCCATCACACTCCTCCCCACCAAGGAAGAGAAGACTCACTCCGAGAGTCCTATTGAGACATGTTGTAATCTTAGGTTACCGAGCAGGTGGCTTCCGTAGACGCGCAGGCCGCGCATACTCTTCTCTTCCTTCAGGTTCCTCAGCAGATCCTGAAGTGGCCACTGCCATGTCCTCCAATGGCCCCATTCTTTGATCCCCAGGAATCTTCCGATGGGCCCGGTTTTCAGGCGTCCGGTGATGCCCCTCCTGCCCGTCTTGACTCTGCATGGTTGGCCTCATCTGCCCTTCGTCTTGGACCTTGGGGTTGATGAGGCTGCCAAAGAACAAGTATAAGGGTTTAAGTCTGTTGAAATGTACCACAGTTTCTGGCCCTCCCTCGACTGGAACTAGCCTATACAAAACTTCAGTCAACCTTTCAAGAACTCTGAAGGGACCCTTGAAACGCTTCTGCAGCTTGGCACCACACTCCACGCTTCCTCGCTTTGTTATGGACCCAGACTAGCCCCCTTCTGAGTAATACTGGAAATGACTCTAAAGTCATAGGACTCTTTCTGTTGCTCTGATGCTCGAGTCTGATGCCTTTTAACAGCATCCACCACAGACGACAAGGTCTCTTGTAGCCGGGACACGTACTTATCCACAGATGAGAAGGTTTCATGTTCACCCACATTCAACATAATATCCACTGGCAGCACAACTTCTTGCCCAAACAAAACTTTGTAGGCGCGTGAACGAGGTGCTAGCATGGACACTACTACGATACGCCAGCATCACGTAGGGTAAAAGTGTTGTCCCAGTTCAGTTGATTATCTTCTACGAACATAGCTAACATTGACAAAAGTGTCCGATTGAACCGCTCAATCATCCCGTCTGATTGAGGATGGTAAGGTGAAGTCCTTGATTTTTGAATGTTCAAAAGATTGCACAATTCTTTAAAAGTGTGGACTCAAAATTACGACCCTGGTCAGAATGAATACTGCGAGGGCTCCAAAACGGCAAACCCATTCTTCTGTCAACACTTTCGCCACAGACTGAGCTTCTTGGTTCTGTAGTGGGAAGGCTTCTGTCCATTTTGAAAGTAATCACCAATCACGAGGATGTACTTGTTTTCTATTAGGTGTTTCCGGCAAGGGCCCAGAGATGTCAAGTGCGACCCGCTCAAACGGTCTAGATGGAACAAAGGTTTGCGGGTGCACAAGGCTGCTTCCCATGTGCTTTGCGGGAAGCACAATCAACACATTCCCTTACCCAAGCCTTAACATCCTGGAACCAACCAGGCCAATAGAATCTATCCTTCACTTTGGCTTGCAGTTTCTGAACACCCAAGTGACCCCCAGTAGAAACATTATGCAGCTGTCTAAGGACCTGAGGCACCATTGACTTGGCAGAACAACCTGAAACAAGCAGCAGCATCAGAATTATCTGGGGGATTCTCACCAACCTAGACTTCTGAACTTTGAGTTGGTGCCACACGGGGGTATACTTTTTGCAACTCTGGGGGAATCTGGCAATGAACATACAGCTTCTTCTTTAAAATTAATCAATTGTCTAAGTTCAGTGTCTTTCCTCTGGGTTTCTGCCATCTCATCCATCTCCACCACAACTCCAGGCTCAGATGATGGCATTTCCTGTAGTAGAGCACAGACTTTAGAGTTTAGTTTGGTGGGATTTCTTTGCTTCTGGTGAGTTGTCCAACACATCCTGGCAACCGGGAAGTGCATCAGCGTTACTATGCAACTTGCCTGGTCGATGAACAATTTTGTATTCAAAGTTGGCCAGCTGCTCTGTCCATCGAGCTAACTGACCCTCCAAACCTTGAAATTGTGTAGCCAACGAAGGGAATTATGGTTGTGCGCAAAATAAACTCTTTCCCAAACAAAAAATGTTTGATGCCTTGTAAATGTCACCATGCTTAAAAAGCTCTTTCTTGGTGGTCGCATATTGACGCTCTTGTTTAGACAAGCTCGGTGGCATATGCAACAACTTTTCCAGTCCGCCTTCCTCCTGCGACAACACTCGCCACTATTCCTAGATCACTGCATCAGTATCTAAGATGAACTGTTTCTTTGGATCGGGATAAGCCAAGACTGGGGGCGGTTGTGGCACATTTTCAACTGGTCAAATGCTTTCTGACAAGCATCGTTCATTGAAAACGTTTGCCTTTCTCTGCAAAGCTGGTGCAATGGCTTTGCGATGTCTGCAAACCTCTGACAAAGCGCCTGTAATATGATGCCAACCCAAAAAACTCTGCACTTCTGTCACATTCTTTGGGACCGGCCAACCTCTCACTGCCTCCACTTAGATGGGTCAGGCAATCACCCCATCAAAGAGATGACGTGACCAAGGTATTGTACTTGAGTAGAAAACAAGTTACACTTAGAAGGTTTAACTTTGAGGTTAGCCTGCTTCAGTTTATCTAGAACTCCCCAAGACGGGTTAAGTGCTCTCTGGAACGAACGGAAACACTATGATGTCATCTAGATAAACTAAACATGTTGTCCACTGCAAGTCAGCAAGGATTAGATCCATCAATCTTTGGAATGTGCTGGGTGCATTGCACAATCCAAAGCTGAGCACATTAAATTCAAACAACCCTTGTCTGGTAATGAAGGCAGTTTTATGTCGATGGTCAGGATGTACTTCTTGCAATAGCCACTTGCTAAATCCAGTGTGGAGAAGCATGCTTGGCTAAGGCTATCCAAAGCATCATCAATCCTAGGAGGGGATAAGCATCTTTTCTTGTCACCTCGTTCAATTTCCTGTAATCAACACAAAATCGAAGTCCACCTCCCTTTTTCTTCACCAAAACTACAGGTGCTGCCCACGGGCTGCAAGATGGCTGGATTACATATTATCCAGCATTTGCTTCAGGTTTTCCGACACCTCTTGCTGCAAATGCAAGGGCACTCTTCGTGGGTGCATTTTGATTGGTTTTGCATCACCTGTGTTAATTTCGTGCATAGTTTAGATGGGTCCTGCCCAAGTCATGCTCACCACAGCTAAATACTGAACGATTATGAAACAACAACTGTCTCACAGATTTTAGCTGTTCATCTGAAAATCCTCTGTCCTCTATGCCAAACTGCTTCATAAGTGTAGAAACAGTCAAAAGCCCTTTGCCATTCTGGCCCTCCCCATCACTGCCTTCTTCTACTACAATGTCTGTGTGCAGTGTGCCAACTTTCATACCACTTTTTAGTAGGAGTGGGTCGCTTGTCACATTAATGACGCGAATAGGCAAGGTACCCTGTTCAACTCGGCAGACTACACGGGCAACCAACAGGTCACAATGTTTGGCAAGAGAATCTGAGGGTTCCAACATTTGTAATATAATCAGTCTTTTCATTTTGCACTTGACCACACACTATGGCTTCACTACGTGGAGGCACTGTAGTGTCTGACTGAATGACAAAACTTTGGCTGCGGGAGATGGATTTAAGTCGACTAATGGGAAGCACTCTCCATTAATCTGACAACATTTTTCCCAGGTCAACAACAGCACTATTTTTGGATAAAAAATCAAAACCCAACAGTATCTCATCCGATGTTATTTTCAGATATCAAAAACTCAACAGGTAGGGTGAGCGTTGCGAGCTGACACACAGTTCGCCAAGACCCCAAGACAACTAGCTTCTCCTCCATTTACTGCTGTGGCGTCCCAACATAGTCTCTCAAATCGTTCCCCATTAGTTATTACTAGCCACATGCTCTTTGATGACAGAGCGCGACGCCCCTGTATCAATGAGTACATGACATTCAAACCACCTATTTTTTGCTTTGAGATAACCAGATCCACCTGTTAAGCTTTTAAGGCACATTCCTCAGAGGTAGGGGCGGGCACTGGGCTTCTGTGGCACGCCCCTTTTAGTTTAACTGTACATATGGGCAGTCACGCCTTAAATGTCTCGTACAGCCACACTCCCAACATGCTCTTCTTTGGTCTGGGCCATCTTTTGAGATGGGTGTACGTGGCTTAATCCTACTGGCAGGGTTTAGCTTCTGGTGTGACAGCAGGGATGTATTCTCATGTGGGTCTACCAGGGTTTTAACAGTTGATTGCAGGGATATGACCTCCTGCTTCAAAGTCTCAACTACCCCCACCAACGCATCAACACGTTCATCAGAACTTTTGTCAGCCACAATACGCACTTTGGCATCGGTTGCAACATGACCATTTTCCAGGTCTCTAATTAGCTCCAGCTCTGCAGCCAGATTAATGGCAGCCTCAAGTGTGGCAGGTTTAACACTGCGCAAAGTGACACGCAGGTCTCCCCTCCCAACATGAGCGATGAAATGATCTTTAGCCAACATCTCTTGTGTTGCAATGTCCACAGAGGGATAAGCTTTGGCAGCAAGGCGCCGAAGTGCAACACCAAACTCTCTGACAGTCTCATTGGGCAATCGCTTACGTGAAGAAAAACTGGCCCTGTTCCAGTCCTCACTGTCACAGGGGTCCAAACAGCGCCCCATTGCCTCTTTCAGCAGTAAATAATTTGCTTTGGCAGATGGTGACAGGCCACTGTATACTTCACGGGCTCGACCCGAAAGGAGCAAACTCATAAACTTTAATTTCAGACCATCATCCCAGTTGTTTACGTCGGCTGCTATTTCAAATTGTTCAGCCCAATCAGACCAGTCTCGCCCGGAGCCTGAAAAGGTCTCTGGCAGGAAAACTGGCCGGGGGGTACTTTGTGCACTCTGGTTATTATCCTGGCTAGGGCCAGCGTCTGCTGATCTGCTTGCTGGCTCTGACATTCTGGTATGACCCCACTCCTGGCACCAGTGTAATATTTGTAATGGGTCCAACCAGGACAGGATAGACACCTGTCAGTCAAGCCGCAAGAACCACAAGAGATATGATACAGTAAAATAGCTTTTATTAATACAATTAAATAGAAACGCAGTTAAGACCATGGATGGGAAGCCTGCAGGACGTTAAGATTCCAACCGGTGAACGAACAAACACACCCAGCTGACGTAGCTACACGTCAGCTGGCAAAACACCCTCTATCGGAGGCACAGCAGCACCACACCCTCTATCGGAGGCACAGCAGCACCACACCCTCTATTGGAGGCACAGCAAACGGCATGCAGAAGAGGAATCTAAAAGTACCTGCCGGCCCTCGCACACCCACGGATACCCTCCCAATAAAACCCTTATCAAAATAGAGTACAGTTTAAAAGTGTCTATGTGATGTAGAGTGACTTAACTCGCGCAGCGGGCGCGACCCCCCCGGGGTCTGAGCTCCAGCGCCGTCCGGCTCCCCGGGGTGTAGCTTCGCCGGGCGGCGGAATGATTCTCGGTTATGCGTCTGGTCAGCGTCCACAGGCAGCGCCGTGAGTAGAGCAGCAGCAACCAGCTCACTCCTACTCCCAGCCCTGCTCTTACCACAGGAGGCGACCAGCCTCCCCTCCTCACACAGGAACGACTCCCCCTCTCTGTCTATCTTCACCGCCGGCAGCCCTAACCGGCAGCGAGCGGCACCCTCCCCCCGAAGGATTGAGCGGCTGGCTGCTCTGGCGAATGCTCTCTCCGCGGCATGCTGCTTCCTTTGCTTTATCAGTTCCAATCAGCTGTAATGACAAACACCTGTGCTGCTCTCCCCGCCCACCTCTTCACAGCAGGGCGGCAGACCTCCATCACAAGTACATAAAAGCTAAAGTCTGCTAGCTTGATGCTAACGTTTAATGGAATTCCCCTTAGGACGGCTTATGCTAACGCTCGGTCAATCTAAACGTACATTGCTGACTAAATGAGCAGCTTTATTTACTCACAGGCATGATTTTTACAATCTTTTTAAAAGTAAAATTTGTTTAAAAGTAACCATTTATGGTCTAAAACAGTTTTTTGGGTCATTCTTTTTTCTTCTTCTGGAATAAGGTGTAATACTAAAGCGCAATTGCCACCTAGTGGCTTCTCATTTTGAGTAAGCATGTATGCTATTAACAATCTAATTGTTTTAATAATACATTTAATAATATGAGGACTGTATTAGACTAGTATGCATAATTCAGAACATTTATACATTATTAATATATTTCTAAAAAATTTGTCTAAATGTGTAAAACCGTGTAAACTCAAAATTGAAATAAATCCACTTGTATTGAGTGGAAAAAAAATGGAATTGTGAATGGAATCGAATCAATTTTGGAAATTATTATCAATATCCAGCACTAATAAATATGTTTTTAGTAATGTAACATTTTTGGTGTTGTGAATAAGAAGTGGGAATTGATGTAAAATTATTTTTACTGCTGTAATGGCAGAGAAGTACCACTAGAGGTCAGGCTTGATCAGTCTGTTTCTCCATCCTCTCCTCCATGGCAGCTTTCTGTCTCTTGTCCAGGTCAAAACTTTGACAGACCCTTCTGGGCTGTGGACCAAGAAAGAGATGAATAGTAAAATAAATATAACATTAAAAAAGGATTTAACCACCCCACACACAAAAAAAAACCCTATGTCAAGTAAATTTTTGTGAGGGTTGGTTTCGATTCGCCTCCGAGGTGGTTTCCACTTTAGAAGAAGAGCCAGACGAACTCTGAGACGCTCCTCTCCACCGTCCTCCACAGGGTTGTCCCCGCTGTTCTGCCACCTCATACCGGGACGGGGCTCCGAGGCTTTTGGGGATCTAATGGAACAATCTGGGTTCACAAGTCATGAGGAGGGACTGGCCACACTGTCAGAACACAAGATACTTATGACTACAGACAACTTCTAAAGCCATGTATTATGAGACTTCAAGATTTATAGAAAAAGTACCTGAATTGCAAGCAGTGTGAACGGCCAATATACATAAGCTTTCAATTTCACTTTTACATTTCCTTTTTTTTTTACACTTCTTTTCTGAAATATTTAAGAAAAGATCAAAAATATATTAGGTAATTTATGGCTTTAAAGAAAGAGAAGCAGGAAATAATAAGACATGACATCACAACTGATCTATTTTTCATTTATTAAACCACAAATAGCAAATGATGTGAACAAAGCAGAGCTAATATGCTGTCAACCGCAAAGTAAAAAATGTTCTTGGGTTGCATAAAGGTTATGATTGTTCAAAGAGAGATTAAAAAACTCCCTAACGTAAGCCAATGTAGAGATTTAAACTTTAAAAAGAGGCTTTGATCTAAGTGGAAAAAGGATGCCGTTTAGTTTAGCAAAATGCATTTTTTTTAAATTAATTATTGAGTCCCTACATCGGAGGCAAAAAAGTGGGAGATTACTGTTTTGTCCCCATAAATGTCAAAATATTGTATATTTTCTTAGCATTATCTGTTAAACAACCTATATGATGCTCTCCTTTCTTCTTTCAGAGTAAACTATATCCATATATATCACGTGTCAAAGTCGAGGCCCGGGGGCCGGATCCGGCCCTCAGGGTGATTTTATCTGGCCCTCCGGATCATTATATTTAATTTTTAATAAACAGCTCGAAGTTATCTTGCGCTATAATAATAAATAATATACTTTTATGGAAATATTGAAAGTTATTTAAGGTTTAAGTTTTATTTATTCTGGAATAATATACTGTACTTGTCTGTTTTTAATCATAGTAATGTTAAAACATTACGTTTTTAAAGTTTTAAAAAAGTTTCAACAAATGTTAATCCTGTCTGACCCGCGACTTTAGGCATTTTTGCCCTCTGAGGGATTGAGTTTGACACCCCTGATATATATGATAATATATTTCCTTTGGCACATTAAAGAACAAAATTTTTGTTAATTAAACAAGCATTTTTCCTATCTGAAAGTAGGACAACTTGATCTCTGAGGCTCCGCCTTTCACCCAGTCCATGATGTCATCCTAGAGCTGGTCTCGCCAGCGTGTCTGCGTTTCGCCCAACAAAAAAAAAGCAATAGTTGTTGTGCACATAAAATGAAATGCCGATTACCACCAGTTCGGTGGAGAAAGTGTGTGTGTGTTAACGTGGAGGCGGGGCTGGCAGCTCAGATACTTCCTGGAAGGGGCGGTTCCCCACTTTGTGATGTCAAAATGTGAGGACCCACTCGTATTTGTGGATTTGGAGGGGCTGGTGATCAGATGTTGCTCTGGTGCGGGCACCAGAGTCTTTATGTAACTTGAAAAGCACAAGATGGACTCACACTCACACTAGCCTCTCCTGCACTCCAATCCATTTTGTTGACTTCAAATTTTTGCCAGACGCTGAAGCCGACCCAGGGCACTGGAAGGCCCAATGCGAATTCTTCCCTTCTCCCTTCCCCTCCATTTGAAGGGGGAGTTTAAGTGTTAGTGCGTCCAGGAAATTTGCAGTAAATGCGCTTCTCAACTACGTCGTGCTGAGAAGCGCTTTTCTTCATGAAGTTTATCTAAATGTAAATAATTACTCTTTGTTGTAGCATGACCATTTTAAAATTATAAAACCAATGTTATGTATATTCAAGCCCTGGAAGCTCCGCGCTCAAGCTAGCGGACTGGCGATTATTAGTCATCGATGAAAGTGACGTATGAAACATGAGGCCCAATTTTTTCATAAATCTCCGTTTGGAGAGTCAAGGGAGAAGGGAAGAAATTGGATCTGGTAAAATTTTTCAAAATAAAACCTGTTTTCCGATGTTATTGTGACAACCAACCCTGGTCTCCCCTACTTGTTACACAACACGTGTAACACAGTCAAATATGTACATTTAAGCCTAAAGTTCACATTGTATGAAGACGAGTCACACAGAAAAAGAAGTGTTGTGAATATAATTCAAAATGAGGGTTTGTTTATTAGTACTTCCAATAGAAATGGTGGGTTATCGCGTGAACCTAGGTGAGTTCAGAGTCTTTTGAGGTCAACAGCAGAGCATGTACAGTGTAGCTGCAGCAGGACCGCAGCCAGGGCGGCCGCCTAGTGCACCATTTGCTGGAGGGGTCACCAAATTTCAATTATTTTATAGGTCAACACATCACTCATTTTGTGTAAAAATGTAAAAAAAAAAATGTAATATTTAAAAACATTCATAAAGTAACTAAAAGTTTAAAATATTCACATTTTGCCTAGGGCGCCATGCAGACCAGGGCCGGCCCTGACCACAGCCATTTGTAGTCAATGTGAGTCTTCTGCTGTAGCTAGAGCGCTCCGCCGTCCACACTGGATCCGGACCAGATGCAAGCGTCAGCCCGGGGTTAATGGATCAAAATACCGCTTTGGGTTTTTTTCTTTTTTGATGGATTAAAATTATAATTCACATAAAAGCTCAAAAAGCGTTGATTTCACACAACACATGCACGTTAGGAGAACTGTTTTTGCAAAGTCATCCTTAAGGCAAGACTCATCTGACCAGGTGAGATTTTTTTACTGTGCTGGAGGTCACTTGTCTTCGGGGGGGGGTGTTTTCCAATAGTGACTCAGCTAGTTTTCTTTTTGCTTCCATATCCAGAACCATCCAGTCTGTTATATATACAGATATATATATATATAAATAAAAGTTCAGTCATTTGGAATTTGGATTAAAAATAGTAACTATGACATTAGCATGAGAAAGGTTTGCTAAACAATTAGTCTGGGTGTGTATATCCATGGGCGTTAGTGTGTTAAAGTGACTGCTCACTGCAACCATTTGTCACCTGTTGGGCAACCGAACTCTGTCCTCATACCTTACACCTATGTGTCAGCTGATTTTAGGTTTCTGTTCCCTTCTCAAGGAGGATGTCGAAGTCAGGTTACCAGAGTTTGGGTAAACACAACCCAGAAGTAGAAGTATTCCCAAAGGGAAGAGAAAGGAGAGTGGAAAGCGAGGGGTGTCTCAGCACAGCTTTATAAGCTTCTCGCAGGTAAACAGGAGCCAGAGCTCCACAGCAAAGATTACAACATTCACACCTGTTCCCACAGGTAAGTTAACCCCAAACGGTTGTATTTGTTTGAATTTGTATCAGTTTTTTTCTTTTGAATGAATTTTTACCAATCTATTTTAATTTTAGTACATTTCTATTGACTTTTTTTGTTGCATTTTTCAACATTCTGTCATATGTTGAAGGATTTTTGTGATATAAGTTAGGTTTTCAGCATGAATTACTTAAAAAAATAGTTTTTTTCCAGGGCTTTTTGGTATTTCACAAAGTGTGCAGATAAAAGCAGGGAATGTTCTTGCACAAGAATCATGTGCAACATCAGCAAAGTCAGTGTGAGAGCTGGAGCAAAGTGTAACCGCTCCTACATGTGTTGACCACATTGAGACGGTTGGTGCGCTCTATCACGCGGCTGATGCCTCAGCCATTGAGAGGTTTTGTAACCACTACAAACAACAGGTGCAACATTTGGTTCAGGGATATGTCGACTGTCAGGCTGCAGCACTTTTTTATGTTGCTAGTAAACACATTTTAGAGGCATCTTCTGAATTAAAATGTAAATATAAGATAAACGTAATTGATCCTGCTGTGCAGACATTCAATTTTATACAGCTCTGGGGGTCAAGCATCAGGTGCAAAGATGAGAAAAATTTGCAAAAAAGTCAAGGGGAAGAAAAATTAAATAAGATTAAAATGAAATTGAATGAAAAAAAGTTATGCCACAGGTCTCTTTAGTTGTTGTGCATGCAAACAGTGGTGCTAAGAGTTGCTAAGTTAAACAAGGAAATCTAGATAAAGATAGACTTCATTGATCTTGCTCTGCTTAAATTCATTTTTTTTTACCACAGCCCTGGGGATCAGGCATCAGGAAAAAAGAAATAAAAAAATGTGTTTAAAATTCAAGGTGAAGCGGAAAGAGGAATAAATAAGAGGAAGATAAATAAAATAAAAACAAACAGAAAATAAATAGTTTGATGCAAAACAAAAATAAAAATAGAACAAAATAAAATTCAGTAAATTAAATTATAACAAAATAAATATGACAAAATAAAATCAGATAAAATTAAAATAAAAAATGTAAAAAAAAACTAAATCAAACTAAAAGCAAAAAAACCATATACAATAAAATAGATCTAAACTAAATAAAAAAGTGAAATAAAATACTAAATGAAAATAAAATATTTTTAAATGAAAAATTAGACTAAATGAAAAAATAACAGAGTATAATAAAATAAACTTAAACCAAAAAATAAGATAGTAAGAAAAAATTGAAGCAAAATAAAATCAATTAGAACGAAAAAAAACCCCAACAAAACTAAGTAAAAAGTGCAATAAAAAATAAAATAAAGTAAAAATACAATAAAAAACTAAACTAAACTTAATGAAAAATACAAGGAAGCAAACCAAACAAAAAATTAAAACAAAGTTAAATGAAATTAGAAAACAACATAAATAAAACCAAATAATGTGTTTAAAAAATACAATAAAAAATAAAAATAAAATGAAATAAGACAAAACAAAATAAAATAAAAGCAAAAAATAATAAAATGAAACAAAGCAAAAAATAGAACTAAGCTAAGCAAAAATAAAATGAAATAAAAAATGAAATATGAAAAAAACTAAAGATATGCACCTGGTCACTTTAATAAAAAAAACAATGTTATGCAGACAGTGGTGTCAAGAGTTGTCAGATTAAAATATCTCAAAAATAAATAAAAAATTGTGAATGTGACAGTATTATGATTAGATTGTTTGTTTAATATTCTTGCAGCTTTAAATGTATCATTATAGCAATCTGTTTAACTTGAGCAGAAAAGATTAAAACATTTTTTAGAAGAATAAAACTACATATTATATATATGTTTATTATTCCTATACGACAGTAAAAATCCCAGCTCCTTAATGTTTGCTTTGAAAGCATTAAAAAAAACCAATAATTTCCAACCTGTCAAAACAGTTTCACATGATCAATGTACAAACTATTTCAGATTAAAGACGTCATAAAGGCGGCATCTGCTTCTGAGAGTGTGTTTCCTTCCATTCCCCGGCTTTTAAACTTGGGGTGGTCTGACTGAGGGTTAATGATTTATTTCATGAAATCGAGGATGACGCGACCTGTCTGTCTACCTCGGTGACGCTTCTTTGTGCTCGGTAGGTGGGATATGTTTCTCGGTACTGAGTCAGACAGTAGACTCCCCCTAGCGGCGAAGGGCCGCAAGTGCAGGTTTTTTTTTTTTTTACAGAGAGGGAAATGGGTGGACGGAAAGTCCCTGTGTGGAAATCCCCCTAACTTCTTCTTCTTTTTTTTTTTTTTCCTTTTTTAAAAACTAGTGTTAGTGGACGCCTGTTGTCTTTCGAAAGGCTTCACGAGCATCAAAGGTTCCGAAATAGATCTGATAGGCTGTTGGAGGAAACAGAAGGGTGAATGGCGCCGAGGACCGCTGCGGTGAGGCTGAGTAAAGTGGCTGAGAGAGGACTTGCTTGAGCATCCGGGAGGCTTTGTTGTTACCCCGACATATTGCACAGGTAAGACGCCAGCCCCCCCATCGCTCCTCGTGGACATTTCCGCTCAATACCGGGAGATATAGCGGCCGAATTCCCGCTCGGGCCTCGAGGAAATGTACGGTCGTGGTTGTGGGGACATGGAGGAAGCGCGTGAAGCCTGCTCACGACAGCGGCGTTGACAGCCATTGTTTACAAAGACGTCACCGTGAAGCGGCTTGGCGACGCTTCCGCGCGACCGAATGCGCCGCTGGCGGCTCTTCGTCGGTCTGGAACGCCACATTGTTTCCAATAGAGTTGTCGTTGTAATTACGTAAGCCTCGAACGTCAGCGAAGTCTGCCGTGACCGCGCGAGCACCGCTCTCCCGCACCTCCTGCCGTGACGGTCCACGCGCTCGCTGACGTCCAAGCCCCGCAGCCGGGCCCCGCGGTCCCCGGCGCTCCGGCACGGCCTTCTCTGCTGATGCACCTGCTGCTATTCAAGCCCGACATTCATTCGTCAACTTACTGCTTCACTATCAGCGCAGAACTTCAATGAATGCGCTGAGAAAAGTTCTAATGTCAGCTAAAAACTGCTAAACTAGACCCTCGTTATCACCTTTACCTGACGATTGAGCTCTAAAAGTTGACCCCAACCTACAATAAGTTTTATTTTTATGTGTGAAACAAAGAGAAAAATGTTTTAACAAACTTTTAGTCCTTTTGGAAATAACCCCTTGACGCAGCTGGTGAGGTTTTGACAAGAGGGGAAGCCTGCCTCGTGACCTTCCCAGAAGCCTTAGCGCTGTTGGGTGGCCTGCAGTGAAAGTCCGGAAAACACCAGTTTATTGTGGGACAGCTTTGACATCAGAGAAAAACCCTTCAAAGCGAAAAACGAAGAATCAGAACACACCAGGACATAAAGCGTTCTTTGTACATCAGTTCAACCCTTTAGGAGAAAGCACCAAACTTGATCTACAGATGAAACCTTTACTGTGATTGGTGGTTTCCTAATGAGTTGTAACTCGAATGTAGAAACTACAGTTACATATCGGTTATAACTTTCAGAAACGATTCGATTCACAAGAGCTTGTATCGATATGATTCTGATTATTCAATTTAATTTTAACTTTACACAATTTTTTAAAACACATAAAAAAATCTACTATATAGTTTGAACATATTTATATAAATCTGAGAGTTTATATATTGTAAATTTTATTAGTAAAATACTGATATTGTTAATATCATACAGTGTTACATAGATTCTCTAAAGGAGAAGCTCTAACAAAAATGTTCAGATCATTAACACTGTAAACATTGTTCTGCTTCTCCTGGAGGGCGTTTCTGTTTGGCTACTAGGTGGTGATTGCGCTACAGAAGTGCACCTTATTCAAGGCGAAGACAACAGTATGAGGGAAAAAAAAACCAAAGTTTTAGACAACAAATAGCTACTTTAAAAATTATTTCCTTAAAAGATTTTGGGAATTTACTGCCTGTGAGTAAATAAACATGTTCATTTAGTCAGCAATGCATTTTCTTTGGTTAGCATTAGCTGTCCTATGGGAAATTGTATTGAACGTTAGCATCAATTTAGCGCACTTTACCTTTATGTGCTAAATCGATTTTTATCTTTTGTGAAGTGATTATTGATCTATTAAGCTTAAATCGATTTTTTTTTCAACCCAGCCCTAGTAGGAACTATATTTATCAATGTTTGGGAATTTCACTTTTTAAATTTAATATTTTACTTTACATTTTTGTGTCTCCAGCTTCCAAGTTGCTGGGTCATCAACTTCCTCCTCCTCGCTCCTTTTCCTCCCCTCCTTCCATCCTCCTGGCCACTCGTCCGTCATGTCGCAGGGCCAGAACTTCCTCCCCAAATTCCTGTTTGTCTCCAACCTGCTGAAGGCGGTGAAGATCCGCCAGCGAGTGCCCAATGACGTGGTCAAGCCTTCCACCAGCGGCGGCCTCATGCATCACCTGCGAGGGATGCACCGCTACACGCTAGAGATGATCGCCATGAACCACTTCCCCCAGGCCTTCAGGGAGGTAGTTCAAGCCGCCATCTTGGACCGAGCCATGCAGGCCTCGTTGGAGCAGGAGAAGAAGCTCAACTGGTGTCGGGAGTTGAAGAAGATGGTGCCTTTACGCACTAATGGTGAGAAGAAATTTGGTGAAGTATACAAAAACTTTTTACTTTGTTAGTTTAAAACTTTTCCCTATCAATTTTAGAAACAGATGTTGCATTAGTTTCATTTTCTATGCCAGGCAAGGTTTGTGTTTATGAGTCAGGAGGATTTGCACATTCGGAGATGTCATTACTCACTAGAAGGGTTACTGTAAATGACAACAATGGGTTCCACTTTCACACTGGCTCCTTTGGGTCATGTTTTCTGTTACGTATATGTTGTAATATACCGACACAAACAATTACTTTGGGTTTGCTTGGAAATTTGTCACGCGGCACTATTTTGACTTTTTTTTTTAAACGTTGAGGGAGGGTTTATCCCCTGCTTTTTTGTGGGGGCGTCTCTATGAGGGGCGTGAAGACTATACGCCCCATGATTCCATCTAGTCTCTGTCACATGTCAAGCTGTGGTCATTCAACTGTGACTACATACAAGTTATACATAAACTGAACTTTTATTTTCTGACTGTCTGATGCATTTTAAGGTTAAAAAAATGTACTTATTTACTGGAATAATCACCTTTTAGTTTACACGACAAAAGGAGGGAACGGAAAATCAGTTGATTAATTTTTGTCCACGATACAAAGTTTCCAGGGGAAATGGTTCTAGCTGTCTCATGTGAGGGATTTCTCTTTGTATTTCATGTCAAAGTGCAGCTTTTGGATGCATGAGGAACTTGCAGGATGTGTCATGCATGGCGGTGCATGCAAACAGTGGAGTTCAGTAACAACTAAGCGACTTCCTGTAACTCATCAATACTTAGTTCCTCTCCAAAAAGACCCCCTGAATTGATGACAAACTCTTTCGAATTCCTCTGCCAGTAAGCAGCATGGAATTTCCTGGCCTGCAAATATGATGTCATAAAGGAGAGACAGAATTCAGATGTGGATCGTCTGACTCTGAAGGACCCAGACGTGACTTTGAGCAGAGGACACACACACATACACATATATATAAATATATATATATATATATATATACATGCTGAGTTTGTGCTGCTGAGTCACTGGTACACACAAGAGTCCAACAGAGAGCGTCCCACCTAAAACCGCTCTGTCGAGGTCATCTTTGTGTGAGATTCAAATCTCAGGAGATGAATGACGGGGGGGAAATACTGTCATAAAAACCAATAAATCCTTCACTTTCATTAAAATAACAGGGACTCGTCTGTTTTCCCGTTCCTCGCTTTTCCGAAGTCACACGCCATCCGGCTTTAGCCTTCTGTCTTGAAGGTCTCCGGCACATCCGATGGGTTTTTCCCAAACGGCGTCTCTTCTAGAAACCCGTCTGCAGGGCTTTGTCTATGCAGGATTTCACACAGTCGAATAGTTGTGCGGTGTCGGATCATTTAGTCAATAAGTGCTCCGGCTCTTTTAAGTCAACAGGCAGTCTTTGGATGGGGGGTTTGGGCTTAACCCGAAGCCTTTTTAAGTTGTGCTTTTGCCTGGATGGCATCTAAATAATCTGCTTCTGCACTTTTTTTACGATCGAAAGAAGAGAAGAAGAGTCGTCTTTATTTAGACTAATGAAAGTGACTTTTATCTTCACTTCTGTTCCAGAACTTTGTCTTTTTTTAAATTTTTTTTAAATTTGCAAAATAAGGGTAAAATGCACCTAATATATGAACTGTATCTCACATTACTGTCATCTCTGAACAGAAAGTGTTATTTTGAGTAATCCGATCACACACACACTTAAAAAAAAAAACAGATTTTTAGACTCTTCAAAATGGAAACCACTTTGATGTGTGTCCTTTCAGCTTACTTTTATTACTTTTAAAGTAATAGAGTAAAGAGAGCATTTTTTAGGTGCGTGACCTGTGATTACACCTGCGTGTGTGTCATCTCGGTGCCCAGTAATCACGGCATTCATTGGTAAGATCGTATTGGCAGTTTAAATCCCCGACATTCCAACCCGTCCAAGCCCCGCCTCCGTGGAAAGTACAGGACGAGCTGAGCGGCATTGATGAGTCTGGGATCATCCGATGGGGTCAAACATGCGCGCAGACTCACATGAAGAAAAAAAGTTAGCAGTGGGAAATTCCTGTGTTTAGTGTGACAGCAGGGTTTTTTTTTTTTTTTTTACACATTCACAAATACAAGCTCTCTTTCACAATAAGAGAAAGAACCAGAGCCTTCCCATGGAAGGAAAAGTAAAATTCCAAGAATTTTAGTCATGCATTTTGAGAAATTTTCAAAGCAATGCAGCAATAAGATTGTTTATAACTTAATTTATTTAGTTTTTGTCTTTAAAGTATCTGAAGAGATGATGGTATGACAATTAGCCCTGGAAATCCCCAGACTTAAGTTACATTTTGCAACTGAAATGTTTTGCTTTTTAACCCTTTAACATAGCAGCTCCAGTGTTCGAGCCGCTTGTCTCCTTCAAAATCTGCTGGAATTAACAGTTGAAAAGTTACAATATGTTAAAGATTTTGTGTGCAACCTGTTGCCCTTTTAGCCCTCCATTGTGGCTCTCTGGTTAGAAAAAATGTTTTCGGTTTTGAAAGTAGCTGTAAAGTAAGTAGTAAATACACAAAAAGGAAAGTATTCTATTACTCTGCAAAAGCTGTTATCCCCCAACAAGCAGTTCGGCATCGACAAAGTCGCACTAAAAATGTTTTGACAGATTAAAAAAAATTAGTGGTGGTCAGTAGGACTGCCACGAAAAGTCGACGACTAAACGACTATTGAAATAATTAATAACTGATGTAATAGTTGATTGGTTGTTACTCTATATTAAAGGGAGTCAGAATGTAGTAAAGTTGGAAGTTATTATGGCATTATGCTAGCTTTTTGGACTGTTTTGTATTTATTAAGGTTTTTTAAGGCTAATTTGGACTTTAGCTAATATTCAACTGCATACTAGATATTTTACCTAATTTAGGATTTTTTCAATTTTGTAGGGTAATTTAGAGTTTAACTAACATTTCAGCTACATAACTATTTTGGCTTATTTAGGATGTTTTCAGTTTTTTAGGCTGTTTAAGAATTTAGCTAATATTTCAGCTACATGCTAGCTGTTTTGGCTAATTTAGGCTTTTCAAAAAAAAAAAAAAAAGCTTATTTGGCATTTAACTAATATTTTAGCTGATTATTATCAACTTCAGCGTTTTTAACTATCAATTTCAGCATCCTTAGCGGCTAAATTCAGCTTATAGCATTGACACTAGTATTATCACAGGTAATGCTATATATCTAGTTTTTAGTTAGATTAAAGCTAATTACGGATAAGATGTGTGCTATGCATGCAGTTTGTACATGACCAACTAATCTGAAAAAATGATCAGCGATAAGTCGAATATTAAAATAATTGTTTGTAACAGCACTATTGGTCAGTAAGTACAACCAGAATTAATATTTTTGAACAAATCCGCTGATTTTAAGTGGACCACATTGTTAGAAAAATACAGTAAAAGTAATTTATTTCTCATTTAGATGTAGTTAATTGGATTTCTGGCTGGGATGCGCCACAAAAGAAAAAAGTTTTTTTCACTGCTGACATCACACTACTCATTATTATATTTTCTGCATTGAGTCGTTGTAAAGGATGTCTTTTATTTTGAAAGGATTTCATGTGAACCTTGTGTTTATTTTATGAAAATATATATATATATAAATTTCATTTATAGTCATCATAATAGCAACAATTAAATATTATTTCAAAGCAGTGTGATTCAAGACTTCATGGCTCCTAATGGGTTGAAGTTGAATTGCTCTTAAAGTGTTGATGGCTGCAGAACCCTGTGTTAAAGGGTTAACTTCTTCTTCTTCCCAGTCTCAACTGTCTGTCTTTTCCGCTTGTGTCCACAGGAGATGGAAACTGTTTGCTTCATGCAGCCTCCCAGTACATGCTGGGTGTTCAGGACACAGACCTGGTGCTAAGGAAAACGCTCCACAGCGTCCTCAAGGAGACGGACACCGGAGTGTTCAAGGCTCGATTCCAAGCGGAGCTGCTGCAGTCCCAGGAATTCACCCAAACGGGCCTCCGGTACACCACCATGGTAAGACGATCCCATTTCCTGTTTACTACAAATACAGACTTTATCAAGACTGTGTGACGATAAATTACACTTGTAGATGCTTTCAGTAACTGTGTATGTTGTCCTAGAACTGGGAAGAGGAATGGGATAAGATTGTAAAAATGGCATCTCCGGTCTCAAGCAGCAACGGCCTCCAGTTCGACTCTCTGGAGGACATTCACATCTTCATCCTGTCCAACATCCTCCGCAGGCCCATCGTCGTCATTGCAGGTCTTTGATCTCTACGACTTTTTTTTTTGAGGGAACTCTGGTTACATGCAAGATGGCGCCAGAAAAAATCTCTAGCTGGAAGCGGAAATTCCACAACTTTAGGAAACCTTTTCAAAAATTAGATTATAAAAACTCTTCTGGACTATCAGTTTTAAGCTTTTAGATATGAATAAATTGCAGTTTAGCGTGCAAGATGAGCTTCAAATGGGACAGAAAATGTTAATCGCTTAATTTTTTCAAGTCAATATTAACAAGTGTTCAAATTTGTATAACGACACCCGTTTACCTACGGAGAAAAAGCCGATGACATGCAGATTTATCTCTGTGAATTTGTTGGTCAGAGCTAATAAAAAATGCAGTTTTTTCTTCTCTGTGAATCAGCTGATTGCCGACAAATTGCCGTTTTTTTCTTTGTGAATTTGCTGATCGCCAATGAAATACAGTTTTTTTTTCTCTGGATCAGCAATTAAATGCCGTTTTGTCTGTCAATCAGCTGATCCTCAACGAAATGTCATTTTTTCTTATGAATCAGCTAGACACCAACAAAAAATGTTTTTTTCCTCTTTGAATCAGCTGATTGTCAACAAAATGTTGTTTTTCTCTGTATATCAGCTGTTTAGAGCTGCCGAAATTAAGTTTTTTCTTTGTAAATCAGCTGATCACGTAAGTAGTAGTACGTGAGAGTTTGGGGGCTCCAGTCGAGGACTTCCTACTAATGATTTTGGGTGCAAATTGTTTTTTTTTTTTTTTGCGGCCAGGTCCGGCAGGGGAGGGACTTCCGGCTATCATTTTTGAGCGCCATATTTTTTCTCTGTGATCAGATTTTCTTTATTTTTTCTTTCAGGGACATATGTTGCTCTTTTTGTTTATTTCTTTTTTTTCTCTAACAGATCAGGTGGTCAGGAGTATGAAATCCGGCTCCTCCATCTCTCCCCTGAATGTAGGCGGGATCTACTTGCCTCTGCAATGGCCGCCCACGGAGTGCTACAAATACCCCATAGTGCTCGGCTACGACTCCCAGCACTTTGCGCCTCTTATCACCATCAAAGACAGTGGTCCAGGTAGGAACACACAAAAGCAGGAGTTTGCAGTGGCTTCAAGAAAAAAAAAAAATGGACGTGGTGCTTGACTCACATTGATCTTTGCAGAGATTCGAGCAGTGCCACTGATCAACCCAAGGAGAGGAGGATTTGATGAGCTGAAGGTTCATTTCCTGATGGAGAAGGAGCAGCCGCAGAAGGAGAGGCTTCTCAATGACTACCTTCACTTGATGGAGATTCCCGTCATTGGCTTGGGACACGATGTCACTTGGATCATGAAAGCTGCCAGGTATTTACTGGTTTCTCTAAAGTAGTTTTCTCTCTTCCTGGTCACTGGCATCTTGGCTTAACTGCTGCCCCCAGATGAGTGAAATAAAATGGATGCAAGTAGTTTTTTAAAAATGTAAGAAAAATAGATTGACATTTTTTTTTTAATTCTAAGGCTGGATGAGGGGAACCTTCCAGAGGACATGAACCTGATGGAGGACTACCTGCAGCTCGTCAACCACGAGTATCAGCGCTGGCAGGAAGACAAGGAGCAGGCGTGGGCCGCCCAGCCACAGCGCCCACCACCGTTCTCCGTATCCCAGCTTTCCCTCATCGAGATCCGCTGCGCCACGCCGCAGTGCACCTTCTACGTCTCCGTGGACACGCAGCCTCATTGCCACGAATGTTTTGAGAAGCGACAGGCCACCACCGGCGGCGGTGGCGGAGGAGGAGCGAGGATAGAGGGGGTGGTCCAGGCCAAAGGTGTGCAGGGTGGAGTCGGAGTGATGGGGGCATCGGAGGCAGAGGTGAGCTCCAGAGGAGCCAGAAGCAGCAGTCCCCTTTGCTCTTCTTCTGGTCGAGGCGTGGTGCTGTCCAGCCCCCGCTCGGCTCCACCCACTGCCCCCAGCCTCAGCTTGTACAGCGAAACTCATGCCATGAAGTGCAAGACGCCTGGATGCCTGTTCACTCTCAGCGTGGAGCACGACGGACTCTGCGAGCGCTGCTTCAACTCCAGACAGAACCACGGACCCCCCGCAGCTGGAACAGCTGCCACAGGACTCCCGGGCCCCAATGGGGGACCTGTCATTTCCCACCCGGCCCAGGGTTCTGGTTGGACCCAGTGGGAGGCAGAGACAGAGCGATGCAGCATGTGCAGACAGGAGGCGTTCAGGATATTCAACGGACTGTGTCCACTCTGCATGCAGAGGCAGCAAGCTCCAGAGAGGGGGGAGCCGCAGCAGAGCAACCCCAGGACTGAGGCCTCGTCCTCCGCTTGGAGTCAGGCCAGAGACGCTGAGCGACCGTGCCTCACCCTAACGCCTGGACACACGCCTGGCTGGCAGGCCCCTCTCGCCAAGCTTTGTAAAAGATCGGGCTGCCAGTTTTTTGGGACACCGGAAAAATTGGGTTTCTGCACTATTTGCTATGTAGACTATCAGACCAACCACCGTAAGTCTTCTGCCGGAGTCATTTCATCAAACATGTAAAGTGTTGCGCTCCTCCCATCCACCGCTCTCTGTTCCAGACCTGACTCCACCCCCTGCACCGGTCCAGAGTCGGCACGGGTTGGACACGGGTTTCCAGAATACCACGCGGTGTCGCGGGCCTGGATGTGGAGCAGTCGGCAAAGCAATGCTTGAGGGCTTCTGTGACAAGTGCTACGTCAAAGAGCAGAGTGCACGGCTCAACCAGGTGGCTCATCGCACACAACACTCCCCTCCCCTAGTCATGGTATGTGTGTGCCATCGCTCATGTCATGTACGGCCTCTGTAGAGCTGGGTTTAAGCATTGACATGTATTATTTTACTGGACATATCCACGTGTTGACGTCACCCAGAGCAAATGCCTTACTTCAAGCCTTCTCCATCACTTCCTGATTGTCTGCTGCCATTTTGAAACCAGTTTACCGTGATCGGTCCGAGTCGGTCTAAGCCAGGTTTTTAGAGAAACTACTATCGCCAATCACGAGTGAGCTTGTTGGAAGTCCACACCCCTTCCACTGAAAGCAGCTCTCAATCAAATGTTGGGGGCGGGGCCAGCAGCACTTTTACCGAGGCATCTGATTGGTCATTTTATAACTTGAATAACTTGTGAAAAAGATAAAATATATTTTAAAAAATTGTACTAGAAAGAACGTGTTAAGAAGAAATATCGGAGCAAGAATGATTATTCTGACTAATAAAATGACTTTTCTCAATGGAAGTCAATGGGATTTTGGCCTCATTGAAACCAAAATAGGAACACAAGAGGGGACGGTTGATATGTCCAGTAATTATAGTGTCAGTGGTTTAAAGAATTGATTGAGTCCAGTCGACAAATAATTGATCCATAAATAGACATCAATCTTTATCTATTTTCTTTGGTGCCAAAAAATACATAATTTCCGGTGACTGTACCCCTCTGCCACGAGAACCTCAGAGATTCAAACTGTTCGGTTGGAAACAAACATGGCGAGAGAGGATAGAAAGCAAGTGGTTTTCAACATTTTGGATTTAAACAAACAGACAAAACAAAAACCACTAGAGATTTTCAAGACTCCCAAAGGGTTCTTGAACTGGGTTTAATTAAAAAAAATATATTAGTATTTTTCTATAAATATAGCATCTAAATGTGTGAAAGTATATGCAAAAATATTGAGAGAATTGTATTGATTCTGAAAGTTATTTGTGGTATCCAGCCCTAGTGGCCTGCGTCTCCTCCTTCATCTGGTTTCTTTTTTTTTATTGGCCGATCTCTTCAGTACTTCCTAGTTGACCCTTTTCTTTTTGTTTTTCTTTGTCTGCACCAAAAGCGCGAGCGAGCAGCCAAGCCCCGATCTTCGCAGCAATCCCAGACCCAGACCCAGTGCCGGCGGAGCGGCTGCAGCAACGTGTCGCCGGGCTGCACGGACCTCTGCCCGGAGTGCCACACCCGGGGCCAAGGCAGGGAGGCGGGAAGGCGGGCGCAGGCGCCCAAAGAAAAGTCGAAGCAGCGGTGCCGGACACAGGGCTGCGACCACTACGCCAACCAAGAGAAACAGGGCTACTGCAACGAGTGCGACCACTTCAAACAGATCTACCGCGGCTGACCGCGCCGAAAAGTGACGATGAAAACCCCCATTGCTAGAGCCAACGCCCTGCTGCGGGCTCCTCATGCCTATCAATGCACTTCTGATACTAACTAACCAACTAACTAACTAGCTAGTGAGTAACTAGTAACCTTATGGCCTGAAAATTAACCCCCCCGTGTAGAATGTGAAGCGAGAGTGTGTGTACATGGGGGGGAAGGTGACGAGTGTGTTTGTGTGTTTGTTCGTCTGCAGTAGACATGGCCTCCAGAATACCTCTCTGTGCAATTATGATCATCTCGATTCGCTGTGTTTTTCTCACACGGTAAGAGGTTTGGCGACAGGTCAGAGCAACCCTTGTGTACAAAATGTATCTAGAGGTACGTAGCGAATCGTGCCGGACAAAATGATTGTATGTTGACATGACATCTGACATTGCTTTCTAGACCACAGCCAAGGATTTATACCCCGTGTATGTCTTTCTGTCCGTATGATTATTTTTAGTTTCTTGTCTACCTGTCTGGCTCCGTGGACTGCAGGCGTTGGGTAATCCCAGCAAGTTAAAATTCAAACTTTTTTTTTTCTTTCAAAAATGGAAACTGTTTGGCGTGCGAAACAGACTAGGGCGGGACCCTGCTAGTTTTGGTGCTACATGTACAGGAACTCTCCATTGTAGCCAACACGCTGGCGGTGTCAGCACCCAGACGGCAGTGAATGCAGAAGAGAAGGCGTCGCCCTCTTTCTACTCCTCCTTTAACACCTGAGGCGTCGCCGTTGACGCTTAAACACAAAATCTTTAACGTACTGTAATTTTTCAACTGTTAACGTATAAATCAAGCACTTTCTGAAGGAGAAAAGCGGCGCGAGCCGCTATGATGCTTTCAATTACGTCATTTTTTCATTCTCTATTTGCTGCTGTGATAGCATTATGCTAACTCATTTGGATTTATTTGTTGTCTTCTGGGTTTTTTATGCTTATTTGGAGTTTGGCTAATATTTTAGCAACATGCTAAAGTTGGCTAATAGTTTTCGGCTAATTTATCTTCAGAGGTTTTTTTATGCTAATTTTGAATTTAGCTAATATTTTAGCAACGTGCTAACGTTTTTGGCTAATTTATTGTCTTAAGGTTTTTTTTGGCTAATTTTTAAATTTAGCAAATAGTTTAGCAACATGATAACATTTTTGGCTAATTTGTTATCTTCTGAGGTTTTTTTAGGCCAATTTTGAGTTTAGCTAATATTTTTGCAACAGGCTAGTTTTTTGACTAATTTTGAAATTGCTGATGATTTTTAGGCTAATTTTTACTTTAGCTAATATTTTAACAATGTTCTAGCTAGTGCTACTTCTGATTTTAGTAAATAAATCTTTCGAAGGAGAAGCATTACATTTTTTTATTTCAGAATCTGCTGGATTTATCGGTTAACAGCTGAAAAATGACAGTAAATTAAAAAAAGAAAAACACTGGAGCTCTAGTGTTAAAGGGTTAATTTCCTTAATTTTTTTCAAAACACATCTGTTGCCTTGGACGTCGTTTTACCTAGAAGATAGCACCTGATTAGCGCCGCTGATTTTGTCAGAAGGGGGATTTCCAACAATAAAAAAAAAACAAAAAACCCCACGTCAGTCTGCATAATACCTCACCTAGCCACTACAAACACGGTTTGCACACAGCTCTGTGAGATTGTAAGGCCCAGCTCGCGCTTGAGGTGGGATGTACGTAAACAAACCTGTCAAAGCGATGCATTCCTTCCCGCTCCACCCCGCCGGATACGCCAAGGCAACAATCTTATCGCTTGCTTTGGCTGTTTAACTGAATGTGTTTTCTGTGCTGGGTTTTCTTTATTCTCCACTTCAGCACACTTTTTTGGGGCTCCATACATTTTGCCTTTAAGTAGTAATGACATTTTATGGACCAGAAGGGCAAGTGCTCCCACCTTTAAAACGCTTTTGTGAATATGGATCTTGAATCCATATTTTTTAAAGGACCTTCCAACTCGATGCCTCATCTTCAACATACACGCACACAATGCACGAATGTGTGCTTCTGGAACACACACAAAGAAACTGACATTCCTGTTTTTTGTTGATTTTTCTTAAATTATTTTTTAAGTATTTTGATATGTTTGATTTCTGCTAAAACTCGAAAAAAGGAAAAAAAAAAAAAAAAAACATGTGCCCTCAATTGCCAAACAGTTGTTGTTACCTCCTTAAAACGGCCACCCTGGGTCATTTTAGAGCGCCACAGATAGACATCTTCATTTTTATGTCAATTAACTAGATTTACCTTCAAAAATTGATGCTTTTTTTCCTCCACGTTTAATGCTACAACATACAAAAAGAGTAATTTCTCTGCAGAAGTGCAGAAATCAAAACGAGAGTAACAATAGATGTCCATCTGTGGCTCCGGCTTTCGACTCACCGGCTCTCGGTCTGCCTTTTTCATTCAACTGTATCTGAAGCTGTCAGCAGGCCAGCCCACACGCTGATGGCCTGCATGTAGATTTCTGTGTGCTTTAATCACCTCTAGATGAACCTTAAACCAATTACAGGCCAATTAGCAGCCGGCTCCACCGGAAAAAAAAAAACTTCTGGTGGGTTCGGAACGAGTCTGGTCCGAGAGGAGATTCTAAAAAGTTGCACATGACTTTGAGCTGCTGAGGCATTTAGGAGTGGTCCCCCCACGCCCCCTTGACTCGTGTCGGGACCTTCCAGCAGTAGGAAAAAGCATCGGCTGAAGGGCAGAAGGTGTAACAAAAACATGCAAACGGTGTGGAAGTTTCTTTTGATGATAGGGTGTTGTATGAAACAAATACTGGTTTTATTTGTTAAGTATTTATTCATATCAAGATATCTGTATTGTGTGATTCAATAATTATTTATATGTTGTCTTGAAATGAATTATTTTATTAAGAAATCTGACTTGTGTGGTCCTTGACTGCTGGATATTTATTTTTCTTTTTATTTTATTTTTTTATTCCTGTTTATATGTACTCGTAACTCCATCATAGAAGGTGCTGCAGATAACATCACCTGTAGGCCGCATGTTTACAATGCAGCGCTCCATTTACTAGAAGCTCTAACCGGGTTACTGTTTCAGTCTTCCTCCGCTCCTCTGTTGTCATCACTGATTTCCACAGTGAGAAGTTCAAGTGATGCATGATTTTCTTACTACTTTCATTCAACTGTTTCCAGGTTAGAGTTGGGACACACACCTATACATACATATAATTTATGTATGTGTAGGTATAATAAATAAATCTTAGGCGGTTAAAGTGGGAGGGGGTATGTGGTAGTTTAAGGTTGGGTAATTGGCTGTGGGGGCCACAGAGGTGACATTTAGCGAGCGTGGGGACAGCAGGGCTTTGCGTGGGCTTGACACGCTCGGCTGTGTGGTTTCCTGGAAATACCCGAGCATGCAAATACTCAAAATTTTTGACATAAAGACGCGCCCCACTTGTGCTTTTTCTGCTGGGTGAGGGAAAAACTAAGCATGTACATCAAACCAAGCACATATTACAATAGTTTTTGGATTTTACATCCAAAAAGTTCATTGATGGCAAAAACTTAACCTGAAGGTGCTTTGTAGTTGTTAAAAAATTAGATTTTTATTTGCATATATGATTCTTTCACTAAAAATGACATTACATGGAAAGTAGGAGGATTATTTGCTTTAAAAATACTTTTATGTGACATGTTAGTCTTTTAAAATAAATCAAGGAGAAACTTACTTGTTCTAAGAATAAAAGCATTTTTCTTGTTGCTAAAAGAGATTTAAATATTTCATGCATAACCACAGTTTTGTGGTTTGGCTATTGGATTCTTTTCGGCATCCAGAACCAAACTCCTCAATCAAAACGTCAAACCTTGACTGCAGCACAATAACTCTTCATGAATGGATCCACTAAACTCTCACACACTACTTTTCCTTTTCAGAAGTGAAAAGCCTCAATAAGTAAATAAACAGCTGTTACTCATTTAAAAGGAAGTTATCTCATATTATGAAATAGCAGGAGGATGTATCCATAGTTACTTTTGTCTGATTGTGTAAGCCGCAGTGGCAAACATGAGCTTCTGCCCCACCATCAACCGACCCCCCTCCCATTTACACTAAGCACAACTTAACTAGCTAATTCCAACATAGATGCTGCTAGTAAAACTTGAGTTTCTAACTTGTCTTAATGAAGTATCAAGAACCAAAGATAACATTACAAGAATTGCCAATTCTTTTAATTGGTTAAAGTGCTTCTTAAATGTGACGTCATAATTACTGGTCAACAGTTTTTTAAGTTGGATTTGTATTTCTTTAGTTTTAAATATAATTTTTATAAGGTATTTTTTACTGTTGTGTTTTGTAGGGAAATTTGGTTACCTCGAAGTTCTTTCTTGTAAAATGTCCATTGCTTCACCACTAGTTTGGAAAAGATTAAAAAATGTTTTCTTTTGAATTTTGTAAGAACCTATTGAGAAACAGTTGCGTGTTCTTTTGTGTTCAGCATCATGTAGGAGTTCTCTCCAGTGACTGAAAGTAACATTTCATGATAAAGGAAGTTGCGCAAAGCAGTGAAAGGAACAGATTGTGTAAAATCCAAAAATATATTGTCGTTCTCGTTCCTCTAAAGCAACCTTTTTATTTCCTTTCTTTCCACATTACAAATTATAAAAATTCAAGCCTCTGGTTGTTCCGTATAAAGTCAGTTTTTTTACTCCCAGAATAAATTAAATAAAGTTGTATGTCTACAAACAGAAACACTAAATTTGGTCCAGTTTTTTACTGGTCAAAATCCAACAAAATTCCATTTTACCCTTCAGGAAAATTCACTTCTTTTTAGACACTCTCTTATAAAATGTAGCTTTTAAATGTTTACAAAATTGAACTTCTATTCCTTTCAACAGCAGCACACGGACGTCCCTTTTGATATGAAATCCAGTGTGTGTCACATTAGATCATCCTGCTGCAGCAGATTTGACATGAACTACAAATTTTAAAAAGTCCAACATAACATTTTCTATCATGATGACTTTAGTGTGCTTTCATTCTTTTCTCTTTTACTATGTAATATCAAACATTGTTGTAGAATCCATAAAAAAAAAATCCACATTAAATTATGTGATTTCAGAACTTTGCCTCCGACCAGCAACTATTCTGAAGGAGAAGAGAAGAATTTAAGTCCATGCACTAATCATTTTTGCTCTGTTTTCTGACATGTAAACATAAATGATAATTATTAATTATATACAAGTGTAACCAAAATTATTACATTTAATCATTATTTGAATTAATTTGGATTCTTCTCCAAAGTCACAATAGATGGATATCAGAGTAGGATGTGGCTCCAGAGTATAGACTGTGAGCAAGTCTAGTTATATTCAACAGGCTGTTCTTAATAAGTAATTTCTACATAGTAGCAATACAGAAGAACGGTGGGGAAAAAAATCATAAATCTGAAAGCCTCTCAGAGATATTTTGGAAAAAAATGGTCAGAATGACCTTAACTACAACTCCCACAATCCTTTATGTTTACGGAAGTGGAAGGCAAGTATCGCCTTGTGTAGGCTTGTATTATACCCCCTGAAGGGGCGGTTTTAATTTCCACCCGCTAAAATTAAATATAATTTATCTAAAAATAACGAGAATTGATACAGTTTTAAACATAATCTATGTAAATATAGCATAAAATGATAAAAGAAAATCAGATTTAACCTGTCTCGCATAAACAAAACGTCCCAGTAGGGTACGCAGGTGAACAAATCGAACACTAACTTCTTCAGCTCAGAGAAACGTGATGACGTCTTGGATGCCAAATCTCTACGTGACTTTTTTGCCCTGAAATGATGGGGGGGAAAAAAAGGATTTACAAACACAATTTTAGTCCTCAAAATATTCCAATCTGGAATTGCAGATATGTCTTACACAATTACACATCTTTCTTTTTAGGAAATAGTTTTTTCTTCTTCTTCTTCCTTTTTTTTTTTTTTTTTTTTTAGTAGTATTTGGTCTGTAACTTAATTGCTAGGTATTAATGGTAATTTTCTTTCTTTGCGACTTTAATGTAATATTAATGGAAAATAATCCACATTAAAAAGTTTCTTAATCTAACCTATAATTCTGATGGTCAAAAACCTTTCCCAGACTGACACAAATCCAAATGACTGGGATGTATTTGATACAAATGTAAATAATCTGACTATTCGGCAATATTTAACAAATAATCATTTCCATATTTGCTTCCTAAAATTCATTTTTATAATAATGTTCTAAAAACTTTGAAGAATATTTACATTTTTTAGATTAGACTCCTTGTATAACTATATATGTTGTAACATACGTCTTGAAACATCAGAACATTTATTTTTTGACTGTATGTTTAATTTGACATTTTGGTAGGACTTGTTTCATTGATTCACTAAATGTCTATGCTTAAAACGAAAAAAATGAAAACATTTGGTTGGGTTTGATTATCAAAAATAATTTGCGCAGTATAATAGCCAACACAACAATAGTACTAGTACAATAGTAATAGTAAATATTTTAGTTAAAACAATTTTCTGAATTCCACACAAACATTTTGTGTCTTTCTTGGGAAACTACAGCTTTTTTGCTCAAGTAAAATAAAACAAAATTGCTGTGGATTTTTTTTCAGTATGAATCTAAAAATAGTGGATATTTATTTATTTATTTATTTATTTATTTATTTATTTATTTATTTATTTATTTATTTAATTTATTTATTTATTTATTTATTTATTTATTTATTTATTTATTTATTTATTTATGCATGCGCTTGCTTTGCTTGTGCGTCTGTTGTTTGGGCCTAAGTCCAGGTGGGGGCGGTATATCTTCTAACTGGCTGTATACCTATCAACGCTCCAAACAAGAAGACGAAGAAGAAGAAGACCAATGAAAGCAGTGTTCGACTCAGACGAAGAAGAAGCTACGAAGGAGCAGAGGAGACGTATGTAAACAGCTTTTTGAAAGTATCCTTTAATTGCGCTAACCTGTAATTATTACGAGTAAACCAAAATATGCCGCATCGAAAAATCTTTTTTTTTTCTTTCCCGTGTCAGTTATTATTAAAGTTCATCTTTAATTACACCTGTGGAAGCAACTGTTATGTTAGTCTATGCAAAATTAATAGTTGAAACTTGTTGAGTCGACGTTAAGAAACTTCGGTCTAAATCAAATAAGAAACTGTTTATGAACATTTTATGTTTATAAAATAATTAAGAAATATTTACTGTGCTATAAATAACAATCGTGTTTTTAAATAATTAAGTTTTTGGTTGCAGTAAACTGAGTGTTATCCGTCAAATCCAATTTTTCTGAAAATTTGTACTTTTACCACTAAATGTTGTTGTTTCAACGATCAATTTAACATGACAGAACATGGCTCAACATTAAGTGAATTATTAAAATAATTAATTTAGCTGTGCTGACTTTTGTTGTTAAGGTTAGTCTATGGAGTGATTTTTGTGCCATTTTTCCAAGAGCAAAGCTCACTGTTTTGAGTGTAAAAATTCAACATTTTGTGTGCTCCAAAATAATTTTGCACAGGAAGCAGAAAAAGGCTCTTTAAACTCAAGAATATGTGCAAATAAAACAAATGTACTCTTGAGACTTAAAAGATGTGCAATCAAAACATTTTTTTACTGGAGAGAAATGTTCTCTTTAGCACTAGAAACACAGCTGGGCGCTGTGTTACAAATGTGCCACAAGGCTAGTCAATCACAAACAAACAATATATTAGCCTACGAACTGTTTTCGAGTAAACAAAGTTAGTAAAGTTTTATGCTCAAAGCAGTAAGTGTTGTGCTTTGAATAATGGCACAAAAATCTCACCACAGCTAACAGGTAGAGTTTTATCTTGAATAACTTTTAGCTGTAGAGAAGGAACATTTTCAATCTATTATATATAATTTTTAATTTCGGTTACTTAAGAGCTTCAGTGATTCCAGGTGAATTCATCTGTAAATATCCTTAATTTTTAGGGGGAGGTATTCATACACTTATTTTTGTGTATGTTAAATTCAGCAATGCTGCAGTGAAAAATTATTATTAGTAATTTATATGGGTGTAACTAACTGTAATAAAGGCAAATCAAACTATCAATGTATGTAATATAATTAACATTTAAGGCCTCATACATGTAGGAAAATTCCAAATAAATAATGTGTCAGGATTATTTTGATCTAAAATGGACATGTTTTCTGATGAGGAAAATAAACTAAAATATACCTGTTTTTACTCTTTAGAGTTTAAGTGACACATTTTTCATGTTGCATTTTTATGTTTAAACCCTCAAAGATCACATTTTCCTGATAAAATGATAAAATGATTAAGATTTTTTAGTATACATCAAAACTTAAAAAAACAATGAAACTATGAAATAATGTTCAAGTTCACTCTAAAATGTGCCTTAATGTTTTGTTTGCTGATACAAATCAATTTGATTTTTGCTAAAATGGCATAATTATGATTAAAAACCACTGTGAACTCATTGAAAATATACTAAAAAAAATGGTCAGAGAGGAACTCGAGGGAAATCCCAGTGGTTTATTTATTTTTTTAATTTGTTATCTTAAGCCATAAAAAGACTTGTTTGAGTCAAAAATTTTAATTTAAAGTTAAAATGATGTACTAATACAAATAAGAGTGCCATTTGTATGAATAATGCAGATAATGGTGTGTGTGTGTGTGTGCTGCAGAACCGGATCATCTGAGAGTTGAGTGTGATGATGATGATGGTGGAGGAAGACAGCATGGCTTCAAAAAGCCAAAAGACTCAAAGTGAAGCAGGTGAAAATCCATCCAAGTGAATTTTTTTAACATTTTTTGAACAGTTTTTTTTTTACTTTAAGAAAATTTGAATACATTTTGAGTATAATTTTAAACATTTTAGTATTGTTCTGAAAGAATATTTTAAAGATTTGGATTTGTTACCTTTCCAATGTTTTTTTAGTCCTTAATAATTTAGCAACTGTGGAGAATAAAAAGCAGAATATCAACTAAAACAAATGAAGACAAAATTTCTCCTATAAATAACATCCTTTCCTTCAAGAAAGATAAACATTCTAGACTTAAGATTTGCCTGTTTTTGTGGTTTAAAATTAAGCTTGAGTAAAATCAAAACAAAATGGTAAAAAAATGTTGTTTTTGGGTGTTTAGTTAATCAGCTGAAGAGTCTCCTGCTGAAGCAGGGCAAAGAATTCCCTCCTTCTCCTTCAGGGAAAAAGTCTCCAGCAAAGGTAAAACATGACACTTTAACTACTAAAATATCCTGACAAATTATTAGCTATCAGACGAATATTTGCCTTTATTTTAATTGTCCTGTTTTGCTGTTACTTTCTCTGTTAGAGATTACAGCAGGAGATTACGGTTTCTCAGGATTTAGTCTCCACAGTCCAAAACCAAACAGAATACATCCAACATCTGGAAGCTGAGATCCAGTTCTGCAAGGTTTGATTAATTATTTATTTATTTACGGTGTTGTTTGTGAGAGCTCCGTGTGACCTTTGATGGTTTTGTGTCTTTAGGAGGAATTGCAGGAAATGAAACAGCGGGTCAGAGTGGTGGTGGTGGAAAACGAGAGGCTGCAGTCTGAGCTCAAGTCCAAAAGTCTGGAGAAATCTGTTAAACTAACAGAAAGTCAAAACTTTACGGTAATCTGCAAGCATTGGAATTGATTTTTTATTTTTATTCTTTATTAAAATGATTGTATGTTTTGTATTTATTTGGTTCTCCTACGTCAGAGGAAACTGCAGAGGAACATCCGAAATCCTTTAATGCAAAAATAAAAGTTGAATTAAATTCACTTCCACGTTTTTTTTCAAAACACAAGAATAAACATATTAATTTGTAGTTTTTTTAAATACATTTTTGCTATTAAATCATATGAAGTTAACATCTAGATACTCAATAATTGACTAATTTTCTAATCGAGATTTTTTTTTTTTACTCTTGTAAAAAAACCCTCTATTTTAGCACATTTTTGGACTCTATCCACTTCTGTTTTAATGTATTTGTCAAATTTATTTGAGAGATAAATGGTAATGATAACTTTCTGTTTAAGGAATGAACAAACTATTGAGTTCTGATGTTCCCTCAGGTGGCCGAGCACAGATCTGCGGCAGAGCAGAGTGAACTGCAGAGGCTGGAGAACACATGGAGGAATGAGATGGTGAGCAGATTCAGGTTTTTGAAAGATGGTTATTTAAGGTCTACATTCCATATTGTGTCTCTAACCTAAAAAAATTGGAGTAATCGTAATTTACGGACATCATCAAATCCTTCCATTTCAGTTTTACTCTTCACATTCAAGATGAAATATGATGATTTATGGTCCAGTTCTGATTGAATATAGTGAAGAAAAAAAAATCCTCAAATTTTAATTCTACATTTTGATATTTCCAGATACTGAAAAACAAGTGAAAAAAATTACCTTATTTGTTGAATGTTTAGCAAAAATAGGTTTTTGAATAATGTTGAAAAAAAATTGTTTTGCCAAAACTTAATATGCTTATTTATTTAATTTGAATTTAAATTTAATGTATGTTATTTTATTTTATCTTTTTTACTGCACACATTTGCCAACAGGTGAAACCCTTTTGTAACTGCCGTTGAAGTTACATTCAGAATACTTGGGTTGCAGGAAGTATCTTGACGCGTGCTTCGTAAAAAAGAGTCGCCGTTCTTCCTTTTTATGAAATTTATTTTCTTGCACTTTCTTGAAGAATAACAAAGTACAAAAATAAAACCATAAACTATATTTCAAAGCAAAAAAGAAACAAAAAGGTGTACTAAATATAAATAGAACGCTATAACACGGTCAAAGATTAATGTGCTGCCGTGCTTCCCAAGTTCTTAATCCAACTAAAGTCAAATAAAGACACGGCAGCTCCCAAAATGCATTTTAACCAATAAGAGGCCAGAACGGCCGCATGACCAAGGTATGACAGGTGCATGCATGCATTAAATATAATAAACAATCTAATTTAAGCCAAATGGCTCCAACATAACCTGCCCCTAATTGCATAGTACTTTAACTATCAATTACCAAATGAAAATTAGGAGGAGCCATTCACACATTTAAAATAGAAAAATACAAACTAAATAACCTGTGTGATGTTCTAATTATCCAATAAACATTCATTCAAACAGTCACTGTTTCCTTTCTTCATGATGCCTCTTCCAACAAACAAATCTTGCTTATTGGTCTCTCCAGTTCACTGGTTTTTGTCTTCACACGAACACTTCGGACTTCTCCTTTTAGATCCGGCATAACTTTAGTTATTCTTCCAAGCAGCCATGAACCTCGTGGGGCTGTTGAGTCCACAACGAGAATGATATCACCGGTCTTGAAGTTCCTTCTTGTGACGTTCCACTTTTGTCTTTGTTGCAAAAGGGGTAAGTATTCATGTGTCCATCTGCTCCAAAAAAGGTCCGCCATGAACTGAATCTGCCTCCAACGGCGACGAGCGTAGTTGTCATCCTTTAAAAAGACACCTGGGGGAATGCTTGGTTGGGTCTTCATGAGTAACAGGTGATTAGGGGTCAAAGCCTCCAAATCCTTCGGATCATCTGAGAGTGATGTTAAAGGTCGGTCGTTGATTATACTTTCCACTTCACACAGAAGCGTCTGCAATCCTTCATCATCCAATGTTTGCTGTCGTAGCAGTCCGTTTATCACTTTTCTGACTGTGCGTATTTGACGTTCCCACACTCCTCCGTGATGGGATGCAGCTGGTGTGTTGAAAATCCACGTAATTCCTTTTTGCATCATGGTGCTGTGAATCTTGGAATGGTCCAGTTCTTGCAGTGACCTCCTCAGCTCTCTTTCTGCTCCAGTGAAATGTGTCCCATTGTCTGAACGAAGTATTGATACTTGACCTCTTCTACTGATAAAGCGTCTGATGGCATTAATACATGAGCTGGTGTCAAGAGAATGTGCGACCTCCAGGTGCACTGCTCTGCTTGTCATGCATGTGAAAAGTACACCATATCGTTTTACTCTGCTCCGACATCTGCTGACTTCAAATGGGCCGAAATAGTCCACTCCGGTGTTTGTGAAAGGTGGTTTGTCAGGCAACAACCGATCTTCTGGCAAATTTGCCATTTTTTGCTGACCAGGCTTAGCATGCTGCTTCTTGCATGTGATGCATTTGGATATCACTTGCTGGATTGCTGAACATGCTCTTGGAATCCAGTATCTTTGTCTTAACTTTGAGAGAATGTAGTTCCTCCCTGAATGTCCAGTTTCTTCATGAATCTGTCTAAGGATGAGTTTGGCGATCCAACTCTCCTTGTGTATAATTGCAGGATGCTTTGCCTCTAATGGCATGGCTGAACGATTTAATCGTCCTCCAACTCTTAGCACTTCGCCATCCCAATATGGATCCAACTTAAAGATGTGACTGCACTTTTTGACATGTCCTTTCTCCTCTTGCAAAACTTTGATTTCTTCTGCATATTTCTGTTGTTGGTAAAAGCGAATTAATGATAATTCAGCTCTGACAATGTCTTCTTTTGAAAGTTTTGGGTTTTTGAAGCTTTGTTTGTGTTTCAGCATTTCTCTTTGAACTTCGATGATATCCAGATCCAACACTTGCTGCAGTTCTATCCTTTTCTTGCTCAGTTTCAGCAGAATGTCTTTGAGATGAAGAAGCCAAGCTGTTGCTCTTTTCAGTTTGTACCAGCTTGAAAAGTGACTTACAAACTGATTCACTGCATCCAGTCTTTCTTCTGTGTTTATCAGAGACACTTTAGCAGATGCCTTTATCTCAACATCTAGTTCTGGTAAATTGTCATGCTGATCTGGTCGTCTTGGCCATTCATCTTCTGATTTTAGCAGAAATTCTGGTCCCTGTGTCCAGTTTTTGCTTTGCAGCAAACCTTCAGCACTGGATCCTCTTGAAGCTTGATCTGCAGGGTTGTCTGCTGTATTTACATAGTTCCACTGAGAAGAGTTTGTTGCTTCTTTGATAAATGAGACCCTGTTGGCTACAAATGTCTTGTAGCGTGCAGCTTCATTTTCAATGTATTTAAGCACCGTGATGCTGTCAGTCCAGAACACAGATTCAGTCAGTTGCAACTGCAACTCCTGCCGAAGCATTTTGTCCATTTTAACAGCTATCACAGCTGCTGTCAGTTCCATTCGGGGTATTGTGATCTCTTTGAGTGGTGCCACTCTTGCCTTTCCAAATAGGAAGGAGACGACTTTCTCATCATTATCATTGGTCAGCAAGATGTAAGACACTGTGCCATATCCGTTGTTACTAGCATCCGAAAAGTGGTGCAGTTGTGCAGACTTGATGTCTCCAAACTTTGCTGGCTTAAAGCACCTTCTTACGCTGAAAGATGTTAACTTTTTCAGATCATTCAACCACTTTGACCATCTTTTTTGGTGATTTTCTGAGATATTTTCGTCCCATGCCTTTTTCTCTTTACACAACTCTCTGAGAAGAAGTTTTGCAGTCAGAATGAAGGGTGCGAGGAATCCAAGGGGGTCGTATGCTGAACTTACAACTGACAAGATTCCTCTTCTGGTGCAAGGTTTGTCTTGAACATCGATTTTTATTTTGAAAGTGTCCAACTCTGTGTTCCACTCTATGCCCAGTGCTCTTTCAGTGGGCAGTTGGTCATTGTTTAAGTCCAGATCTTTTATTTCTGAAGCTCTATCCTCTTCAGGGATTGACATCAACAACGTTCTTGAGTTGCTTGTCCACTTTGTAAGACGAAAACCTCCACTGAGACATAATGATGTCAAACTGCTTGCGAGAGCAATGGCATTTTCATCAGAAGACACAGATGTTAAACAGTCGTCTACGTAGAAGTTGTTCATTACACTCTCAACTGCTTCAGGTGGAGCATTTCCTCTTGCATCTTCAGCTGTTCTTCTCAGAGCGTATGACGCACAGCTTGGGGAGGAAGTAGCTCCAAACAGGTGAACACGCATTCTGTATTCAGCTGGTTCCAACTTCAGATCACCACCTGGCCACCACAGAAACCTCAACAGATCTGAATCCTCCTCAGGAATGTTCACCTGATAGAACATAGCTTCTATGTCTGCCATCATGCCGATGGTTTCTTTTCTGAACCTTGTCAGTACTCCAATGAGGCTGTTTGTAAGGTCAGGACCTTGGAGCAGCTGATTGTTTAGCGATACTCCTTGAAATGAGGCTGCACAGTCAAACACGACTCTCAGTTTCTGTTTCTTTGGGTGGCGTACGCCATGGTGAGGAATAAACCATGTTCTTCCATCATGACGACTGAGCTGTGATTCAGGTACTTTGGTGGCATATCCCTTTTCTAGAAGGTCTTTCATGAATTTTTTGTAATCCTCTTGAAATTCAGGATTTCTTTGGAGCTTTCTTTTAAGACTCACAAGACGCTGCTCAGCCAGACACTTGTTGTCAGGCATTCTCACGTCTTCATTTTTTAGAGGGAGTGAAATGCAATAATGACCATCAACCTTTTGTGTTGAACTGCTCACTGATTCAAGGAACTGAAGATCCTCTTGCGACATTTCAGGCTTATCCTCAAACCTTTTCTCTGGAAAGTCAGCATTGTACATTTTGGTGAGCAAGTCTTCCACCTTTGAGACACTGATACGGTTGACTGAGTGTCTCGCTGCCTCTTGCTTGGTTGAAGGACTTCTGAGTGGACCATTGATGACCCATCCTAAAGCTGTTTTCACTGCATATGGACCATCATGTTTACTATTGATGACTTGATGTGGCTCCATTGCTCTAAATACATCGTTGCCAATCAGCAAACCGATCTCTGCTGTGATGTGAGATAAATGAACTTCTCTCAAATGAGGCCATTGATTCACATCCTCTTGCAAGGGTATGCTTCCCTTTTTCACCGGCATGACAGGTTGTGTAAAAACTTGTGGAAGGTCTATGTAGTTTTCTTCTTCCAGGCCAGAAACTTCAAGATCAGAGATGACGTGTGTGTTAACCTTCTTCTCCGCCCCCATGGTGGTGAGCATGAGATCTGCTTTCCTTCCACGAACATTAAGGTGTCTCATCACGTCATCTGTACAGAAAGTTGCCGTACTTCCTTGATCCAGGAATGCATACACTTTGATTATCTTGTCTCCTTTTTTGGATTTGAGCTTAACCGGCACTATTGGAAGAATAGTCTCTCTGTCACCTGCCCCAGTGTTTCCACTGCTTTCATTTTCAGCCTCAACGAAAGCATTTGTAGCTTCAGTCCCTTCAGTTGGACCTGATCCTTTATTTTCAGCCACTGCTGGAGCGTCCCTCTGCACATGTAAGATGCTCGGGTGTTTGAATGAGCATTCATTACACTGCATCCGTTTGCGACAGTTTTTACTCAGATGACCTGTGCTGAGGCAACCAAAGCAGAGTCCTTTTGTGATCAAGAATTTAATTCTTTCTTTAGGATTCTGACCTTTGATTTCTCTGCAAACTTCCAATGCATGGTTATTTTTGCAATACATGCATGGGCTGTGAAAAGCATCAGAGCAGACTGGATCAGAGTTCTTTTCTCTTTGTTGTTGACTTTCATTTTGTTCTTTAGTCAAAGACGTTCTTGTAACGAATGTGCAGGGTTTTGAATTGTTTTTCTTGAAAAGTTTTGGTTTTCCTTTTGCTTCGGAACCACTGTCCAAAACATCTCCAAACAATGGATCATTACAGATCTGTGCTTGCCAATTAATGAACTCCACCAGATCAGAAAATCTGGCTCTCATTCCTCTTCTTGTTTGAATGTCGAAAGCTTGACTTCTCCACTTTTCCTTTAGCTTGAAGGGAAGTTTTGAGAGCACAGTCTTCATGTTACTTGGATTGTCCATTTCATCCATGAAGTCAATGTCATTCATGGTGTTTCGACATCCTACCAGGAACAGCGCATAAGCTTGCAGAGCTTTCCTGTCCTCTGTTTTTATTACTGGCCAGTCCAGAGCTTTCTTCATGTAGGCTGTTGCTATTTGAAGCTCATTCCCATAATGTTGTTGAAGGAGCTTTCTTGCTTCTTTGTAACCTTTCTCTGGTTCCATGTGTTCACAACTGCGAACAAGGTTCCGAGGTTCTCCGACTGTGAACTGCTGCAGATAGTGTAATCTGTCTTGATGACTGTTAGTCTTGCTTTCAATAACTTGTACAAATGATCTAATGAAAGAACGATAGTTCAACGGATCTCCTGAGAACATTGGAACATCTTTGAGGAAGTTGTGACATCATTTGCTGTTTTTGCAAGCATTTCTGTTATGTCATTTTGACGCTGCATTATTTGTGAATGTCATCAGATGCAAACAATAGGTGGTGCAGGGCTTGAACTGGCTGCTCTTTGCAAGGAATTTCCACGCTCAAAGTAGGAAATCTGTGGAACTCGATATTGGCTGATAGAGGGAGAAACGATCTCAGACGGTCTCTTATCTTGTTGACTGCTTCTATGAGTATTTGCTATGTCATTTGCGACACTGTGCACTGTTTCACGTTGCCCACTTGTGCCATCTTGAGCCTCTTCATAATCTGCATAGACCTATTTGAGCTTCTGATGCAGCTATTGGCATCCAATTCTAACTGCTCTTTGTGTGCTTTCAAGCGGGCTTCTTCTTCCATTTCAATCTCTTGTTTTTTCTTAAGAAACACAGCCTGAGCTCGCAGTTCTTCACGTTTGGCTACCAACTTTAAGCGAGCAGAGCTTGTATCTGTGTAGATTCACTATAAACCGAGCTTGTGTTTTTGGCTCTGACAGTGCAAGAATGCACCCTGAAACGCTATCACTGGGCTGCACATCATCCTCATAGGCGGCAACATCATGTTCTTTATGTTCACTCATCAAATTATCTTCAAGCCAATCTTCTGTTTCACAAATGAAATCTTTCAACTCTTCACTATTGGGCAAAAACCATTTTTTCTGATCTTCTTCTGTCTCTTCCTGAAGAAGTACATCATTTCAGCATTGAGCTGTTCAAATTCTTCAAAGAACTCTGAAAACAAATAATATCTTCTTTATGAGCTGAGCATGGACTTTATCTTTCTTTAGTTCTTCTTCTTTTCTTACTAGTAAGCTGAGCCAGCTTCTCTTCTTTCCTTTTAAGCCTCAAGTTTTTTTCTTGCTGCTTTTGGAGTGAGCTTTGGCGCCCTCTTGAGCCAGAGCGAACATTGTCTCCATTGTTACGGTGACTGATTAACGGCAATTATGCTCAAATCGTCGTTTCTTTTTCTTGACACTTACTCTTCTCACAAATATTAGCTTCAACTTCAACCTTGAGAGTTTAAGCAAGAGTACTTCTCCAAAATTGTCACTGAAACGTCTTTGCTTTGCGGATTCAGGCTTAATTGCTTTGGCTCATTACTCACGCAACTCCTGTGCGGGGCTTTAGCGGGGAGGAAACTCTTTCCGCAGTCCTCTTCTTATCAAGTCCAGCCTAATCTTTGACTTTTTTATGTAACTGCCGTTGAAGTTACATTCAGAATACTTGGGTTGCAGGAAGTATCTTGACGCGTGCTTCGTAAAAAAAGAGTCCCGTTCTTCCTTTTTATGAAATTTATTTTCTTGCACTTTCTTGAAGAATAACAAAGTACAAAAATAAAACCATAAACTATATTTCAAAGCAAAAAAGAAACAAAAAGGTGTACTAAATATAAATAGAACGCTATAACACGGTCAAAGATTAATGTGCTGCCCAGTGGCGCCTCCAGAAATTTTTCCTGGGGGTGGCCGCTGGGGGGCCACTTTAAATCTTGGGGTGGCACACTAAACACATGACCTTTTTTTTCCAAAGTCATTCTACTTTACGTAGTTAAACAACCTGTAGAAAACTATCAGTACTTTAAGTATCTGCTGATATACTTTGATGAATTGTCTTTATTTCATGCTTCTAATGTGCATAGACGAACAAAAATACAGTTAAGATTTTGAGTTGGACAAAAATGTTGGTTTATTTTCCATTTAGACAGGAATCACCATGGACTATGACGTTTGCAGATGATATTGTAATTTGTAGTGAGAGCAGAGAACAGGTGGAGGAGGAGCTAGAGAGGTGGAGGAGGAGCTAGAGAGGTGGAGGTTTGCCCTGGAAAGGAGAGGAATGAAGGTTAGCCGCAGTAAGACAGAGTACATGTGTGTGAATGAGAGGAACCCAAGTGGAAGAGTGAGGTTACAGGGAGAAGAGATAAAGAAGGGGGAGGAGTTTAAGTATTTAGGGTCAACAGTACAGAGTCATGGAGAGTGTGGAAAAGAAGTGAAGAGGTGAGTGCAAGCAGGTTGGAATGGGTGGAGAAAAGAAAGTGTCAGGTGTGATGTGTGATAGAAGAGTTTCAGCACAAATGAAAGGAAAAGATACAAGACTGTGGTGAGAGCAGCCATGTTGTTGGACTAGAAACAGTGAAGAAAAGACAGGAAGCAGAGCTGGAGGTAGCAGAGATGAAGATGCTGAGGTTCTCTTTGGGAGTGACCAGGATGGATAGGATCAGGAATGAATCCATCAGAGGGACAGCACATGTTAGAGGTTTGGAGATAAAGTCAGACTGAGATGGGTTCAGACATCTCCAGACTGAGGAGAGATGGTGTGTTGGTAGAAGGATGCTGAGTCTAGAGCTGCAGGAAAGAGGTCTAGAGGAAGACCAAAGAGGAGGTTTCTGGATGCAGAAAATGAAGACATGAAGGTGGCTGGTGTTAGAGTAGAGGATGATGAAGACAGGGTTAGATGGAGGAAAATGATTGGCTGTGGAGACCCCAGAAGGCAAACTCAAAAGGAAAATAAGATTTACGATTTATTCACTCAAGAGAAAAATTATGATGTAGGGAAAAGTTATAAACTATAAAAAAGAAAAAAAAAAACCTTAGATCCACATGTCCTCTACAGAATCTTCCTCTTTATCCATTTCAAAACCATTACAACTATTATTGTTTTACCTGGCGCTTTCGTTGTCTTTGTCTCATGTTCGCTGCAGCTGCGCACTCAGAACCCCCCCCCCCACCCCCCATTGAGTTCAGCGCAGCTCCAGCGTGCCTGCTCGCGCGCGTGCGCGCCCATTGCAAATAGATATCGATAACTCCGGCACGGCTTGAAGAGCAATGAAGAGAGATGGTTAGAGAAAGATATAATAATACCAACAATTAAAGAACATGCTCCAATGAGAGAGCCACGACGAAAATTTGTGGGGTTAGGAACCGGGGACTTTCTCAAATCTGGAGAAACCCGCACCTCCTGATCCATACTCATCCAAAACACTTCTGATCATGCTTTGTAAACATTTATTAAGTTATTTTGGAGTATTGCTCAATATAAATATTTTTTTCAGAACAATAAACTGTGTTCTTTTCATGAGGACTGTCAGTCTGTCTCTGCGCTTTCAAACCATGAGCGCGTTTCCTCCAGAATCAGTTCTGAGCAAGACGACATCTAGAATTTACTGGTTTCAATAAAAACCTGCTCTAGATGATAATTATCCTACTTTAATACTAGGATATTTTTGAGTTGCCTCTGACACCGCTGATGAGTTCTCCATAGAGGCTCGCTGTGTGTGCCCGCACGCGTGCGCCTGCTTGTGTGCGTAATGGACGGGCTGGCACGCTCCTCGTCTCTTCTCCCCTCCTGGAGAATTATCCAGCACCTTCTGATGGTTTAAGGATGAAATGCAAAACAGATGCAAGCACAGTTTATAGTGACAAGTGGGATGGCCGGGGTGGCCACTGGGGTGGCCAGGTGTCAGCCAGGGGTGGCCACGGCCACCCCTGGCCACCCCTTGCAGGCGCCACTGGTGCTGCCGTGCTTCCCAAGTTCTTAATCCAACTAAAGTCAAATAAAGACACGGCAGCTCCCAAAATGCATTTTAACCAATAAGAGGCCAGAACGGCCGCATGACCAAGGTATGACAGGTGCATGCATGCATTAAATATAATAAACAATCTAATTTAAGCCAAATGGCTCCAACACCTTTAATAGGTGAATTCACTCACTAAAATCATTAAAATTACATAATTTTTACATATAATATATCAAATAAATATTAAAAAATTAAATATATTAAAATAAAACCAATATATATATATTTATTCCCTTAAATATACATACCATTTAGTATTTGTTAAAGGACATATTTAAAAGTGAGCAGTAAAAAAAAGGTGAGGTCAGGAAGAGATAAAATCATCAAATATATATAACATAAATAAATATAAATATAATTGGTAAAACACGAGGAAAAGCAACAAAAGTGTAAAAATGTGTTGACTGATACTGATAAACACCATTCAGATAAATTCAGGGCAGTCTGAAAGCAATCCCTAATGATAATTAAGCCTCCTCCGTGTTTTACAATAGGGACAGCCCTTCTCATTTGTTAATAAAAGTAGATGAGCTTTTCCAACAAACCTGAACTATGCAAAATAGGAATTTGGACACACAGCTGACTGTACCTTATAAAAAGTGCTACGTTTTCATCTTATTTAGAAAAACAACACGTCCAGTAAAATTACGTTTAAAGTTTTCCATGACCAGTGTGGTACACACCTTTTTACCAAACAGCACATAAAATTCTCTCATGTTTTAGATTTACTGATTACATGTCTAAGGACATCTGTAGAGCAGATTAGAGATTTTAAATATTTAAGGTTTTTCCATCACTTTTTAGGGTTGTTTGATTGTAATTTCTTGACCTTCAGTACATTTTTTTCCCTTTTTTTTTAGGTATTTCAGGGATTATTAAGGGATTTTGTCATTTTATTTATCTTATTGTGAAGTCCAGAACATTTATTGGGTTATTTATTTGGTCTTGCCTTTGTATTCCCTAGAAACAGATGAAAACGATCTACAAGGCCCAGATTGAGAGTTTGGAATCCCAGGTTCTTTATCTCAGGTCAGTACCTCAAAATCTATCTGGAATTATAATTTTTCCATCATCTCTGACTACATTTATCATCATGTTTGCTTCTGCAAACAGGAAAGATCTGTCAGTGAGTCAGAAGGAGTGTGAGGAGGCGAAGGTTCGTCTAAGACACAAGGAAAAGCAGTCTGCAGAGGCCGATGGCGCTCGCCGCGTGGCGGGACTGTGTCTGAACTGTGCACAGCATGAGGCAGTGCTGCCTGAGACCCACACCAGTCGGCACGTCCAGGCCGTCGACGGGCTCACAAAGTACGTGATGACAAAAAAAATATGACAAGATGACAAGATCAGTCGTCTGTAATGTTGCTTTAAAACAGGGAGCGGGATGAACTGCTGGCCGCTGTGCGTGCTCTGCGATCGAGTCAGCAAGAGGCGCAGCAGAAAGAATGGACAGCCTGCCTGCAGGTCAAACAGGCCATCGAAATGGCGGAAGAAGCTAATCTGCAGAAAGTTCAGGTCAGAGAAAAAACAGAGTTCTGACTTATATTTCTGTAAGATTTGGAGCTAAGCCCGTTTCCTCCTGTAACCGTGCAGGTGGAGGTGCAGTGTGAGCAGCTATCCAGGGAACTCGGTCGGCTCCGGGAGCAGCTGACCAGAGATACCCAGGCGCTACCGCAGAGGCTGGCTGCAGCCAGAGAGGAAGGCCGAGCTCAGGCCCGCAAACAAAAAGAAGATTTGACGCACACAGTGAGTCAAATGTGTAGCTATTATACTCTACGACACAAGTCAAGGCCCTGGGGCCGGATCCGGTAATTATATCTGGCCCTCCAGATCCAAAATGTATTTTTATGGAGAGGAAAATATTGAAAGTTATTAATGGTTTAAGTTGATTTAAAAAAAATATATATATTCCTGCCTTTTTATTATTCATAATTATGTTAAAAAGTTATGGTTTTAAAGTTTTAAAAATTGGCAGTCTCCTAGCTTTTTGGACTATTTTTTGCATTTAATAAGATTTTTTTTAGGCTGTTTTGAAGTTTAGCTAATTTTTCAGCTACAGGCCAGCTGTTTTGGCTAACCTAAGTTTTTTTTAAATATATTTTTTAGGCTACTTTGGCATTTAGCTAGTATTTTTATTTGGCTATCAACTTTAGCGTTTTTAGCTATCAATTTCAACATCTTCAGCTATCAACACTAGCATCTTCAGTGGCCAAATTCAGCTTACTTTATTCGCACTAGCATTCTTGCTGTTAAGTTTTTAACTTTTTAGAATTTTACTTTTAGAGTGTTCAATAAATGTTTATCCTTTTTCGGCCTGCAACCTAAGTTGCGTTTTGGATTTTGGCCCGTTGTGCAATTGAGTTTGACACAGATTCCACCTGTAACCTCACTGGAGGCTCCTCTAAGCTGCTCTCTGCTCTGTGTTTCCTCTTTAATTAATGAGGTCTGTCTCCTTTCTATCAGATGTCCAGCCTCTCTCAACGCGTCGCAGAGTTGGAGGGACAACTAGAGCGAGCTCACAGAGACAGGACGTCACTGACTGCACAGCTGGAGGAGGTTCACAGCAAACTTACCAGTCAGGAACAGGACAGTATGAAAGTATGCAGAGTATTTTCTAAAAACCTCTGCTTTGTTTTCATTCTCACTTCATCTGTACTTTAAAAAAAAATTACAGAAGGGCTAGATGTCATTTTTACTTATAAAAGAGAGATTTGCACTCTTAAGCCTTGTTCTACTGAGTCAGCCCTGTCATTTCCTAGCTGTTATTTCCTAAGATATATTTTCTGCAGAGTGACACTAGTTCATTAGACATTTACCTTTGAGTTGCAGGCGTGGAGTTAGCCTGCCCTTACTTGCCAATATCCACCTGTTAGCTTACTTACAGCCCTTAATTTTTATTTCTTGAAATGTATTTTTAAGCATGTTACAAGTAAAATACATACAATATGACACATACAGTGGATAGTAACAGTATTAGCAATAATAGCAACAACAACAACAAATTAACACAGACACGCTTTAAGGGAGCAGGAAGAAGTTGAGCTTATTTATGCCTGCCTCTTAATGACCCTAACCTAGCATTTACAGTGAAATCAAAATGGTGAGCAATATCGGAGGTATCCAACAGCACAGTTTTGATCCTCATCAACTTAGACGAGCTTTTACGTCACAACTACAAGCTTTTTCCAACAGGATTTTTTGTCTACTCTTAAATTTGAATAAAAAAATACTCAGAAATTACATATTAGTTCTTATTTTCCTCCATATTAGTTCTTAATCATGAGAATAATGCCAAAATAACATGTTAACAAAACAATTTTCATCAGAGTGAGTCTTCAGGCATCAAAATGATCACTTCTGTCTACTTGTAATGCTTTTGTGTTGCCACTAGGTGGCAGCAGGTAACCGCTTTTCCTTTTGGTCATTTGAACAATTCCCAACTCATTTCTGCAGAACGTAGTTCTAATAATCTACATTTTAAACACAGAAATGTAGAAATGAACTGAAATGTTTAGACATATTTGATTGTTAAATTAATAATGAAGCATTTTTTTGCTTAATTAAAGCCACAGTATTCAGATTAATTCTTTTTTACGCATACAGAAGGTGTAAAAAAATGATGAAACAGAGAACTTATATAATTCATTCCTTATAATGTCATCTTTAGGTTTCGGCGGATCTTCATCATCAACTCAGTCAGGCCATCCTGAAGAAAGAGGAGGCAGAGCGAGAACTCAGACAACTCAAAGCCAAAACCAGCCAACAGATGGAAAAAGCTGCCCTGGTACATGTGTGTTGTTTCCCTGCAGGAATTAGAAAGGATCTTTACTACTTCTGATTAATTTTGTTGATATTTAGTGAATATTTTGGAAACTTTAGCTTGCTTCCCCACCTTTAATGAGACTCTTTATGAATTAAAAATATTTTTTTAAGTTATCAAAAGATTTTTTAATTTTTTGTTAATTAAAAAAACACAAATTTTCTGTCAGTTACCCAACTTTTTTTCTAGTTACTAGTCAAAGCAGACTGTGGAACAAAAACAAATTAAGGACATTTTTACATTCTACATCCACTTTTATTTATAAAAATTGTATATGACAATTCATAATTCAATTCAAATTACATCAGTTCACACAAATATTGGTTTATTTGGCCAATTTTAATTTTAAATGCTTTGTTTTTTTAGTTCTGAAAGGTTTTTCTTTTGGTTAAACATTTTGACATTTAAGTTGAACAATGCGTCAATTTGAACCCCAAAGTGATAAATTATTGCATTAAAATTCACATAGAAGCTGTTTTTAACATTAACTGAGAAAAAAACATATTTGAAAAATAAATAATTTTATTTTCTTAGGGAAAATGTGTAAAATTTATTTTTAGAATAAAATTTAAAATGACAAACATTTTATAAAAAAAGTAATGGTCAAATTAAACGGTAATGTTTCCTGTCATTACATATAAAGGCATAAATTATTTTTAATTTGGGTTTGAGAGCATAACACGATTTCTGAAAGGTTTTTCTCTCCCTCCTCCGCTGTCATCTGTTCTTCCGTCTCTGCGGGACAGGAAGTGGAAAGGCTGAACTCCGAGCTGGTTGGCTGTCGCCAGCATCTGGAGATGGTCCAAAAGGACGGGAGCCAATGGCAGGCCGAAGCCCTGAGCCTAGCAGAACAGCTGGCAAATGCCCAGCGCCAACTGCACCTCACCAGGTAGTACCTAATCCTATTATACATGCCACCACACTCACGCACACACTCATGCACACGTGCACACAGCGCTCCCCTCTGCCCAGCTCCTGCCCAGCTCAGTCCAGTCCAGTTCAGACCCGCACACCAACTGTACCGCACCAGGTAATGGCTAATCCTATTATACAAACCACACACACATGAACAGCGCCCCCCCGCGCCTCTGAGGGAAGGTCCCGGTACCAACATAGGACCTGTACCTACTAGGTACAACCTCACTAGGTATCAACTGTTAAGCATGCCACAACATAAGGTAACGCACACAAAATCACACCGCCCGTCCTGTGCCACCAAGGCCAGAGCCCGGCCCAGCAGCAGCTCCAGCAGAGCCAAAATGGCGCCTGGGCCTTTCTTCTGTGTGTTTGTGACACACAGACACACACACGCCGACGCACACACATGCAACAGTGCGGCTGATGGTCACCGGACAGCCTGGCCTCAGCACCTCCTGCCAGTGCCCTGCACCCGTCCTCACAGTGGGCACTACCGGCTCTCTCTGTCCTTGCTCTTTGTTTGTGTCTTTGCATCATGTTTTCCTGACCCCCCCTTTATTATTTCATATGTTCTCCAACATGTTTGTCCTCCATCATCCAGGATGAACGGGTCCTCTTCATTTTGTTCTCCATGACTTTCTACTTCTTTTTTGACTCTTTATTGTCATCAACTGGCTGCCCCCTCCAAAAAAAAATCACCATTGTCTGCCAAGGCCATGCCTGTCCATGCCAGCCGCTCAGGGCTCACTCTCACCCCCGCTGCCCACAGCCGAGGTGTTTGAGATGGGCACAGATGTGGCGGCGGTGCCCCGTGGCTCTGGAGACGGCGGGATGCAAGTTTGTGTAATCTGTGCGTTTGCTTCTGTGTCCTCTCGGCGGTGTGTGTGCGTTGCCGTCCCTGGCTCTGATCTGTGTTTAAGTGTGTTTGTTTGTCAGACGGCCAGCTCTCTGGCTGCACGCTGGACTGTTGTGGGTTTGAAAGATGAGGCCAGGGCGGCCCCGGGTTTAGACGCGTGTGTTTCCCAGCCAGCTGTGGAGAATGACATCCTTACTGATCGCACTGCTCCATGACTTTGACCTCGGGAAGATTTCACCACATCTAAGGCTTTACGAACGTTTTTTGACACATAAAAACTAAATCACACTTTCAGTTTTAGCAATCAATTTCAGCAATCTTTGTATCAAAACATTCCGCTTGTTCAGGACATTACTGCTTGTATTTTTGGTTTTCATAAACTTGATGGTTTTGAAATATTGAGCAAAATCTTCCCCACAGGAAATGAATGAGAAATTCTTCAAAAATCAAAATTTTAAGTAGATTAGCAACACGCCTTTAAATATATTCATGGGCTTTGCTTTCATCTTTTAGAGTAATTTTCAAAAAACATGGATTTTACTTAATATTTTAGCAACCTGCTAACGTTTTTGGGTAATTAGTAATTACTGGAGTTTTTTTTTGGGCTAATTAAGAATTTAGCTTTTATTTTACCAAAAGGCAAACATTTTTGATTATTTTAGCTTACTTAAGAATTTTTGGCTATTTTGGAGTTTAGTTAGTAGTTAAGGAATGGGCTAGCTTTTTTTTGTTGCTAGATTTGCATCTACAAAGCATTTTTTTAAATGCTAATTTGGAGTTTAGCTAATATTTTAGCAACAGGCTAACATTTTTGGCTAATTTTTTATCTACTGAGGTTTTTATAGGCTAGTTTAGAGTTTAGCATCTATTTTAGCAATTAGCTAACATTTTGGCGAATTGAGTTTACTGAGGAATTTTAAGCTATTTTGGAGTTTAGCTAGTATTTAAGCAACTAGCTAGCTTTGTTGGCTCGTTTGGCTAGTTAGTTCATACTTAAGCAACACTAAATATTTTTGCAAAATTGGCATGCATTAGCAATTTTTAAGCAATTTTTTTTTTTAAATTTAGGTCAACTTCCGCGCTCTTTCCTAGTTCTTTAACAAAGTTTCCAGTCTTTAAGCAAATTTAACATTTTGCAAATAGCTTTTGAATTTAAAGCTATTCCCTTCAGCAATCAAAGTAATTGCGACAATTTTTAGGCAAAAAGCTTAATCATTTTCAGTGATTGCTTTCAGCAAAAAACATTCACACTATCACAATTGCGGGTAATGCAACTTTTCTATTTTCCATTAAAATGTATTTTCCTCCACTAGGTTTTATTGTACTTTCATAATTTTTTAACCATTTTCTTTCTCAAAAGAGAAATGTTTTAAATATTTCAGAAAGTTCAGTAAAAGTAGGCCAAAAAGCATAAAACATTTTTTTGTCCTTTTATTTTTATTTTTACCTAAAACGTCATGTTTTGATGCAACATTTGAACAAATTTCAGTTGATTTATCTAGAAGAACTGTTGTTTTATTGTTGTTGGTCACTTTGGAGCAGGGGTCTTTAATGCTGAAAGGGTCCATTTCTTACTAACAACAACCCATTAGGAGCCACAAAGTTTCAATTCACCCTTTATGAAAATAAAATATGAATTCTTGTCATTGTTATTATTACAGTATAATAAATATGAAAGAACTCTCGTTTTTTTTTGGCATAAATAAAACATAAACAAACAGAAAATATAGATATATATTTTTTGATAAATATGAGATAGTTTGTAACTTTGACAGAGGTTCACATAATTTTCTTTCAAAATAAAAGACACCCTGTGTCACATAGAATCATTTAGTTAGTTATGTCAGCAGCAGTAATAAAAAAAAAAGTAGTTTATATTACTGTTTGTGGAGCATCTCGGCCAGAGTTGTTTAAATCTAACTAATCATAAATAAATCAGAGCTCAATATGAGAATCTTACTGTATTTTTTTTGCTATAAGGTGCACTTAAAATACTTGACTTTGTTCAAAAATCTGTTTTATAATCTGGTGCGTCTTAATTCTTAACAGGTTCAGCTGTTTGTCATTGAGTTGAATAAAGCTGTTTTATTTATTTAGTTTTACTTTTTTTTTTTTTTTTAGAGTTACTCTACTTACTTTTAACTTTACAGTTACTTAAAAAATATATATATTTTAATTTTTTTTTTTTAACCAGAGAGCCATAATGGATGGGTAAAAGAGCCACATGTGGCCCTGGAACTGCAGGTTGCAGACCCCTTTTCTTGAGATCCCTTTTCTAATGACTTTGATTGTCTGATCTTGTTTATTTCAAGCATAGATTGTGAACAATACAGGACAAAAATCTGATTTTTCAAACTCATTAAAAAATAATGAAATGCATTAATTAGAAATATTGAAAAAAAACCCAAACATAAGCAAGGATACTTGTGTCACATTTGATTAAATAAAATTATTTAATTAAATATAGAATTATTAACCAAAGTTGCGTTTGTTTGATTGATTGCTTGAAAAGGACTGGGAAGAAGTGAACTTGTATAATCCCACCCCTTCTTATATTTTATAGTTTTGCAAACGTTTTTAAAATCTGTTTTCTTTTTCAAGTAGCAATGTGAAGTGCTTGTTGATTATTGATTAATCTTATAAAATACTCTTTCATGAGTTCAGTAAACAGTAACATCAATCTCAAATTATGTAGCAGATAAGTAACACTCATTGATCAACATCAGAATACAATTTCATGTCAATCCAGAAGTCATCCCTACACACTTTGAAGGACTAGAAAGTTTTTTGCAGTTCTAAATGATCGCAGCTCGCCTTTAAAACAGGCATTTGCTCGATTTCTAACAGCTCTGCTTTCCTTTTTTATTTATTAATGTGAAATTTGCCGGCAGACGGATTTATTTGGACAACTTTATCACTGTGGCTGCGTGTGCACATCAGTCAAAACCACATATCTGCACACGCCGTCACAGGCGCGCAGATGCAAGCCTGCATCCGAGGTCCCTCGGCGGCTGGTGTGCGGTGCAGAGCTCCAGGATCGGATCATCAGCCAGCTGTGAGTTGGACAGCCCGGGATCTGTCCTAATCCCCGCCGCTCTGTTCACGCCGGCCCGCACGCACGCACACACTCAGCGCCGCCCCGGCCCCAGCCCGGCAGAGGGCTTTACCAAGTTTGTTTTGTTTGTTTGGCTTCATCTTTTTTAACTTTTCGCTCCTCTCCTCGCCCGCCTCATCCGTCTCCATGTTGTGTTCACACATCCCGGAGGCTGCAGCGGGAAGTGCCCGGCATAACTTTCAGTCCGGCTCGTGCCAGAGAGCAGTCAGCGAGTTGAGGAGTGATATCTGCAGTGCCCGCTCTGCGTTGGAAGATCTTCCGCCAGTTCTGTTAGCTCCATAAAATCAGACATCCATGTTCATGAAGGTGTTGGCCAAAGGCCGGAGATGGACTCTGAACTGCTGGGATGCATAATTTTGACTTTGTGCAGTCTGATGTGTGTCAAATCTGAAATTTATCTAATTTTCTTGGAATTTTAGTCAAGAAAAATGAGAATGACTTATTTTAAAAAAACAAATCCATCATTTTAGGGACAAAATTTATTTAATGTATTTTATTAAAAATCTTCTCTGATTTTGGTTGGAGATTTATTTTAGCAGATAATGAAAGAAACTAGTTTATTTGTAAGACTCTTGCAGTCAGAAAGTGTGGGGTTTTAGGGACACTCTCTCCTTTTAGTGACCCTGAACTCAGCAGATGGACGCTCGAAGGCAGCGAGGAAGACAAAGCTTGGGACCAACCGCTGCGACTCTCACGCACAAAGTTCCTGGAACTCCATTAAACATGTCACGCTGCTGCTGCTCTCTCTGCACCTCAGTTGTAGCTCGTGATGGCGAGGTCTGGGAAGGCGGCGAACAGAACTGTGTGTGTGTGTGCGCGAAGGCGGAGAAGTGTAAATGAGGAAGGTGAGGCAGCAGATGCCACGTCCCGCCAGAGGCTCGCTTTGAGCAGCGAGTGAAATCTGGGCGCGACAAAACTGCTGCAAACCAACTCGGCAGGAGGCGCTTGTCCAATCATGGCCCGGAATAAAAGGGCTAGGGCGCAACACGGGCTGCAGTCGCTCAGGAGAGGTGGGGGCCGTAATGAACCTCCGAGAGCTGCCAGCCAGCGCTCGCACGTCTGAACACGGCAGCGTTTTTCTACCTGGCATTTAAAGTGTTTAACCACTGTCACGGACACACACTCCACTGCAACTGTGTGCTCACACACAAAAGTGTGTGTTGGTTTGTGTGTTCAATTAGAAGAGTGTGTGTGGGAATGTTGTGTTGATACCTTTGGGCTACACCTGTGTCTGTGAAGTTTGATGTGTATGTCTCTGACAGCAGAGGGGCAATGCCAGGTATGGGGCTGTGTGTGTGTGTTTGTGTGTGTGTGTGCTTGTCTGGTCTGCGGCCATGTTGTTGGGTAGCAGATGGCACCATGGTTGGCAGGGGAGGGGCTGCTTAGCACAACTAATCAGACAGTTACGGATAGGGCAGCTGGGAGGGCCGTCAGCCAGCCGAGTGTGTGTGCGTGTGTTTGCGTGTGAGTGTGTGTGTACTGTACTACAGAGTGCCATGATGTTGACAGTGGTGGGCCCGTTGGCCCGGTGATGAGACCTTGCCATGTTCCCCTCTCCTCGCTGTCGGAGTGCCCTCATCCATCCATCCTTGCTGCTTGGCTCTTTCTGTTTTGTTTTTTTTTCTCACTCTTAAAAGCAAAATCAACTTTTTTGAGCTTTTAAGTTGTATTATCCTCATAAAAACCATTCATACATCTCTGAGTATTCCTCTATAACCCTGCTCTCTGAGCACCAGCCCCTTCCAATCCACAAAAAAACAGCAGGTCCTCACATTGTGATGTCACAAAGCGGGGAACAGCACCTTCCAGGAAGAATCTGCGCTGCCAGCTCCGCCCCCTGGCTAACATACTTACTTTCTCTGTGGAGATGGCAGTTATCGGCTTTCATTTATATGCACCATCCATCTTTGCAAAAGTTCAAATGTTTTTTGTGTTTTCAAGGTCGGTTTTGGTACCAGATCTGTACGGGGGGCTTGCGACTTCATAACGTGTAAGATTGCGATTGGTCCGGATCATTGGACCATTGATATATATTGCTGGATTGGCCAGCACGTGACATAGTACGTGACACACATGGGGCATTGCTATGTATCGATTCTTCCCAAGTGAAGAACTGAGGAGGTCTGAACCATTACGCAAAGAATCACAAAAGCGGACGCAGTGTTTTGGAATCAACCCCAAAAACCATGAAGACAAAATAATCTGATCGAGAGGAATAGTAATTACATTTTAATAGAGAAAAGTGGGTGCTAGCGCGTAGCATGCTAATTTGATTCATCGTCAATGTTTATATATTTTTATTTTTTTCAATGTTTTAAAACAAGGCTGATGTTAATCGCATGTATTTACGTGTGACCAGCACAAAAATGGATGGAAATTCTTGTTGATCTCACTTAATATATGCACCCAAGATGCACATTTCTGCATTGCCCACACAGATTTTAAGGCTAAATGTTGTTGTTGGTCAAACATTAAAAAAAAAAAAAAAGAAAGTTACTATTTGCATGTAATTTTCTAAATACCCGCAGGCAGTGTTGAACATCTTTCTTGTTCGCACAGACCAGAGGAAACCCAGCTAGAATATACAGTGCTAACTTTTTGCCCAGTCACATAAACACTAAAGTTGTTAGGGAACGAGCTTTCAATGTAAAAATATTAAAATATTAATTATGGGAAAATAGTTTTAGGTTGCAAAAGGAAACGTTAAAATAAAAACAAAAACATGTAGAGCCCGAGCAGACCCCAACACTAAGTAGTTTGTGTAAGTGATGTTACCGTAGTGCACTAGTTTCAAGCCTCTGTACCGATCTGACAAGCCGAACACCTATGGCAGGAATGGGCGGTACCCACACAGAGTGGAAGGCGGAGCCTCACAGAACGAAATGTCTTAACTCAGAGTAGGAAAAGAGCTTGCAAAAATATCTCACAAAAAATTGTTTCTTTAGTATTCCAAAGGTAATATATCATCATATATATGGATATAGTTCACTCTGAAAGGTTTAAGAATAGCATTTTAAAAACTGCTTATTGGACTTGTAAAATTAAGACTTTAGGGACGATGAGAACATTTCTGTTTCTGACACTGAAGAGGGTTAAAATCCTGCAGCTGTATTTGTAAAACCACAAACTGTGATGTGACTCTTAATCGGAGCTAATAGAGTAACTTTTGTTTTCCTCTTTCTTATTTTACTCTCAAATCTTAAATAAAATATCTCTGACAGCTGTAATAAACCTAAAAGAGTTATTGAAAATTCTGGTTTCAATGTTTTAATTGTAGCTACTCTTAATTAGTTCAATTTCCATTTCTTTTAAGTCCCACTCTGCTCATCTTTTGATCTATTTTTAAAATCGTTCCCAGCGGTCTTTTAATTATGATGCTGGTTTTAGCAAAAGTTAAGCAAACTGTTGTTTCTAAGGTTGTAGCGGCCATACTTCAATAGAAATTTACTTCTTAATTGTGGATGGGACTCTTGGCGGTGAGTAAGCCCACCTCCATTTCCCGTCATCCATCTGTTTGCACACTCTCCCACAAGCTTACAGCCGCTTACATCCCAACATAATGTATAATATTCAGTTTTTAGCCGGATGCAAGCGTGGATGAAGAAAACGTACACCATTAGTCTGTAAGTGGATGCATCAAAATGTAGTGGAGCAGTAAGTTTTTGACCCACCAGTTGTGACATTTTTTTTCCTGTTCCTGATTCACAACTATTTGGTTAAAAAAATACTCAGATATGCAATATTAAACTTAAATTTATTTATTTATGTCCTTCATCATGAGAAAAACATGCATTTTGTGTTTTGTTTCATCTTCTGGATGAAGTCACAGAGTCGGATTGGAGGAGAAGCAGAAAAGACTGTAACATCTGAGTGACGCTGCACTGAACTAAACATATTCCATTTGTTTCTGATTTAAATGAAATAGATGTGCACTGAAGCTCTGTCACATGATCACTTGCAATTCTTGCTACATCAGATGGTATGAGGCCATACTAGAGCGCTGCTTCCCGTCTGTTCTTACATTTCCAAGCATTTGTTTAGGATAAAACAAATACTTATCGTCTGCGTTCAAATAAATTCAAAGATCCACCAGTAAAGCTGCTCTATTTTGACCAAAAGACGAAAAAAAAAATCCCAACTGTTATGGTCATTGTTGAGATCACAATTATATAACATAGTTACTCACCGACTCTCCATCACGTTGGCCGGGACTGAACAGAGTGACTTACAGTGAGTAAGTCTGGATTTTCCAAAGGGTCAAAAGTGCACAGCTGTCAAGCGAAGGGTGTGCAGAAAAACATTCTGCAAAAATGAATGCTTTATTTTATATCACTGTTTTCTCTTTTAGTTTGAAAATCTTCTTTACAAAAACTTGGCCTGCCCAATAAATCTCAAATTTATTGTCATTGCAACATCAGGCTATGTTATATCGCAAAAGACAGCATAAGTTGTAATAAATTGTTACGTTAAATGTGCTAAAACAATTTTATAGCAGCTTTAAGTATTAAACAAATTAAATATTGCCCTTTATGCATCTGTCCAATCAGATGGAGCGCTCATACGTTAGGTGCCCGCCTCCTATGTAGACGAGAGTCATTTGGAGTATAAGTAAAGTTATGTTGTAATTTTTTTTTTCTTAGATTGAAAATTATTTTGTAATGGAAACAAAATATTTTTACTTTTCTCTTTAAAAACAAATATTTCTTAATTTGCCTAAAGAAAAGCACTATGAATTTTTGGCTAAAAGCTGCTTTTATGTGAGAAACAGTTGCAGTTCTTAAATTAAACGAATTTTACTTTTTTATTACAATGAGAGACATATTAATGTTCAGGTCAAATTTTTTTGAAATCATACTCTTAAAAAAGTGAAAAATTGTTCTGAAATAGTCTTGAGATAGCCTATATCACAATATTTATCGTATCGTGAGAGATGTATCGCATCGCCAGACTACATAACCCTTTTTTTAATATGTTTTTTTCTTGCAATGAGGACATGTACAAAATAATTTGAGAATAAAACTGCATTTCTGAGTACTTCTTGATTCAAATCGCAATGGATCAGATAAAAATAGTTCGAAAAAGCTCAGGTTTGTGACACAGCAAATGCCATGGGCGTGGCCAAAGTTTTCCTGCTCCACTTCAAGTCTGATGCATCCACTTGCAGCAAATAGATCCATTAATGTCTTTGATTTCCTTGTCTGAGATGACATCTTGCTCAAAACTGGGGTAGTGAGGAGCTGTAAGCTAATGGGAGAGGAATGCTGGGATATCAATGTAACAGAATTTCTGATGATATGTCTAAAAAATGACACAGATTGTTATGGTTTTGTCTAAAAAGTGCATATTCATAATTAAAAGAAAAATCTAACAGGAAAAAAATAAATAAAGCTGATTTTTTGAACTGAAGTTGGGTTACTGGTTTGGTTTGTTTTCTTCACGTCTCTCAGTTTTTATATGAGCAGACAAAAAGGAAGCCCCCCCCACACACACAACATCATCTGTAACTCTCTATGATTGAATGCAGAAGCACTATATTTTATGTAATCTTAATTGTCCTAATTAAAGTTCTGATACCGAACGTTCAGCAGAGGATAGTTGTGCACTGCGAGCGGTGGAGTTTTTGAGCCGAGCTGTAATCTGTCCATCCTTTGGGGCTGGGAATGGATAAAATAGACAGATCGCTGACTGTGACACCTCAGGCAAGATGGAGGCAAATCTGTCCGCTACAACTGTTGCCACCCAAGCCAAGTGTGCCCTGGGACACTGGCCTACATACACACAACTACTGCTGGAGGCCAAAACGAAGGGGAGAGCACCAGCCCTCAGCCACCGATCTGCCACTCCCTCTTTACCTGGAAACCCAACGTCTTCCCCATAAAGTCTGTCAGCAATTTCTATTTAAGTTGGAGCGTCTTGAATGTTTGGGACTTAACTGTTGTGGGATCTCGGTGTATAAGTTGTGATGTGGTGGATGTGTTTGTGTGTCATCTGGTCTGCACCGAGCCTTCACACACCCCTGCTGTGTGGGTGGCAGCATCAGCGGCTGTACTGTGCCCACTGCCCACTAGGCACAGCTTTCATCCAACATGACAGAAGCCCTCTTTGCCTCTCCTTTACCCCCCACTCCTCACTTTAAACATTGTTGCTCTTTTACCTGATTGATCTGTTATTTTAGCTTTTCATTTCTCTCCCTCATTTTTTATCCTTTCTACATCGTTTTGTTTTTCTATTCCCTTTTTTGTGTCTTTAAAGCTTTGACTTTCTTTGTGTGTCTCTTTGCCGTGCAGAGATTTGTGGGAAATAAACCAGGATCCCCATCAGCAGACTGTGCTGGGAGGTGGTCAGATAGAAAAAGGGAAATGAATAAAAATCCTACAGATGAGTTTAACCTTTTAACAACAGAGTTCTAGTGTTTATGTTCTTTGATTTACTGTAATTTTTAAATTGTTAATACGATCAACATATTCCAGAAGATTATGGTGATCTGGTTCACAGTTTAAAAAGTTACAGTACATTAAAGATTTTGCGTTTTAGCGTCACCGATGACACCTCAGGTATTAAAGGGTTGAATAATCTAGAAGGAAAACGACCTTGAACTAATTTTAGAGATTTTTTTTTTTAATTAATCCAGAATTCAACTTTGACAAACTAATTCTTTGTCTGTGAGAATCCATATCTAAAAATGAATGAAACACTTTGAGAAAGTAAAATTCTTAAAAAGCAAAAAAAAAAAAAAAAAAAATACACAGTAGTAAAAATAGTTTTTAGTAATTGGATTAAAAAAGCCGCTACTATGTGCATTTTGTGCATTTTCTATGTGTAATTTCGGTCTTTTGTGATACACGTGTGATATACGTAACGCCCAAGTGTTTCTTGTGTTCGTCATTTGTTGATTTACGCAGATGTCCGTCGAGGATTTCAGCCGATGGATCTTTACATGAATTCGTTTTTTAGGAGTGTTATAGTTTTGGCTTGGTTGAGAATTAAGAAATGTATTCGTAGTTTAAGTAGTTTATACACAATCAGGTTTTTGCGAGAAACATAGAAAGATTTGTGTATTTCTGGGACCGTTCCACATATGTCAAACTGACTTTTCATGCATGTATAACTTTTATATTGCGCAGACAGAGAACATATCATATTAAAATTACATAACAGACGCACAAATTGCTAATGACTACTCACACGTAGTTCATGCACAATTTGCATATTGTGCCGTCTAGTTGCTGACGTACAAATGGTGCATACTGGGTAATCTGACAGAATGCCATCACGAGGACCCGCGGCGGGTGCTGACGCGATGTGATTTTTTTCCTAGTCCGTCACGGGTCTCGGCCGACTCGTCTTAAATTCGGTTTTGAGTTGGTCAAACTTTTTGGTTGTTTGAGAATTATTTAGTTTATGTATATATAGTTTCTTGGCAATTATTGCGTAAATCTTTCGCAATTGTCTGTGACTTTTGTGAGATGCATTTATGGTTTTCCACGACTGTTCCACATATGTCTAACGAACTTTTCATGTATGTGCCACCGATGTGTAACTTTCATATTGTGTAACTTTTATATTCTGATCTTTAAGGTCTTGAATTTTTTCGATTACATTTATCTTTTAAGTTCAACCCTTTTGACTGCATCATCAATGATGTAAGTACACATACTAACTTTCAGAGAACTTTGCTGTCGTGAACCTGGCCAGCCTTTAGAAAGACAGAAGTCCAATTTTTAAACCGTTTTTCACTGTTATTTTTGTCAAGAGAAAAAGCCAAAACAAAGCCAAAAACAAAACTGTTGAGCTCCAGTTTATAATCAAAACTGGAAACAAAAGTTCTGCTTTTACAGCTTTTGCTTCCTCCATCATAAACACACAGACACGAACGATTAAGTGGCTCGTTTACCTTCTCTTTGAAATGAATTTGAACCTCCATCCCTGCTGCATATGTTACCCACATCTATTCTTGTGTTGACACCACCAGGGGTTCCTGGGTTTGTGGAATAGGTCGGAATTAGAGCATATTGTACGTATGCTGTGTGTTTATTTTTGCAAATATCACAGATGCCTGTGCCGCCAGCCTGCGCTCGCATCGCAAAGTCCATCAGTCTCCCGTGCCAATTAAGGTTTTCAAACTTCTCTCCCTCTGTTTGGTGAGGAGACGGGTAATGACAGAGGACAATCGGCAGTTAATTACTTCAAAGCGGAGCTGGGATTTTTTTTTCTCTGGGGGAATGTGTGCTGCAGCAGCGAATGTTTGCCTCTGTAGGGGTCGTGTCTGGAAACTCTTGAATTCAGCCTAAACTTTTGCGCATCTTGCATTGGCGAGTGAGGGCACACGCCGTTTCCCTCTTTTAAACAGTTGCCGTTTTTTGTTTTTCCAAATGTGCCTTGCGAACCGCTGACCTTGGTGTCGACGGGGGGGCTTTAGCGCTCCTTGAAGAAGAAAAAAAAAAGGGGCCCGGGCCCACCCGCTGTAAACAAAGTTGACTCGCCGACAGATGGATTGAATGACAGAGAGGCTAACCGAGCCAGGAGCGCGCCTGGCAGCATCGCGTTTAGCAAAGACGGAGGGAGATGGAGAGAAAGGAGGAGGGGGGGAGGGTTGGGGGGGGAGAGGTGGCCAACAGGAGAGGAGGTGTGAACAGGTGCAGGGCCGCTGAAGGAAGAACCAGCAGATGGAGAGAGACACAGCCAGTTTAGTTACTGGAGAAAAAGGGTGGGAGGGAAGAAAAAAAAAACAGATCGATCCAGAGATGAGGATGCTCTGGATGAAAATGCAGACGGATAGGTAGGGCTGGGCGCAGACTAAATAAGCAATCTGGCTCGCATCAGGCACCTTCTATGTTTGATGTGTTTGTCTGGTAAAGTGAAACGGTGAGACAGAGGAAAGGTGTCGAGAGCAAGCGGCCGACTTGCATAACCCTGAGGTTTAATAAAAATGTGCTAAAACACATTGAGGTGTGTGTGACGGAGCGCTGTGTGAAGCTGTGCAGTCTGCTACACAAAATAACTCAGATGTTTCTGTGCGCAGCATCACAGATACGCTGCACAGCAAATGTTCAATATGTCACTTTATTTTTTTTTTTCCCATTGTGCTACCGTTTACTGCTGGCAGGACTGGATGGAGAGGCCTACAGACGGAGAACATCTCCGAAGGCCTGAACATCAGACTGTTCCATATTCATGCAGCCTGATTGATGCAGTCTATCATACATGGCTGTGGAAGCTCTGGACTCCGTCCACGGGAATGATTCACTGTCAATGTTTCAGAGCAGATAGATGGGATCTTTTTTTTCTTTTTTCATAAAACACAATCATTTGACTTCAGCTTTGAAACAGGTGAAACTTTTGCTTCTTAACTCAGCTGATTAAAAATAATTTTTAGACTTTTGATGCCAAATATTTGTTTGAATTTCAATGACACTTCTGATGCACAATAGCTAAGACTACGGTCACATGTCCCAAAATACCATGGCATGGTGACCTAAATGTGAGTTTTTCAGCAATTTTTTCATTTTTTAAAGTTGAAGTCAAATTGTTTCAAGCTGAGGTTTTAAAAAAAAAAACCAAAAATTCAGCAGTGGGACTTTGGGATACGAGACTATAGCCTCAGCTACTCTGCATCACCAGTTGTAATAAGTTAAGAAAAGATAAGATAGTCCTTTATTCGTCCCGCATTGGGGAAATTCCAGTGTTACAACAGCGTTACAAATAGAAACAGAGAAAGAAATTGCACCATGGTTATAAGTAAGTGACAGGAAGTGCAGAATGTATTTTAAATTGACAATAGAGTAAAGTGTAAAATAAAGTGAAAAATAAAGTGACTGAGGACAGCAAATGTCCAGCTGGATCTCTGGGAGCAGCTTAATTTCAAATTCAACTTCAAATATTTGACATTAACAGTCTAAGGGGGTATTCAGACTGGAAAAAGGATTTTTATTCTGGATTGAGCCTGCTTAATTTGTTCCGGATTGAGTCCTAAACCTTTCATTTGGTCAGAGGTTTCTGGTAGATCAAAAATGGAAAGATAGAGGGGCTGCACTTTTCAAATAATTGTCAGGATTGTTCTCTTACTCAAACTTTCTTTCGCTGACCAATTTTGAATGTCTGTATAAAAGCGAGCTTCAACACTTTTTACTGCTACTTTGGACGCTATGGCTACAAAGTTTGCTAATAAGTGTTTATGAGTTATAAATTGCTGGTAAAATAGAGTAAGAAGGAATGTTTATCACGTTAAAAATTGTCTTGATGAGCCTGCATTCATCCAACCACATTTCAATGAGTTGCTGTTGCGTCGATGCTAATGACCGTCTACGGTGGCCATTTTGGTTCAGGTGTTGCGGTCCAAGCACAGATCGTATTCAGACTGAAACTTTGTTCCGCATTATTGAGAGAAACAAGCTGTGGTTCACTTTAAGCGGATCAAATGTGTGCAGTCTGATTACACACAAAGTTTGAGTCTGAATACGCACAAACGAATCATAATCACGGTCCAGGACCAGGAACTGCTCTAGGATCCATTTTTCAAGGTGATCTTGGTTTCTATCCAATCGGATTGAACTTCAGGTCACTCTGAGTTTCCTCAGCCTGAATATGATCCGTTCTAAGACCAAAATAACTGAACCAAACGGCCACTGTAGCCGGCGGTAAAGACGTTAGGAATGAGGTGATCGGTGAGCCGTGGAAAAATGTAAAGCATTGACTGTAGTGTTAGCAAAAAGGAAGCGGTCCAACACTTATCACTCACTTTTCTGCGTCTCGTTACATGGGACGTGCACAGGGCGCTGTTGTGACATCATCCTCAAAGCTCTATTGTTGTTTCTTATCAGAATTCTCTTACAAACGATGCTATAACAATGAGACACAGCTACTCATTATAATGTGATTGGATGAATGCAAGCATATATAAAAGCTTTTAACGTGATCCACATTGATTCTCACTGTTTTCCAGACAATGTATAGCGTATTTCGTGGCAGTAGCATCCTCAGTAAACCGTCTTTCCTCCTCTGTACCAAAATAGCAGTAAAAAGTGTTGAACCTGGCCTTCATACAGATGCTCAAAGTCGATCAGCCCTTTCATTTTTCTCTTTTTGTTTTGACCCGCCCCCAAAACTCCTTGCCAATGACTAAAGAGGTCTTTAGTCATGTGGTTTTGTTTACAAAGGTTGGACTAAAACAGAAATCTCAAGTCTGAATACAGAACAAATGCAATCTTAGACTTAGTCTGAATACACTCTGAAACCACCTCAAAAGATGGGTCTGAGAGCGGTTCCTGGTCCTGGACCAGGATTCATTTGGTTGGTTTCAGACTAAAATTTGTTCCGGATTATTGCTGGAAACAAACTCTAAATCACTTTAAGTGGACAAAATGTGTCCAGTCTGAATACACCCAACTATCAAAATGAGATTTTAATTTTTCAAATCGTGTTTTTATGCAGAGGTTTTGGGAAAAAAATTAACAACGGAGGATTTTTTTCTCGAAAAGTTGACATCGGTCAGTGGCCGCCCAAGCATATTTCGAGGTCGTGCAGTGGCAGACCAGTGAATTGGTGGGGATGACGCCATTATGAAATCAGGCAACAGCCCTGGAAGCCACAAGGTGGTGTCAGCTCTGATTGGACAATGTAAATGATTCAAGACGGCAGGCGTCCCGGTAGCCTGAGGGTATATAAAAAGCGGGCCATTTTGCTCGCCTGACTATCGCCTTTTACATTCATGATAACGCCATTGATGTTCAAAAAAATTGGTCATGAAATTCATTGCTTGATGGCAGTTGTGACTTAAGCATTAACATGATGAGAGGAAATCCATAAATCTGCGTTCTTCGACACATTTTGTTTTCCTAAAATTCTTTTTGTTCTTAAAAGCATTTGGTAAAGTTATCTGAATTGTTTTTTTTTTTCTTTGCTCACTCCGTATAAATCTTTAAAGTATCCGCCGCCGTCCGACCGTCCGTCAGTCACTTTTTGCTGCGAACAGGAGCTTGTTTTCACATGTTTGTGCTGCAGGCTCAGTTCAGTCTGTTCATATGTGTGTTTACTTCACACCTCTCATTACACAACAAAGCCACGGTGTAGAGGCAGATATGTACTTGCACTGATTTGGAAGATTCTTTATCTTCTTTTATCCAATATTTTTGAAGTTTAACATCCAAAACTTATTTTCTTGCTTAGTGTTCTCAGAGTTTTGCTTCTTTAAAGTGTAAACTTAAGTTTAAACAGCAGTCAGGGTTGTCTGGCGTTGGCGACTCCGACTCCTCCAAGTCGACCGTCTGACTCCAATTTGCGCTCGTTCTCTGATAAACCGCGGCATTTGGTGGTTCTGGCGTGGGATGTCGGCTGCACCGTGGGGTGCTGCAAACTCTGCGCTTGGTCAGGCCCTGGCACCCCACATCTAATAGGCAACAGCTTGAATAGTGCCCACTTAAGCAGGCAGTATGGACTGGGCTCCATCTTCTTCCCGATCCCTCCAGCCAGCTAGCCAGCCAGCCACCGCCTCTGCCACCTCCCACTTACCCAGCAGTCCTGGCAAAAGCCATTCCAGCCCACCTGGCTGGCCCATGCCCCCAAAGCCATTCCAGCCCACCTTAGGTCCCTGGCCCATGCCGCTCTCGCCATACCTTATCAAGCTGTCCTGCAGTGCATCAGGCCAGGCATACGCAAATAGGCCCAGCTAAGAGCAGCTCGAACAGTCAGTCTGAAGCCTCCTACATCCAAACAAGAGGAAGCTTCCTAAATCCCAATTAACTGGGAGGCAGATTGTAGCCCAACATTTCACCTCTGCTTCAGCCGTCATCCGAATGCTGCAGGAGCTGGAACCCCTCCGTCTTTTATCTTTGATCTTTCATCAGCCTTTTCTTCTGCTAGTAGATGTGTTTTTCTTTGTGTCGTTGTAGGCTGCAGGAGAACTCGCTACACCTTTACGGGACTTCATCCGTGTTTGTCCTCCTCTCTCAACTTATTTGGTTGCACTTGTGCCCGTTTGTTTCAGCAAATTACCAGCCAGATGCCAAATGTTCTTCTCTTTGCTTTTCCTGCCTTCGGCTTTTGTCACCCTCCTCTTCATCGCCGCTCCATTGATGACTGCTGGAACTTTCTGGCGGTCTGTCTGATGCTAATTGGTGGGTAAACAGGTCTGGTGTGAGCGCCCCCTCCACCCCCACCCCCCCCCCCCTTTCCCGTCCTGGTTGCGCTCAAACGCACACACACATAGACATGCACAAATACACGGCCCCCTGGAACCTCTTGCAGGACCAAATGGCTGGCAATGCCTGCCCGCCATCTCCCGCTGAGCCCTGGTGTGCGCTTTGGTGGCTCAGGCTGCTGTTCAAGCCCAGCGGGGGCTCGTACGCTCACTCACACACTCGTACGAGTACAGACACACACAGGCTCCTTGTGTCCCCTGCACACCCGCCACCCGCTTTCACACCCCAGACAGCAGGACAGCAGGAGAACACACACACACGAAGGAACAGACAGACGCGGTCACTTTAGAGATGCAGGCCAAGCGCTGTAGGGGAGAAAAGTTTTCACTTAAACTGGAGAATTCTCTCTTCATTAGCGCCTTTGGACTTCAGGAAGAGTTCTGTTTATTTGTCGTATTTCTTTTTTTTTTTTTGTCAAGTCTTTGTAGTTTTTTCTTTTTCCTCTCCTCCTTTCTCTGTTGTCTCGTTCAGATTCGGTGAAAGTTTAATTTAGGAAGGAACAAGAGGTATTATTGTTCATGGATGATGACACCTGAGCTCGGATTTTACCTGAAGAATACATTTCTTTTAAAAAATGAAACCACTCCAGATGGATGAGAAAACAAAAAAATCTTAAAAACAAGTAAACGTGCAGCTTTTATTATTAATCTTTTACTTATTTACAGTTTCTGTGCACATTTATGAGATGAGAGTGCCTTTTTCTATCATGGATCGACACCAGCCTAACTGTTCCACTTCCAAACTATTCCTATTTGTCCATATTGACTTAAGTTACCTAGAAAAAAAATCTGTTTATATAACCAGGTAATTTTCCTTTAATTTCTTATCAGTTTGACATTTAAGCTCTGTAACCTTCCATCTGCATTCTCTTTGGCAGCTGAATCCCAACACTCAAATGTTTTGCCACTTTTGCACAATAAAGGTGTAGCAAAGTGTGTTTATCTAATGCCTCAACTCTCCAGATGTACACTAAGGGTAGGTTATTCCCACAATTTTTTTTGTAAAAAAAATTAAATCCTAAACCGAATCGTGCATATTTATTTAACATTTACTAAACAATGGGAGGATCAGCCCCTTGAGTTGATACATCTCGTTTTCAAGAGGTTCCTCATTGAATAAACAACTGAAATGAAGGCAGAGTAAAGTAAATAACAATTAAGGATACAATTAAGGTATCAGTTAAGTATATAACCAACACTAAAAAAAAAAGAAAAAACATTCACACACACTCACACAAACACAAAACAGCTCTCGACTTTACATTTCAAAATCACAATGCAGTTACGAAACACATTCCTTCAAAGTACAGAATTTAAGAAAAAGAATCAAACAACATTACAAATAAAGTAAGTAAAAAAAAAATAAATGAACAAAAATAAAAAATAAATAAATAAATAAAAGATCAATAAATTAAGTCATAAAGTGACAACACACATTAATGCCATGAAGATGTGCAGAGAGAGCTCTCTTGAATAATGGAAACGATGTAATGGCACGTATTGAGGGGGGAAGGTTATTCCATTCACTGGGAGCTTGAACAGAAAAGGCATATTTTCCGTGTTTTCTATGATGTCTTATATATGCAGGGGAGCAAAGAAAATCGCAGATTCTGCAAATATTCCTATTTAATAAATGGAAAAAAGTCTATAATGGTCATCATAACTGAGAGACAGAATGAAAAAAAAAAAGAATGTACTAGTGTAATGCAGCAGAAAACAAGTATTTCATCAATAACAAAAGTTGACTTCAATACTTAATAATTTAACTGTGGTTGTGAATAACAGAAGTCAAACATTTTCTGCTATTTGGTCCATTTGTCCTTGCAGATCTTCTTAAGAGCTGTGATGACGACTTCAAACAGCTGTCATTAATACTAGGATGTGAAGTTATCGTATTAGTGGCAGTTAATTAATTACAAACCTTTTTTTTTAATCACGTCAGTTGGTTATTCTGTATTATAGCACACCTGGAAGAGCATTATCCAGGTCATAATATGGTAAAAAAAATTAACTCAGTTATTAGAACTCCTATCCTATTATATTTTAAAGTTCAAATAGTTTTTCATAAAAATATGACTTTTTTCTATTTTTAATATGCAGTGTGTCGCGTTGTCATGGTAACAGCCACAGTCACTGCAGCGGCCGCAGTCCGCTCTTTTTACCTTCGATCATCATGAGAAGTTAAATCCATAACTCCATCTCAGAGTTCACATCTTACTGCTTTTTTTGTAAAGATGATGAAGCAAAAGTTTATTTAAAAAAAAATAAAAAAATTCTAGCTGTCTTATTCTGCACCTTTGTTCCTGCTTCCCCATTCTCTCCCCCTGGATTATTTTCAGTTTACAGACAGAAATTCAGTGTCATGTAACCTGCTAATCCACAGCAGTGTCATTGATAACAGATGTTTTCCCCAGGTCTACTCACCCTGACACCAACCTCATTTATCTTCACAGCTGTATTCACTCACAGGATCTAAATACTCAAAGCTTTGATCAAGGAGCTTAAAAACTACTTCTACAAATTGAGTTTCTCTAACGTTTTCGTTATTCTCTGCAGACAGGACAGAGAAAAGGCTGAACGGACTCATGCAAAGGAAACGGCATCAGTGGCCGTGTCAGCGCAGAAAAGGGAGGCGGAGCTGATGGGAATGCTGCAGCAAAGCGAGGCGCTGCGCATCGAGAAAGGTCAGCGGTTCTGTTCACAGCAGCACCTTTCAGAATGAAAGCATGCAGACATAGTTAAAGGACTTAGGTAAAGTTCATACTTTGCATCAAACTGATCAAGAAAGGTGATTTTATGGGACCTTAAATGCATCGTCTGCATTGATTTTACTAACAAGATTATTCAATCTTTTATCAGCAGAGTCAAAATAAGGGAGAACTGGAAAACTTTTTCCAGAGTTTCTTCTTTTCACATTTGCTAATTATGTGATAAAACTTTCAGTTTTTAACTAAGAATTTTTTTTGTGCTGCTGCGGACCATTTATTTCAGACTGTATTTGTGTGCTTGTTTAAAGAAAATTTTCTACACTCTTTGGCTTCATTTGACACTGGGTATATTGAATAATATTGAATCCATTTAATTCTTTCAAACCATTTTCATGTAAAGTAAAAATATGAAGCTTTATTATTTCTTACATTAAAAACTAACTAACTTTGGCTTGAAAATACATAAAGACCGTTGCTTTGAAGGAAATGTATTTAAATTAATATTGCATTTTTGTAGTTATATGTATATATGCACATATATAGCGACTATGTAGTTTTGTTTCTCTTTAACCTCATAAAGTTTTTCTTTTGAATGTAACCAGTTATCACTGATTGATTAAATCTTTTGGGATAAATCTATGAAATTATTGCATGAAAATCCCATTTGATCTGTTTGTTTCTTTATATATCAAAAATGTAAACACATTTATTATTTTGTAATTTTAGCAAAAATTCTCGAATAACACCAAAAACCATCACTGAGGGGTTTTTTGAGTTCGTTCTAGCAGAAAAAATCTCCTAAAAAAGCTTACGTCACAGTCTTTCCAAGTCTCACAGTTTTAATGAAATATTTAATCATAAATTTCTGTTCAAGTGATTTTAAATTAACTCACGTTTCTGCTCCAGAGAAACAGAAAAACAAGAATAAGAGGAACAAATTTTACTTTTCAGATCTGTAATTGACACAGCTCCCTTCGCTCAAGTCCTAGTCTTTCCCTGGTAAAAACAAGTCTCTTTTTCTGACACCCTTGATGCATTAAAAATGCTTTAAAAATCAGCATGAATATAGAAAGTAATTATATGATCACAAATACAGTGGCGAGTTTCAATTTTTTGTAAACTCGTGATAAATTTAGGCAGTGGCTGTCAGGCGTCAGGGATGATGTCTTTACATGTACATTACCAACGAGGCAGCCAACATGATTTCTAACAGTTGGACGGTGGCAGTGAGAGGCAGCACCGGGGCAGGGAGGCGGCTGGAGGGTGGCAGTCTGAAATCGTCTGTTCATTCTGGGGGTTTTGGAGACCCTCCTATAAGTCAGTTATTTTGCTGCCACCTTCCTGCCACTAAACTGCCACTGTGCGACCTCCAAATGTGCCCAGACAACCTCTGACAAATGTCAAAATTTCGTCCAGTTGCCATAAGATTTTTCATAAAACCTCTGCAGCCACCGTGTAATATGGTGCATTCATACCGGATACGATTCACCCAGTGGAAGCAACAAGTTTCAATATTAAGTCAATATACAGACAGCACCTGAGGTCTTGCGCCGCTATTTAGGTGTTACGCGGCGAGTTGTATCAATCAGGGACTCACCTTGGATGTGTGATTGGGGCCCGTGGGCCAAAGGTTATCTTTTGGTCCGCTAAGTCATGGCTGCAGAAGCTGCGGAGTGTTTATTTAGTTAAAACTTCTTACCCATTTCCTGTTGATTCTCTATGGTGTTCCAAAACTCTACGGCTTTGATATACTTTCTGCCTCTAGTTGGCGCGTTCTTTGCCTGCATTCATGGGTGAAACAACCCCCAAGTGAGTCAGCCCTGAGATTTTTTTGTGTTAGAAATTCCTCAGAGCCTTCAAGTCCATTCCGATGTTTTTTTTTTTTTTTAGGTAGCCAAAATGAAATGAAGTGACAACAACAGTGGCAAACGGATAGAGTCAAAAGAGCAGCTCCACGTCTCTCATTAGGATCCGAGTTTGTTGTTTGCATTCGCCCCACGGACCGGGATCCCATTTAGATTTTGGCCTTTTGAGCGAGAAAGTTTGGGAACCCCTGGATTAGATCAAAGGGAAGAAATAAATATTCAATATGGACGCTCGATGCAAGGATTTTTGTCCTGAACCTCCATGCATTTTCTTTTCGGCAGAGTTAGTTGCTGGGGATCGTCCCGGCTACTGTTTAGTAAAGGCGGGATACACTCTGGACAGGTCACGTCTGCTGTGATCTCCAGATTACAGAGATTATCGGCTGGTTTTGATGAGAAAATTGCCTTTAGAAATTTTGGGATATGTGGACTGTAGTGAAAAGAGGAGGAAATACTGATGGACAATACAGGTTTTTGAGACAAAAAACCAAAAAAATAAGTCATATGTGGAATAGCCTTGATATGGTCCTTTGTGAAAATGAAAATACAATGAAAATAAAAGGAACACAGTTTATTTAATAAAGAAAAACGTGTGTTCTGAAATGAAAAAATATATAATTATTGTGCTGGTTAAAAAAGACAAACCGAAAGGGAGTTGGAACTAAAACTACCTTTTCAAAACAAATGAAGTTCGCAAATTAGAACCACAAATGTCCAACTCCAAACTAACATAACAAAACCCAGCAATATAAGATTTCTGAGGACAAAAAGGGTAAAAGAGACCAAAACCAGGACCACACAAGATAAAATCCAGCCCTCTGTTCTGCTCCCTGCCTGGCTCGGTGTGGCCTCCTCTGTCTTAAAGAGACAGCAGGTAGCACTTAAGGGAAACTGTCCACACCGGCCAGGTGAGCTGAAGGTCTTGATGGAAAAAAGGACGTAAAAGCATAAAACAAAAAATCTACCAGATTTGGTCTCCGCTCTGAACTCAGGAATAATCTGCAACTTTTCCAGATTGGGTATTTAAAGCCTGCTCCCACAGAAGTGCGTTCAGAAAGACGCAGCGAGGAGGAAACAAAGCAGACAGAGTGACGGGTAACCGTGCTGAGGAGAGGATCTGAGGGCGGAGAGGAGAAGGTGATGGGAGCAGAGCGGAGCCCCAGCTCTGGGCTCTCTGTCTGTCTGTCTGCGCAGCCGAGCTGCTGCTGCTAGCACATCTGCTGCACCATCTGGATCCCCCCCACACCCCCGCCACCCTTCCCTTCCCCTTTTCCCCGCTCTTTTTATTTACCTGGGGTTCGCTTCAACAAACCGGGGAGCCTGCTGGTGCGCACAACAAACACTGAGGGAGGAATAGATACGGCGGCAGTGGGGGGGTAAACAAAGAGTTTCTTTCTGGCTCGTGTCGGCAGCACACATGTTGTCTAAAGAGAGCTGACATCAGAGCGCAGCAGGAAACTGTAGATGGGGAGGGGATAGAGGGGTGGCTGTCCTTTAGTAACTCGCACCACTTCCTCTCCCTAACAGACGAGCTGGATAATTAGCTTTCTAGCTCTCCAAATCCCGCCTCTCCGTCCATCCGTTTGTCCTTCCATCCATCCGCCCCCCTCTCTCCTCCGCTCCTTTCTACCTTTTTTTTTTCCTCCAGGTTTCCCTTTTGAGTAGCTGCGCACAGAGCAGCCCCTAGATGATATTAGATATTTGTTTCTGTCCCTCCCTGCCTGCCACCCTTCTTCCCTGCCTCCCTCCTTCATTTTTGTGTTTTTTTTTTCCCTTCCTCTGTTTTTTTTTCCAGTGCCAGTTCTGCTGTGTTTCTGTGTCCCAGGGTTCTTTTTGGCCTACGCACGGCCAGACGCATTCAAAGCCTGTTCAGCTAATTAGCATTCTTCCTGCAACTTTTCCAGCTCTGACCAAACTTTGTCAAGTCTATATGTGTGTGTGAGGGAGTGCAGCCTCCAGTTATTGCTCTCCACGCTTTATCTGTGCATTGATGTCATGACAAAGAGCACTGGGGGGGTTAAAAGGAGGCAGAATCCTTAATTGAGTCTCTTAGGCGCAGTCATATGTCTATATCAGGGATTTGATTGGACATTTTTGCATGTTTTAGAACCATATAATTGTGTGGTCAGCCTTTGGTGCACGCAGATGAAGTAAATCGATGACTTCTAATGAAGCAAAGTGTGACTGACTTTTGAAAGATTGAAAAACAAGACATTTTTTGTTGTTTTGGTTGACAGTAACAGAATGCCAGAGCAGGTGGATCATTTCCTCGGTCCAAACGGAAGCCATTGTTTTTTTTAAAAGAGCAAACATATGTTGGAGAGTGGAACGTGGAGCGTTTCAAAGGAACGATGAAAGCCCGGTGTTGGATTGTTCAGAAAGAAGCCCCCATGTGCCGACGAGGACATGGCAGGAAGGGTGGAAAGGAGAAAGAAAGAGCTTTCAGACATCAATCCACCTCCCGTTACCCTTCCCTCACGCTCTGTTTTCTGGTTCTGTTTCTCTCTGCACGTCTCCTCCCGCTCTTTGAACATTTTTGGTTTTAATCTGAGTGTTGACAAAAGCATTTTTTTGGGAGAGCATTCAAAGAGACATATGTATGTTGCTGTAGCATTCAGCACAATAGGTTTCGAAGATCGTCCTCACGTAAATCCAGTATTTCAGGAACAGTTTTCTGCTGTCTCAGCAAGAAATTTACTCTATCTGCAACAAAATGAAGCCGCATCTAAAACTAAAATGCAGCACCTTGGAATCCCACTTGTTTTTACAACAATTTCTAATATTTTTTTTATTTCACTGATTATTTTCCTGATTAGTCGATTAATCGGATTGTACGTAAATTTGATGTAAAACACACATCTTAACCCTCATTAACTTTAAATTTAAAGTGTTTAAGCTGTATACTAACTAAAAAAAATAAAGACATTTAAGACAAATGTTTGTTCAACCTTTAATGAGTCATCCAGTAGCTTTCCTTCATTTGTTTCTGGCATTAAAACGAGACTTAAATCAAATGAAGTTGGCATTTTAAACAAAGGAACTATTTTTCACAAAAGAAAAAGTTTATGTCTCATTGACTCAAAAATGATAAAAGTGCATTTTATGGTTTTGATTGCTCATAACTACACACTGACAATATATAATTTAAAAAAAAAAAAAAAAAAAAAAAACAGAAAAAAAAACCTAGACAAATTGACTAATAAATTAGTTGTCAACTAATTTAGTAGTTAAATAGTCGTGACTAGTCGATTAACAGCAGCACTATTTCAAACATGAGCGGATTCCCATTAAGTTCAGACTGTATGGAAATCCATCACATTCTCAGGGGTCCCAAATCTTTGGGACAGAGTAACGGACACAGAACTGGTTCCGAGTTAGGGTACTGATACCGGGTTTGGGTTAGGGTATCACAAGGGTTTGGGACCCCTTATTAGCGTATGCATGTTCTCCCTGTCTGTGATCTGGCACCAAATGACCCTCGGACCGGTTTGGGTTAGCAGCCTGGTGGTTGGGGAACAACCAGCACGTCAAAAAGTGGCGCGGAGGGGGCTCGAACAATTTGACAACATGTGCACTCATGTCTACAACACAGCTCTTTGCATTCACACTGCCCTTTCCGACTTCCTGTCACCTGACAGTTTGGACCTACCAGCTTTGTAGCTGCTGATAAAGGACCAACAGCTGCTGCTCATATGGACAGCTGTCATCAGAGAAATCATTGAAACGAGCCAAACGTCCTTCAGTACAGTTTGTTTACAGTTTTCTGCATCTTTCGGTGTCGCTCTTCAGAGGCAGACAGGTTTTGACGGTGCCAGTGTGAAGTTTAAACTCATGACACTTTAAGCTTTCCTCTTTAATTCTGTAAACTGTGATTAGGTTAACCTCCCTCTATTTATTTATTTATTTTTTTAGCATAAACTGGTCAGATCAAACAATATGTGGCTTAAAGCAGAACCGCTGAGTGATGAAGCCGCTTGGATGAGTGGTGAAATGTTTCAAAAAAGTAGATTTTAAGTTATGATTTCACTTCAAGATGTGAAGAAAAATTAATCTTTAGTCTTTCTCAAATTATCCTTTAACCTCGGAAACACTCAATGATCTTGAGGATTTTGCAGATTTTGAACTTGATCAGAATATTAAACCGAGACATCATCTGTCAGTTCACACATCTAACTTTTACACTGTTTTCAGCCGCAGAGACGGACGCTCTCCTGAACGCTCAGAATTCCCTGATAAAAGCACTGAAGGAGGAATGCTGCCGACTGGGGGCCAAACTCGAAGACGTGTTGGAACGGAAGAGGTCAGAACATCCCGTCCTTAACAATCCTGCATTTGGTTTCTCGACTTTCGCCTCTTCGGTGGCTGAATCAGTTTGTTCTCTTGTCTGTTCTTTCTTCTAAGAGAACAGTTGTTTGTTCTCTCGCTGTGGTTCGTTCCCTCTGTCTGCTTGACATGTCATCGTTTCACAGAGCATCATCCGTCCAGGCTGTTCAGCAGAACATGTCCGCATACTACAAACCGCTCTCCAGTCTGACCTGTTTTCTTGTTAACCTGATGCCGCAGTAGTCACAGCAGGCTGGCCCAGCTCTCCATCTGGGCTGACTGTGTGTTTGCGTGTGTGCGTTTGTGTGTGTGAGTGACAGTGACCATGGGCCCAGTGTCCTGTCAGCTGTTGGAGCTGTGCTGCACATTAGTCACATGACAGACCCCAATCTGGCACTGCCAGACCACATTGGCCCTACTGGCCACACAACAAACATACACACACACACACAAAAGTATCTTGTTCCTATGGTACACACTGCATGTAAACACTAAACAGCCATGATGTATTTTTAATGGCTATTAGACAGCAGACACATAGGCCTGGAGTGGCATACCTTACATCTGTTGTGTGTGTTGTGTGTAGTAGGGTTGTGGTGTCTGTTTGCTTTATGCTTTGGGCTGTTCGAGCTCCTGGAGTCCAGGCCCACTGTAGCGGTTAAACTCCTGCTGGACGTCCTCATCCAACTTCTATTCACTGAGAATACATCAGCTTAAATTGTCTAATGAAATCCATAAGTTATATTTTTTATTCTTAATTTTTTTCCTTTTTGTTCATGCATTTTTTTTCACTGCTTTTTTAGAAAAGTTTCATTTTCCCCTGTTTGTCGCAGAAGTAAGCTGGCACAGCTGGCTCTGGAGAAGCAGCACTTGGAGGAGACGGCGAGCAGACTGAGAACTCGCTGCTCCAACTTGGAGGAACAGTGTGTCCAGCACGGACGCATGCACCAGCGCATGAAGGACAGGTGTGCACAGAACACTCGCAGCAGTCACCAGAGGCCGAGACACTTCCAGACTCTGAGGTGCATCACATCCCCCATCAGGAAAACTACTCTACTCAGTAGAAAATCTGACAAATATTGCATTTAAAGAATTGAATCACTTTGAGCATTAGGCTTGTTCAATTGTTTTCTTTAAAGACTTCATAAAAATTGTTTTTTTTAACATATTCTTGTGGCATTTTTCTCACAATGGAGGAAAACAGTGCTTAAAATTTCATTTCTAAGTATTTATTTATTGATGAAACAGGAGCAGACAAAAAAATGCTGTTGGAAAAAGCTTGTAGCTGTAAAGTAGAAGCTACTAAGGCAAGCCACAAGCTTCCTGCTCCACTCTCTTTGTAGATTACTTGATCTACGTAGGTTTTTGTTTTCCTCATCTGAGCTGGCTCAGAACAGCTTCCAAAATTCCAATATTTAGAGTTTAAAAAGTCTGATAAGAATTTAATTTAAAAAGTCTTGAATTTTGATATCTGAGCCTTAAAAGTTGTGCTGCTTGAAACGTCTCTGTTTCACATTTCATGTCAAAAATTAAATTTTTCAACCAAGATCAATTTGATCAAATGATGTAAGTTAACAGCAGTAGTTTTTGACAAAAGAGGAGTCTAACAGTTTTGATCATAAAATGGGAAATAATAGATAAAATGAGAGATAGACTGAGAAATTGGTCTCAATTTTGACATACATGGCCTTAACGCTTTAACCGCCTGCTCAACCAAATGGTGGGAAACATTTAAAAAACATGATTTTTAAAAATATTGACTGTGTGTATTACTCCCCAAGGTATGGGGTCCCTAAAGTGAAATTGAAGAAAATATTTGAAGTAAAAATATATTTCTTTCCAAAAATTGAAATAAAAAAAACAAAAACAATTCTGGTTAGTTACGAATGCGCACCAGTAACTAGTGCACATCAATTAGTAACCAGAAGATTTTTTGTTAATTCAATTTATGGAAAAGAAATTTTAAAAAAGTCTTTTTTTTTACTACTTTAATTTTTAGAAAAACCTGTACAAGTTAGTATCCAGAACTTTTTATTTACTTCAATTGTCATTTTTATTTAGTTTGATGTCCCTTTTGGGGCTCCGTACCAAGGCAATAAGCAGCAGAAAAAAATATTTTTCTGTGTTTTTTTTTTTTGGTAGGTAAAGAGTTAAGAACCCTGGATATTTCTTTCCATGTTGTTGCACCTTTAATGTTAGGTTGAGGTTTTGTGGGGGCTGTAAGCTAGAGGGAGAGCACACAAACAGTAGGGGTGTGTAATGGCAGTGTCTGACTGTACGATACGTATCCCGATACGTGTCTTACAATACAATATATATCGCGAAATATTCAGAGACTGTAACCAGAACAATTTTTCACTTTTTTTTAAAACTATGAGACTGACTGAACATTTAACACAAGCTGGTTCTCACAAGGTCTTGTTGTTGTTTTGGTCGTGGTGTAAAGCCACGCAAAGAGTTCAGTGTGCTGTGCTACCAACTAGCGGTTCGAGGTTTAGGTGGAAAACAAAAGTAATACGCCGAATGGCGCTCATAAGTTTTAAATCGATACAAATATTGCTAAACGATTTGTTGCGATATTTGAATCGCTTTCCCCCTGCACCCCTAGGAAACAGATGGTAGAAAGGGAAGGTGGCGGGGTTACTCCCCACCTAAAACCCCGCCCACAACTTGAGAGGAGTTTCAGAAATGTATTCTAGAAAACGGCTAAAAAAGGCATAATTCAAATACCAGTGGGAATGCTGTTAAAACAGATCAAATGAATCAGAGTAAAACACTTAAAGTGCAGGGTTTTTTTTTTTAATTTTAAAAAAGCTACTGACTTTTATTTCAGTTGTTCAGAATAATTGACTAATACTTACAAAAATCAGTGATCTTAGGCAAGCTTAACAGTTTTTTAATAACTTTTTAAAATCTTAAAGGTAGTTCGTTTAAGGTTAGGAGGACAAGTGTTTGGATTTAGGATTCACTAAATGAATATTTTCCTTTAAAGTCTATGGTGTGTGTGTTTGCGTGGGTGTAGCGGGTCATGAGGTCCACTTTAGTCAGTGCTGGTAACCCCTCTTCTCTCACAACTTAAAATCCCGCCATGCTGCTCAGTCAGTGACACTAAATATTGTCTCCCACCCACTGACTTTAACCTGCCGACGGTCACACGCTGCCAAAAGCAAAGTTTCTCCAGTCACAGCTGTCTGCCGGGTGTGCGTGCGCGTTTTAGTCGTCGGAGAGGGCAGAAAGTGAATATTCTGTACGTTTCCCGCGCATATGTTGCGGTTGCGCGTGCCTGTGCGCGGACGAGGGAGCTCTCGCGTGTTCTCAGGGGGTAGGCAGAGTCGGATCCTGGCAGCCGAAAGTGGATTGGCTGGGAAGTTGGCACCCAACTTCTCTGCCTTCTCCCAACTGAACCAGGATAATCACTCTTGGCATTTATAGAGTTTTATTTCCTGCCTTGACACTCGGTTTGCTGAAGAAACCTCCTGATATCTCAAATCAGGAGGTTTCTCTGCAGTGACCCTCCCCCATACCTCTTGGGGGAGGGTCACTACAGGAGTTATTAGACCGCTTCTTTTTTAAAGATTTGATGCTCCCGTCTGTAGTAAAAGTGGTACTTTTTGCTGTAAAAGTTCCATTTTCATATTTTTTTTTTGCTTAATTGGATTAAGAACTACACATTACATATGAGGATTTATTTGTTTTTTTCTCGCTCGCTGCTAAAGCCCCATAAATTCACAGTATGTTTAAGTCTCGGTTGAAGTCATGTGTCGGGGTTTGTGTTGTTCCGAAACAGACCTTAACTTTGGAGATCTCTGTTCCGCTCGCAGTCTTGTTGGTGCTCACATTTGTCCGTAAGCCAGTGCGTCATATGGTGCTTTTCTTGCGCTCGGCGACACGCGCCTTCTCACAATCCTCCGTGTGCGTGTGTGTGTTTGTGTCCATATATCGGGTATATGTTTGCTGGTCCCCGCAGGCCCTGATTGCTCGCCGGGCGCCCCGCAGCGCCGCTCGGGGGTTAAGGTGTACGTGTTAACAAGCTGGTGTAAGTGGGTTTAATATCCAGCGCCCCGCCCCTCCCCACAGCCTCTCCATCGGCCTGCAATCTGTGCTGCGAAGAGCGGCAACAGCGCGCCACGCACAAAACATTTGGAAAATCAGCTTGATTTATTTTTACATGGGCACGCTGAATGCCAAACTACACAGGGGTTTTAGCACACAATGTTTTGCTGCGGCATTTAATTATTTATTTCTCTATTTCTGTGTTGTTGCTTTTTCTTTTTTTTTTTTTTTTGCTTTGGCTTGGAAATGAAAGGATGGAGGGTGGTGGGGATGGAGCGGGACTGCGATGAAAAGCCAATTTCATTTTTAAGCTTTGCTGTGAAGGCCTCAGTTTTATGTCTAAAAGTCGTTTAAATCAATTTGTAAGAAAAATAATAAACAAAAAAAAATTTGCATTATATTTTTTTAATTCACATTTTCTGGTCTGTTAGCTAACAATCTTATAGCTAAAAAACAAAATGTTATTTTAAGTGAATTAATTCAATAAATCAGAATTGATTACTGACTTTACAATTTTTGTATCGTAAAAAAGAGTTAACCCTTTAACACCTGAGGCGTTGCCGCTGACGCTTAAACACAAAATCTTTAACATGCTGTAATTTTTTGACCGTTAACTTGATAATCCCAGCAGATTCTGAAGGAGAAAAACGGCGAAAGCCGCTTTTCTCCTTCAGAATCTGCTGGAATTACGTTGATACGTTGTTAACAATTTAAAAATTAAAGTAAACCAAAGAACACAAACACTGGAGCTCCAGTGTTAAAGGGTTAAACACATATTTAATCCTGATCCGTGTCCGTGAGAGTTAAGTTTCTCAGCTGTGGACTTCTTCACTCTTCCTCCCTCGTTTCTTGCACATCCACTTTGCTCCTCTCTTCTCCTCCTCCTCCTCCTCCTCCCCTCTGCCTTCTGTACTAAACGCCACGCAACCTTTTCTCACCTCCCAGCTGTTCGCAGGCTGTTTCGCCAATTATCACTACGCATGTACACGCTTAGGTCACGCACGCACACAGCCGACCAGCATCGTGCCGACACTTCTTTAGGCGAACACGGCAACAGGAGCGTAGAGGAGTGTGGACGCGAGCGCCCGGCTCACAGCGCAGTCTTTTAAGAGGAGTGGCAACATATACGCAGATGTGTCTGTAGATCCACAGGCTTCGCGGGGCCATATGGCCTCCGCCGAGAAAGATGGTGCGTGCATTTGGAGGAGGGAGGGCCATGTGTGGCATGAGCTGTGCAAGCAGTTGTTGATGTATGCATGCCTCTCCATGTGTGTGCGCACCAAAGGCTCCAGGAGATTGGTTAATGGAACAAATGGTCACGGCGGGCCAGGGAAGGAGGAACAGGCTTGCTGTTACCGCGGGAGGACGGCGAGCCCCGGGCGAGGGCTGCTTCATCTGGGCCCCCCCCCCCACCTACCCACAAAAACACTCCTCATCTCCTTGATTCCAAACACACACAAAAGGACGCTCCTTGCTAAACTTTTCACTTGCAAATGAAGCTGGCAGAGGCCTTCATCTTTCTGTGCACATCAGTTTCGCATCGGTTACACTTTTATTGTTACACCCTACAGAAGATGTAATAAATTGGTTAAACCGTGTGGAAAATTTCCCTCTGATAACGTACATTTCCCATAAAAGGAGGAAGTTCAAGGGTCGTGATTTTTCACAGTAAAATCTCTCATAATGTGAAATTATACCAGTTTATTTCACTTTTAGTCGTTTCCTTGGCACGTCTTCACTCTTACCTCTGGGTGGCGCTGATGGGTCGTCCTCCCGCCTCCGTCGCCCGCTCCTCTCATCGTCTCCATCTCCGTATCGCCCAGCTGGCTTCTGTAGCCGGGAGCGACCGCAGGGCAGCCTGCTGAAAGAGCATTGTCAAACGGTGGCTTTACAGCTCATTCACACACACACGCACGCACACACACAGATTTGCGGCTCAGATGTCGGGCTGTAGCCAGAGGCTCGCAAGCTGGAGCGTTAACAGTGCAAAGCGTCACATCCATAGCCCCAGTCAGTGACACTAACAGGAGTTCATAAAAATACAAGTAGGAAAGTGGGGCAGAAACACCTGCCCCCTTCTTTGGAGAAGTTCAAAGTTAACATCAGCAGAAATACTTTCATGCTGGGGAGACAAACGCACAAAAACGCGGGCGAAAGAGAGTCAGCGGGCCTCCCAGCAGCAACACACACCTCAGTTATTGAAGTGATGGAATGAAACCTGTGTGCGGCGGACGGCTCTTTAAACTTTTGAGTCCCTTTCAGCGTAAAGACCCGATTTTATTTGCATGTTAATCCGCTGCCTCTATGTGAAAACGTGGATCTGAATTGAGTAGAGAGATTGTGCATCGTTTTTTTTCAAACCTTTGTGAACCTGAGCGGCATCTTGAAGATCCTAGAACAGGTGTACCAGCTCACCTGTGTTCAAGCTTCCTTTCTGCAGCTTCACATACTTCAGCTGCTGATTTATGCAAAGTTGGTGCATATATTTAAAACGATGTTCTGTGATCATTGAAACGACCTCGGACTGACCACAGGAGTCCTAAAAAATGTACAGAAAATCAACTCATGGATTTTAAACTATTGCTCAACAAAACAGTAAAAAACAAAACAGGAATAAAACAAGTATAATTGTGTGAATGCTTAGTAAGCATTTACAATATCATTCTGCTTCTTTCCGTATGTTTTTTGGCACGTAAAAACTCAACCGTTGTTTCATTGATTTCAGCAATCTTGGTGTTAAAACTTTCAGCTTGTTCAGGGCATTATTGCTTGTAGTTTTGGTATTCATAAACTTTATAGTTTTTAAAATATTGAGCAAGATGTGCCCCCATAGGGAATGAATGAGAAAGTCTTCAAATTCCAAAATTTTAAGTAGATTAGATACAAATCTTTAAATATATTCATGGGCTATGTTTTTATTTTTTATAGTAATTTTCAAAAAAAAAATGGAGTTTACCTAATATTTTAGCACTGCTAACGTTTTTGTAATTTGTTATCTATTGAGGTTTTTTAGGCTAATTTAGAGTTTAGCCTCTATTTTAGCAACAGGCTAACGTTTTTGATTAATTTAGTTTACTGAAGAATTTTGAGCTATTTTGGAGTTTAGATAGTATGTAAGCAGTGTGCAGTGTGCTAGCTTTTTGGCTAATTTGGCATAGACATAGGGTTTTTTATGGTCATTTAGTTTAGCTCATATTTTAGCAACATGCTAATGTTTTGACTAATTTGTTAACTACTGAGGTTTTTATAGGTTTTATAGCTTTTATTTTAGCAACGTTAATTTAGATTAGTGAGGAATTTTAAGCTATTTTGGACTTTAGCTAGTATTAAAGCAGCGAGCTAGCTTTTTTGGCTAATCTGGTATCCACTAAGGTTTTTTTAGGGCTAATTTGGAGTTCATATTTAAGCAACACACTAAATATTTTTGCAAAATTGGCATGTATTAGGGATTTTTAAGCAATTTTACTACAAATTTTTTCAGAAATTTAGGTCATTCTGCGCTCTTTCACAGTTTAGCAATAAAATTTACAGTCTTTTAGCAAATTTAACATTTTGCAAATAGTTTTTATATTTTCAGCAAATCCCTCCAGCAATTAAAATAAATTGCGTTGCCATTTTTTAGCAAAAGTTTCAGCATCTTCAGCGACTACTTTCACCAAAAAGCATTCACACTAGCATTATCTGAGGTAGTGCAACTTTTCTAGGTAACTTAATTCTTTCTAGCAAAACTTTAACGATACCGTTCAACGAGTCTTATGACACTTTCAGCTAATATTTTGATTCACAAGCTGTGAGTAAATTGCTCCAGTTGTCTCATGTTTGAAGGACTTCTTCAGGCGCCATGTTTAAGCTGTTGTTTATTTTTTTGAGCAGCAGAGACCAAGTGAAGTCCAGTCAAGATTCATTTTTTAAAATAGAGGTGTCCTTTGTGATGAATTTCCTGGAATTCCAAACAGAAACTAAAAGTATGATTTTGAGACTGATCTATACTTTTACCACTTACGTCTTTGGAGACTTTTGGGTGGCGATTTATGTCGTTGATCTATTCAGTTTCTCATCAGGAAGGTTGGCTTTAGGCCTCCACCTTCTGAGCATGAGCAGCTGTGGTGTCAGGAACATCAAGCTGCCTGGAGTATAACCCGTCATGCTGCTTAAAGACACACTCCAATGGTGTGTTTAACATGTTCTTCTAGCATTTTTCTCCTGATTGAGGACACATGCAAAAATAATTTAGGTTTAAAATTGCATTTTTAATTGAGATTTGGATGGAGCAAATAAACCTGGTGTTTGAATAAGGTCTAAAAAATGACAGAGTTTTTTTATGATTTTTGGCTGTCCATGTTTATGGAACTATTTTAGACTAAATTAGGAGTTTGTCATTATCTGAGCAGAACAACTTTTTAAAATAACACCTATTTTTTTTATAATTTGTGAATATTTTCTACAAAAATATTAGAACTAGTGGCAACATTTGCTAAGATTTGTAATAAACTTGTAAAACATAAAAAAGTTACTGTAAAAACTATTATGTAGCTTTAATTTTAAATCAAATCGACATTAGCTGTTTTAGCCGTTATATTCATAGTTTCTTTTGACATCAACAGGCTGAAAAAAAATCCACATTTCTTAGGTGTGAAAAATGAACACAATGGCACGGTTACAGATGAGCAGCAGTTTTCATCTGCAGTGACATCTGGCACAGCAGAGCTGTAATGTGTAAAGACTGTTGAGAAACGCTGGCGAACAGCTTGAAGCTGGAAGTTAATAGAAAAAAAGGCATTTACAGATTATCTTCTTATAAGGATTTCTTTCTTAATTACAGAACGTTCTAAGCTATTATGGAAATGATATTTTACTATGATTTTTCTAAATACTCCGTCGGGATCATTTTTAAGTCCTTAACCATTAGAGTATATAATACATATTATTGAATAAACCTCCTTTTTTCAAAAATAAAAACCTTCAAAGTCACTGTTCCATATTAGTACACACAAGACTTTCACAACATTTGACAGATTCTTATGAACTGAAAATGTGTTGAATTTGCTGCATTAAGAGGTCATATTTACTGAAATTAAAAGCTATTCTAATCTTAATAAGTCAAGTTGGAGCTCTTATTTCATAGCAGTTCACCATTGAACTTTTTGGAGAGTTTCTGCTTGAATTTCTTTGCAGGAAGTTGAGGTACTATCAGTTTATCTCCTTTGAATCTCATTGCATCTAATGATGCAGAGGTATTCCTGCAGTATGAAATAGTGTATCGTCATGCATGAAGAGGATTTTGAATGCACAGTTCTCTTTATACCATGGAAGAAAGTGTTCAGTGAGAAACTTAACATTCTTTTCAGAGATTATCAGACCTTCATGGACCCTAAAACCTCAATTCCACTGAGCAGTCTGCTATTTTTAGCATTATAAAATGGACCCATTAAACAGTACCAAACCATACTTTTTGGGGGCCCCCATCGGTTGTAGGTACAGGGGCGGAGCCGCTGTAGCCACCTGTTGATTGTCAGAAAGTGATGACAACATTAGAAAGCTTTAGTATTGCACTCATTTAAGCTAATGCTTCCAACATCTGTAAGCATTCGGATTTCCGCAATCTTCTTTCAAAAACGAACATCAAATTTAAATTTCCGTTTTGCACGATGTGCATTAAAACGACGCGCTGCTGGATGACCTCCATTGTTGTTGCTTTTTAAGTCGTTGCGCTACAATGACGCGGTCTATACCACGCATGCGGCGTGAAAACAAACTGCTCAGTGAAGGCCAGGGTTAACTGAGTGGAAACACTCACCAGAATTAACTGGACCGCAACGCTCAGTGGAAACAAGGTTTAAAGAGGCCAACCAGCTCTCCCACCATGATTTTGTCCCAAACCATGACTTCACCACCTCCTTGTCTTTTGAAGACATGTCAGCCATCCACCAATAGCCCACTAGTCCGTCCATCTGGATCATCCACAGTTGCACAGCACTCATCAGTAGGGCTGTAACGAGTATCCGGGTGCTCGGGTAGTCAGGTAAACTTGGGTATTCTGCTCCTGAAAATTAGAGTTCGAATATTTGCGACGTCCAAGATCGCTGATTTGCGATCTTTATAAATATGGTACATTTTAGTAAAATATGATCGAAATATTATCTGGGAACGATGTATTTTCCCTCTGGAATGCAGATTAATGTAGGATTTTAAGTTTACGAACTAAAAGAAGGCCCGAAAGACCGGGCCACACCGGAAGTAAACAAACATCTTCGTGACGGTGAAGCTTCCGGTTTTCAAAATAAAACTAGCGAAACTTTTTTTCCGTTCAAAAACGAGACTGAAGTTCTGTTCAGTGACATAACTTCTGAAAAAACGAATTAGCTTTAACATCGGAGCTTTAGCTCCACTGTTTACATTCTTTTGGTTATGATAACTCTTCAACAGTTGACGCAATCAACGAAACTCCATCTTATTCTGAAGAAACGCAGCCTTGCACTGCTGAAGAGCAGATGTAAATCAACGTGAATCAGCTGATTCTGCTGCGGGAAAAAAACACTTTTTTCACACGGGATGTATACCATAAAATATTGAAGAACTTTGAGGATTAAAAAACTGTGTGGAACATTTACAAGTTTTGTTGTTAAATGATACAAAACAGCAGTGATTGTTATCCTTTTTATGTTTTTTTATGTTACTGCTGAACTTAAGCAGAAGGTGACAAAAAAAAAGTTTAAATTGGAAAACAAAATTTCTTTCTATCTGAATCTTTTTGGGTTTTTTTAAAATCAGTTTTGTTGATTCTGATCTACTGTTCTAAATAAAGGCATAAATGTTGGTGATTTAATACAAATAATTTCAATTCTTCTCCATCTAGTAAATATTCACATAGCAACAAACATAATATTAAAAAGTAAGAATCGTGGTTCGATTCGTGAATCGTTGAGCTTGATTCGTGAACCGTATCGGAACGCTAGCTAAGCAACGATCCACAGCCCTACTCATCAGTGAATAAGACTGCTTGAAAATTAGTCCTTGTGCACAGTTGCAAGTATGTGAATCCTTCGGGATTACTTGGATTTCTGCATGAATTTGTAATAAAATATGTTCTGATCTTCATCAGTCACATCACATGCATAAAACTCAAAAAATTGAGTTTTTGTTTTTTTATTGAACAAAATGTGTAAACATTTTAATTGAAAAAAGTGTGGATTTAAGAACTGGTTCCTTTGGAAGCAATAACGTCAACCAAGTAGAAGTTGTATTAGTTTAAAGCAGACTGTGTTTATCATGTCATGTGACTTTGATGAAGATCAGAACATATTTTATTACAAATTTATGCAGAAATCCAAGTAATACCCAAAGGGCTGTCCGCTCTCTGTATGACCGGAGCAGGAGCTTGGTAGCTGGCAGTAAGTCAGTCCTGTTCCCGGTGCATGTTGGACTCCAGCAGGGCTGCCCTTTATCTCTGGTTCTGGAGAGAATTTCTAGGACTAGTGAGGGACTGGAGGGGATCTGGTTCAGGAAACCACAAGATTTCCTCTCTGCTCTTTACAGATGATGCTGTCCTTTTGGTATCATCGAGCCAAGACCTCCCGCTGTTTACAGTCGAGTGTAAAGCGGCTGGGATGAGGGTCAGCCATAGTTCTCCACCAGAGAAAGGTAGTTTGCCCTCTCTCTGTGGGTGGAGTGCTCCTACCTCAGGTGGAAGAGTTTTAAAATCTGGGGATCGAGGTTATGAGTGAAGGAAGATCGGATTGGAGCTGTTATGCGGTCGCTGCACTGGTCTGTTCTGATGAAGAGAGAGCTGAGATAGAAAGCAAAGTTCTCAATTTACTGACCAATCTTTGTTCCAGGACTGCCTATGAACATGAACTCTGGGTCAAGACAGAAAGAACGATATTCTGCCTACAATTGGCTGAAATTAGTAGGGCTGGGTTGGAAAAAAAGAAAAGATTAATCAATTTGAATCGAGTAAAGCTTAATAAATCAATAATTGATTCACAAAAGATACAAATCCTTTTGGCACGTAAAGCCAAAGTCCGCTAGCTTGATGCTAACGTTCAATAGAATTTCCCATAGGACGGCTAATGCTAACATTCAGTTAATACATTGCTGACTAAATGAAGATCTTTATTTACTTACAATTTTTCAAATTCTTTTAAAGAAATAATTTTAAAGTAGCTATTTGCGGTCTAAAACTTCGTTTTTCCCCTGATACAGTTGTCTTCTTTTTGAATAAAGTGTAGTTCTGTAGCGCAATCGCCACCTAGTGGCCAAACTAAAACGTCCTCCAGGAGAAGCAGAACAATGTTTACAGCGTTAATGATCTGAACATTTTTGTTAGAACTTCTCCTTTAGAGAATCTATGTAACACTGTATGATATTAACAATCTCATTATTTTACTAATATATTTTACAGTATGTTAACTGTATCAGATTAATATAAATATATTTAAATTTAATATTAGATTTTTAATGTATTTCTAAACAAATATGTATAAATTTGTAAACTTAAAATTGAATTGAATTGAAAGAATCGGAAAAAAATCGGAATCGAATCAAATTAGGTTCTTGTAAATCAAATTTAATAGTTTCTAGAAATTATAACCGATACCCAGACCTAGAAATTAGCTTTCTCTGGAAGGTGGCTGGACGCTCCCTTAGAGATAAGGTTAGAAGCTCAGTCATCCGAAGAGCTGCTTCTCCTCCACAGAAGCGGAGCCAGTTGAGATGGTTCTGGCATCTGGTCCGGATACCTCCTGGACGCCTCCCCATAACTTTTTTAACATAATCATTAACTAAAATAACTAGATTAACTAGATTTATTGCATTGTCAGCAATAATGCTAGTCTGAATGCTGTAAGCTGAATTTGGCTGCTGAAAACACTGAAGCTGATTGTCAGCTAAGATATTAGCTAAATGCCAAATTAGCTTAAAAAAAACTTAGGGTAGCCAAAGCAGCTAGCATGTTGATGAAATATTCGCTAAACTCCAAAATAGCCCAAAAAAAACGTAGTAAATGCCAAAATAGTCCAAAAAGCTAACATAATTCCAATTCTTAAAATTGTAACTTTTTAACATAATTACAAATAATAAAAAGGCAGGAATATTATTCCAGAATAAATCAATTTAAACCTTAAATAACTTTCAATATTTTACTCTCCATAAGAATATATTTTGATAACATCGGGCCAATAGCAATAAAATAAAATGAAATGAGCTGGAGGGCCGGATAGAATTAGCCAGAGGGCCGGATCCGGCCCCCGGGCCTTGACTTTGACACATGTGGCTCATACTGCTGTCGTCGCAACCCGGTTCTGGATGAGTGGAAGAAGATGAATGGAGGTTAAGATGTTTTTTATACAGTATTAAACATTTTTACCTTGTTAGAAACGTTGCATTTATTGAGTGTCAAATGTCCGTGTTGCTGAGAGCAAAAACTGGCATGGCAGGTTGCTGCAGAGGACGTGGGGCACGGGCCTCCGGCCAAGTTAGAGCGGCAGTGCTGGCGCGTGATGGGTGGCGTTCGAAGGCCCGAGGTCGGGCGGAGCGCGTCTGCGCGCGGCGGCAGCTGCTGCTGTCTCGCCTCCGGCAGCGTTGTCGTAACCAGGCGAGCCGAGGACGTCTCCGACTTCCCTCCTCAGGCCCGCCTGCATCGTGCGGGGGGATGCAGGCGGGCCCGAGGGTTGGGATTGCACGAAAAAACTGCAGCCATCTGAAGATCCCGATCCATCAAACATGATGTTGGCTCTTTCCCTTTGGAGCCTGCCTTCAGGACATGCGCTCCCACCTGTAAATAAATATGCAAACACACTAGAGTTAAGACACTAGCTGAAGGCTACGGCGGATGTATACCAGGGAGAGGTAACTGTGTGTTGTAATTAATCTCTTTAGGAGTCAACAAAGAGTGAGGAGGGTTCGGTTAGTCGGCTGTCAGGGGAAATTACAACACGTTGCCTCGCAGCAAAACTTGGAAAATAATTCTCATTTCCTGTCGGAGTTGGTTTGGATTTCAGTGAATCCAGCAGGTGGTGTTCTCTCCCTCTCACCTGACACCAGCGACCCGACCCGCGCACGCTCATCTGTCCGTCCACGAGTCCGCCAAGCTCCTGGCAGCCGGCAGAGGCGGGCTACCCCGCGGTGCGCGCGTGCGTGCGGATTAGTGCGGGGCAGCGTCTGAACATTAAGCTATATTAAGCCCTAATTAATGAGTATGCCAGTTATTGGATTTGCTGCTTTAGCTGCTGCAAGGAGAGCTGCCACGATCGCACTCCCTCAGCAGCAGCAGCAGCGTGGATTAGAGGTGTGTGTGTTGTGTCAGGCCAGAGGTTGGCTACTCTCTGACTCGACACGTTATTTACACGTATGTCAGTCAACACTTTACATGGACCTTCAGCTTACTACCTGAGAGTCAAACATGTCGGGCCACGACCTGACAGGCCGATTTACCAGCTCAGCTCGCCCAGTCGCACTTCAGTGCACAGCTGGTCCTCCACTGATCCAGTGCGCTCTGAACGGTTCCAGTTATCAGGAGGAAATGTCAGATTAACTTTCTGTGTTTGCTGGTGGAGTTACTGAAACGTGTCGCATGGTTCTGTGGAGGCTCATTTCTCAGCGTGACTCAGACGATCTGAAGTCATCACTTCCTCACCAAACATTTACAGCTTCAAGAACAACCGGCTCTGCGCCTGACCTTTAGGCTCACCGCTACGGAGCAACTTTTGTGCCATTATTCCAACACTTAGAGTTTTGAGGATAAATACTTTGTACTTTAAACAGAAAAATGCTGTTAAAACTTAAAAATATGTGCAAATAAAACAATTTTCACTGGAGAGAAAGTATCTTTCTTCTTTGCTTAAAATACTGCAGAGTGTTATAAATGTTAATGTTCAACCTTAATGTTCATGTCTGTGATTGGCTGAGAGTATTGATTGAGTTTTGATTTCACATATTTTTAAATTTTAGCAACAAAATTGTTTTGATTGCATGGATTTTTGAGTTTCAAGAGGGAAAATTGTTTTTTTTAATTAATATATTTTTCAGTCTATTGAGTGGAAATGGTTTTAATTGTAAGTATTTTTCCAATTCTAAAGCAGAAACTGTTTGGATCTACCATATTTTGCCTTTCTAGATCAAAATTTGTTTAGATTGCATACAGTTTTATATTACCTGACCAAAAATGTTTTTTTATTTCACATAGTTTTTTCTTTTCTAGAGCAAACATTGTTTTGATTTCATGTTTTTTTTTTGTGCAAACAATGTTTTGATTGAACATATTATTTAGTTTATAGAGCAAACATGGTTTTAATTGAACATATTTTTTAATTGCCAGAGTAAAAATGGTTTGGGTTTCACATATTTTTCTTTTCTTGGGCAACAATTTTTTTGATTTCACTGTTTTTTTTTTTTTATTTCTAGAGCAAACATTGTTTTGATTTCACATGTTTTTCCATTTTTGTAGTGAAAATGGTTTTGATTTCACGTATTTTGCATTTTCTTGAGCAAACATTGTTTCGATTTTGCATGATTTTCTGGTTTGTTTATATAACACATGTTTTTATTGCACATACTTTTCAATTTCTAGTGTACAAATAGTTTTGATTTCACATATTTTTTCTATTTCAATTATGAAAATCGTTTTGATTTTACGTAGTTTTCATTTTCAGCTGCATAAATTATTTCAATTTGACGTATTTGAGTTTCAAGTGCATTTTTATGCAGTTTTATGAAGTTTATGCTCCAAATAGTGAGTTTTGCAGTTGGAATGACGGCACAAAAGTCCCTCCATACACCGTCCATCATCCGTTACAATCACAGCAGCGCATTTGTGTGTGTCGGCGTCATTGTCATCCTCCAGGTCGGGTTTAAACCTGCAGGTGGGACCTCATGGAGGATGGAGGGGCTGAAAACCAACTCCTGGAGGGCAAGTCATTGCTGAGGACTCATTAGAGGAGGGGGCTCTTCACATAGAAGAGAGATTAATGCCTGCGGTGGAAAATGGGACTTTTTGGGGCAAAGGGAGGACAGTTTGGGGGTGGGGGGAGCAGATTGTGGAGAGTTGGGATGTTTGCCTCCCCCGTCTGTTGCACACAGGCAGCCCTGCCACTGCCAATATAACCAGCAGGGCAGGGGCATCTGTCTTCCTCCTCTAGCTACCCTTATCTGTCTCTCTGCCCGACCAACTACTCTCCTCTTCTTCTGTGAATCTTTCCCTACACACCATCTTCAAACGTTTCCCCCTAAAAAACTGGTCTTTAGCGACCATCCTCTTACAGATGTCTCCCCAGAGGAGCAGCTCCATTAGAGGCTTCCTCTTCTTCTTCTTCTTCTTCTTTTTTCTGTTTTCTCACTTTCAATGAAACAAAAGACTCCGAGCTTGTTTTATTTTGTAAAAATGTGTCACACATGTGCTCCTGTACACTCCAATCAGAATTAAAACAGGTTTTTCACAGAAAACCAAACAGTTTTAATTCACCCATATGTTAACGCTCGTCACACCCAAAAACAAGTGTCACACTGATGTCTGCAGGAGAGTCCCGCGGTGCAAAACCATCACAGCTGAGACAAACTTACCACGGAGCTTTGTTGTTCATTTAAGCAGAAAATTACAGGTTTTTCTTTCCTTTACATAACAAGAACTCAATCCCTTTTTATTTACATTTTACAAATTTAAAGAGGCTGCTTTTATTTAGAAGAAAAATAGTTCATTTTCTGTATTCTCGCCTTTTTTTCTTGATTTTTTTTCCCTTCAAGTAACATAAATTACATTAGTAGTAGTATAATAGAGACACGTTTGCGCAGGCACATCACGTGTAAGTCATAAATAAAACATATCGCCTAAAGAATCTGAGAGAAAACTAGATAAAGACAAATGAAGGACCTCTAGGAGTTTAAACAACTTTCAGCTGTCAACAAAGCCTAAATATTTTATTTTTTTAATTGAAAATTCCACATAAATTTACTAAAGTAACCTAAAAATTTCAAAATTAATAATAAAAAGAGAAGATTGTTACAAAGCATAATTTATTACGAAAAATGTTTCAAAACAGCTGCAAAGTTTAGTTATTACAATGTTAAATTTGCTTAAAATTCATATTTTTGATGCAAAAATGTCTGTATTTTGGTAAAAGATGAATGTAAATTTAAGTTTTAAGATTGTTGATCAATTGTTTTGATTTAATATTTTTCCAGTTTAGGAACAAAAATGGTTTTGATTTCATGTGTGTTTCAGTTTATAGAGCAGAAATTGTTTTGATTGCACATATTTTTCAGTTTAAAGGAACGAAAATAGTTTTTATTTTACATAATTTTTAATTTTTAGAGCGAAAGTGGTTTTGATTTCAAATATTTTTCCATTTGAGGAACAAAAATGGTTTTGATTTCACATTTTCTTAAGCATGAACTTTGTTTTGATTGCTTTAATTTTTTAATTTTAGGTGCAAAGATTATTTCAATTTTACTTTTTTTTGAGTGGCAACAATTATAGTTAGTTTTTTGATGATTTGAAACAAAATTACCTGGTTTCTAACTTCCTCCCCTGTGTCAGCAAACCCTGGTCCTGCCGTTTTTTTGTCAGAAACCATGCAGCGTGGTGAGAAAGTTGCTGGAATGTGTGAGCGCACCGTTTTTGATCATCACTGCGACATCCCAATTAGAGTGTTCCCTCTTTACACAGCAGCTCCTGCACACAATAGACTCTTTCAAGGCACAATGGGATCAAGTGTGTGCCCGTTCCAGATGGGGTTCTGCAGAGAGGCTGTGAGAACATTTCGGGGCGCAAGTGAGAATGTTTGTGCAAATATTTCCCATCCATTCAGGTTGCTCCCCCCTTCTCATAGTGTGTTCAACTCATTTAATGAGAATCCACATTAATCCACTTTTTCTTCAGACTAAAAAACTGAAAAAAAAATGTTGTTGGGTTTTTTAGACAAAATTCTGATTTTAAGGATTTCTGTAACAGTCACTAATCACTGTTTGGATATTTATTGTTCTTCCTGACATTTGTGTGTTTGTTTCAGGATGCAGCACCTGGATCAGTACTGTCAGAAGAGCGCTCTGCAGGTGTGTGAGGTGCTGGCTGAACAGAACAAGCTGGTGTTGGAGAGAACTTTATCAAAGGTACAAACACACAAATATCTGATGATAGTTTCCTGTCAGAAAGATTTTGCTTAGCGTTATCCCATTTTCCCCTCTCAACCCTCACATCTCTTCCTTTTTTCATAGACTAGCAACATTTTTGGTTTTTTTTATTCATATTTAAAGTCCCACTCCAGCTATATATATTTTTTTCTATCATAAAATCCCTCGGTGACCTTTTGATTATCATCATTAAGTTTTTAGGCAAAAACAAAAATCCTTTTTAAAAATATATATATATATATTATATATAGTAGCTCTTTGAAATCATTGACATATATAGAGATGGACAAAGCCGGCTGTGAAGCAACAAATAAAAAGTGTCTTGCCTCCAGTTCTAATGTAATGAAGTCAGGAGAGTTTTGAATGTTTGATGTGGGGGCCAGCGGGCACCATATGCTCTTTTTGAGGCATCTGATTGGCTAGTTTTGAATAACTTGCAATAAAGAAAATATATCATGAAAAAAAAATAGATTTAGCAAGAACATGTTAAAAAGAGAGACCAGAACAAGAATAATTATTCTAAATAACAAATAATGGCTGCTTTTTTTTTTCAATAGAAGCCTTTGGGATTTTAGCTCTCAGGGACTTCCGTATATTTCCTGTTTGGAATGCCATGGGGGAGGGAATGATCAGTCAAGTTCTCTATATATTCTGTCTATGTTAGAAATAGAATTCTGGGTTGTGGACACAGAGCAATCCGCCCCATCACTGAGAGCTCTGTTTCCGCTCTCACGCACAAACTTATAGCCTCAAGATAACATTAGCGGCGCAAAAATAACGACAGACTATTGCATCAATCCAGTCGTGCAGATTTGATCTGATTCGCTACAGCACACGAGAGTGGGTGAGGGTGCGTGGATTTCAGTAGCTGCAGCATTAGTCTGAGCATTTTCAAGCATCCAGTTTTCTGAGCCAACACAATTCGAATTGAGAAATACTCAGAAACGCAGTTTTAATCGTAAATTATTTTATATAGGTCCTGTACTCTGAACAAAAATGATATAAGAACATGTTAAAACACAAAAAATTGAATTGAATCCATTCTGGAAATTATTGTGCAACTCTAGTACAAAATCAAAACTGTAGAGCCAAGTGTTTAAAATTGCAGTATTTCCAAAAAAAAAAAATTGTATCTTAGATATCTTAATTAATTTCCCACGTCTGTTTTTTTCCTCATTGATTGTGTTCCACAGAATTATGTTCTTGCAGTTTAATGCTACATTCTTCAAACACATTTCTCTTCTGCATGAATACTTTTCAATCTTGTTGAGATTTGACCGTTTGTCTTTTCAGCAGCCAGAGGTGACGAGTTGAACCGTTGAGCCTGCGAGAGTCCTCCCTCCCTTCATCCTCTGGACGCTTTGATGGAGAGATTGGAACATTTTTGGGTAAAACCTGTTCTATGAAGATCCATCAACAAGTTGTGACGTGCGTTCACTTTTTTATTTAAATAAATATTGAAACCCATAACACCCTGTTTTTTCTGTTGCCTTACATTAGGTATAAATTTGCTGTATAAAACGTAAATTTAAACTTTTACGTTGTTATAATTGTCCTGGAATGTCAAATAGCACCAATCAAACAGTCGACACGCTGCAGCAGTTTGACATAGTGCTTTATTGAAGCCGTCTGTAAGAAGAAAATAATGTGCATCCCTATCATATGCATTTCATGTGTAAAAATACTAAAGATGTACAGGGTAAAAAACAGCTTCACGTTGATGGTAATCGGTTGTTTTCACATCTCTGTGCCCTCAACGGCCGGTGGCACTGCGTACCCACAGGACAGAAAAAAACAAAAAGAGGCTGGTTTCCCAGAATCCTCAGAGCGTACCTAGATGTGTCGGGGCGTCAGAGAACGGAGGTCCGATGTGGTCAAGCTGTAGCACTTTAACATGTTTAGTAAAATCAAAGCGTCTCATGCTTGTTTGTTAAAGTCAGGATGGATGAGAGTGAAAGGAGGGCGTTTCTCTGCAGGTGGAGCGTCAGCCGTGAGTCGTGGCTCATGAAAAATCGATGCAGAGCAGCGGAAGTCTTTAAAAGAGAAACACTCCTGCAGTCGGGTTGACGCGCCATGAACAGAACATCGGTAGCAGCTTTGAGAGATCTCTACTAGTAAAGCTCGGAAGGCTGGAAAGAAACTTCTGCATCCAGTTTGGGAGATCCTTCAGCTGCTGGTTAGCAGATTCAAATTACTAAGATGAAATCTTTTTCCATCTGTGACCTTTGCTCCAGGATGTGATGTTCGACTGAAGAACTCGCTGGAAATTCATTAGTGCAATGAGGATTTTCTTTTCCAATATAAATACTGACCGTTTTTTTTTCCTGTTTTTTATTAACTGCATTAAAAACATTTCTTGCCAACATCAGTTTTGTGTGAAGGGGTATATATATATATTTATATATATACACACACACACACACAAATAAAACATCCTTTAAAACATAAAAAAAAAAAAAAAGTTAAAAATCTTGCTTTAAAGCAGGCTGAGCCAGATTTCTCTGAATCAGATCAAAAGTGATGAGTGTGAAAGTGCTGTGTTCAAAGCTACAAAGCCATTTCTTAGGACCTCTGGTTTCTAGGGAGTTTTGGCGTGAAGCGTGCACGGCTAGAACTCCTCGACGGCTCGGGTCAAAACGAAATCCTTCCAAATACCGTTACCAGCTTGTCCTGAACTCGCTCGTATTTGTCATGAGACTTCAGAGTGCAACCGTGTACCGGCGGTGCCGACGGAGGCGGACTACAGCATGCAGGCCGACGCCATTCTTTGTTTTTTTTTTCCATTTCTGCCGTAAAGCGTCATTTCTAGCAGTTTGTGCAACAGCAAAGCTTGTGAATTTCAGAGCAGCAGGAAAAACGGATGCTGTGTGAGATGTCTACCTTTAAAGAAAACGTCTTTTTAAAACAAAAACACTTCTAACCTCACCCCCTAACTGTGAAATGGCAATATAAAAAAAGACAATAAATTAAATAGAAAATAAATTCAAGTTAGCCATCAATGATAGTCATATAAACATTCAAATAAATATATAGCGCACATCCTTAGATACTCTAATCTGCATCTTTTTTGTTTTGTTTTTGTACCAATGTAATACCTCAGACTTGAATGTGACTCAGAAGTGCTGGATGTCAAAGTTTTTGACCTTTTCTGAGCTAAACCGTAAGGCTTACTCGGCATTTGGAAACACAAAGTGAGGGGATTTTTTTTTCCTTTTTTTTTTTCCTAAAACCTTGTTGGTCAGACTGGAAGACAATTTGACAACTGCGAAAACACACAAAGTCCAGCCTAAAGGGGGCGCCGGCGCACGTTAGAGACAGAACGACTGGCCCCTTATGGAGAGAAAATAGACTCATTCTGATTGGTGCGTGCGTATTCTTGATTTGGGCGGAGCTTCTCTGCGGGGAATGAAGCAGAAGAAACTCTACAGTGTCGAGCGATCAGTTCTGAAAAATATTTTTAAAAGAGTTTTTTTAAACTTTAATTTAACTTTTTAATATTTATTTTGCGGCGTATCTGGTTGAGAAAGTGGAAAAATGTCAAATTTTACCAGATATTATTAACAATCTAAGTTCAAAGCGGATGATGAGAAAACTCTGATGACCCAGCATCCTAGCAGCATTTAAACACATCACTCTCTGAGACGTGAAGAGTCTCACTACATATTCGAGCGTAACTGAGGTTTTGTCTTTGACTAACAAGCAATTGTGTGTAGTTTTTAAAATTTGCGTGTAATTAGTTTCAAGCTGCTGTCATTGTAATTTGTGCATGTGTAAAGTGTATTTTTTTTTTTATTTTGTAATTTTTGTACTTTTATATGAATAAAAAAACAATTATGTAAGCACAAATCCAAAGTTATGCACAATTCAAGAATATGTACACACAAATCCTAATTTACGCATAAAATCCAGAATAACGCACGCATAAATTGAGGTGATATTTATTTCTCTCCATAACCCCTGACCGCCTCCACACGCCTAAAGTGTCAACTTACAGTTCCTCTTCCTCTTCCTCCTCTGCTGTACATTCATTTGTGCTTCTCTCTTTTGCGTTCTGAACTACTTCCTGTTTCTCTCTGAACTCCGCCGCCATACCTGCAGTAAAACCTTTGAGTCCCGTTTAAAATAAATACAGATCTTTTTTTTTTGTCCCTCTCAATCGTCTGTCTCTAACGCGCCCGTCACGTCCCGGCTGTCACATTTTGGTCACAAGACAACACAAAAACATCAAAATAAAACAAACAACGCAGCAGGAAGGCCATCTGCGATGCCTCCTACATTCTTCAGCCATTTTTGTTTCTTGAGGTGCAATTTTCTTTTTTTCCTCCTCTCAGCCCTAAGAAATAATATATTTCTTTTCTAGAACAATAGAATAGAAAAAAGTTAAATATAAAACCAAACCAGATAAACAATAAATACAACAAATATTATAAGAGCTGTGATTCTTGTAAACCCCGCTTTTCGATCAGCCGTCGCATCCCAACAGTAAAGTAATAAACTTTTCATTCTATGTTTTTTCTCGTAGAGATTTTCACCGACACTCTCCTTTCTGCGGAGTCTGCGTCTGCGGCAGACTGGCGCAGATGCAGCCGCGTGGACCCAACATGTCACAGTAAAGCTTTCAGTGGTTTCAACACAAGTACCGCTTCGGTTTCCCTTTTTTTTTTTTTTTTTTTTGTTTGTAAGGAAAAAATAATAAAAAGGTTCAGGGGGAACATTCAAACTAGCTGCTTTCCTCTCTTTTTCTCCCCCTCTGTGGCGTGCACTGCATTGTGGGTAATGGAGTGCCGCCTCGTTTGAGCTTCGCCTGCCGGAGCCGCTGTGCTTTGATGTTAGTTCTGGCTGGAACCCGTCTTTGGAGCTCAGGCGAGCGTCCGGCGCCGCGGTCTGCAGCTTTTCATACGGGTGTTTGGTGTTGGCGTAATGATCAGCAGCATTTACAACAAGTGTAGCACCGGGCTTAAAGTAGTAGCAGTAGACGAGCGACAGTAGTACCTGTAGTATTGTAATAGTTGAAGTAGCAGCAACGACAAGAACTCGCTCTGAGTAACACCTGAGTCAAATCCTGCTTGACGACGTGAGGTGTGTAGGATTCTGCTCACCGATCACAATGACTCGGTCGGGCCCAGAATCGGCGGGTTTGAAGACGGCTCTAAAGTGTCTGTGTTTGCAAAGAAGACACTACCGGTAATGGCAGTTTGTGTTTGATGGAACCGCAGAGAAACCGTGGGAGAACGAGCATCCGCCGCCAGCGTTTGTGGAGAACGGACACGTCAAAACACAGCGCGCTCCGGTGAAGCTCCTGTCCTTAAAGGGTCGTCACAACTGATCACGTCACAGTTTGGATCGCTTGGGTGGTTTTTTTTTTTTTGTTTGTTTGTTTGTTTTTTTTTGACAAAAGTATGAATAATAAATAAAAAAAGCAGACTGCAGAGGTGAGAAGGAGAGAAGGAATGAAGGAGAAGGGAAGAATCCTCTAAGGCTGGCTTGGTCCAAAGCTGTGGGCGGGTTGGTTGGTTTTCTTTTTTTGGGTCCCACCCCGATGACCTCAGAGACCAGCTTCGATGATGTCACCGATGGACAGTTCATTCACGCCCACTGGCAGAGTAAGAGAATTGTGGGAAGTGCGGCCGTCTTTCGTTGTCCAGACAGTCCATCCCGTCCTCGTCGACTGAAAATAAACCAACATTCCATGTTCATCAGTGGTTTCTACGAACGAGCAGCTAAAATCTTTTAGTCTGATTCAGAATTTCTGCGTTTGATTTCAAAGGGAATTCATTTGGTTGATGAAATAGCGTTTTTTATTAAAAAGAAGCTGAGTGCAACCTTTTTGGTTTGAGGTACTTTGGTACTTGGGCTTGTTTGATACTAATCAAACTTAACAGAATCTGCTAAGTCTTTTAGGAAAATTTGATACTAATTTGCGTCATTATACTGCGTTCTTTTTTTTTTTTTTATATAATGAATATGAATTATATTCATTTTTGGGTGGAAATGAATAAATACATATTAAGATAATTAGAATTTCCTCAACGTATAAAGTTGTTCTTTTCTTTTGACAGGAGTGCAGATGACTTTCTTTCAAAATAAAAGACTTCCTCCCCCAAACAGGAATATTCAAGTGAAGCAAATGTATTCCTAAACAACATGAGACAAAAATGACAGTTTCTCTTGTTATCGTTTATGTTTACTTTGGTGGGGCTTCCTCCTTTTTCCTACTTACTACTGCTGTTAACTGGAGCATAAACATGAGACATGATTGGTTAATGATCCAGCAGAAAACGTAGATGAAAAATACACAAATCCTTAAATTTTAGCCACTCCCCTCTGAATAGCTACTAACCATTGTTATGCAGTGTAAGATAAAATGTACTCTAAAGTGATAAAATAAACTCAGCAATCAGAAAAGATCAGACTTGTTTGTCTGTGTATTCTGGTGGAAGTACAGAGTAATAATGATGATGTCAGCAGGGATATAAAAACATTACAGTTTATCTTCTAGATTCACCTCAGCCATAAACTTATAAACTTAACCAAATTAAATTGAATCAATACTAAGTTAGCAAACCTTACTTTAAAATTTACTATTATTTTATTTTTCTTCAGCCATGGAGGAGTAAAAGAGCTGCATGAGCCTCAGGTTCCAGACCTCTGGGTTAGACAATGGTCACTTTTGACAAAATGCCTCCGCACGGCAACGGAAACAACAGAAATACCAGTTTTTCAGCAAAGTTGGCAGACGGCCATGCATAACTGGAAGGTGACACTCGCATTTTTACATATCGCGTGGTGGCAATTGAGGTTTTAAGGAAAAGTTAAAATTTAAAACTTTTATTTTAACTTTTATTTTGCAGACTGACTGCTGCCGTCTGCATTCACGACCACGCCAGCAATGTTCCAAAAAATTGGGCGATGGCAGCTGATGTTGAAGATTCTGCCGATGCCTTCTTTGAGTGGTGATAGTTGTATATGTGACCGTTTTATTAATCACAACAAAACATTATTTAAGGATATAAATTCTGATCCCTATTTTATTTATTTTTTTCATTAACAAAAAAGCAGAAAAGTTGCTGGTTGTGGCTCAAAACATATCAAAAGCTAATATAGACCAGCTCACAATTTTGTGTCAATATATCTACAGAAGCTGAAAACGCCCTACTTTTTTAATTTATTTTTTTGATTGTTTTCTTGTAACAACGAGATACACTAAGACTTTTCCTGTTTTAAATTTCTTTATTTTGTGGTTAATAACAAAAACAACAGAAGAAAGCATTCTGCAAAAGTTGGTTTTTAGTCTATTTTTTATTTAACCAGTGGATCTAATCTCCTCAAACATTTTAATTCCGCCTCGTGCACCACCTTTACTTCCCTAAACCCCCCAAATAAACAGGTTAAATGACAGAACCCAGAGCTGACGAGTGTCTGTGTGGTGTGTTCACTGAGCTCCGGACATTAGCGGACCCAAACATCCCAACTCAGTCGGCAACATTACTTTTTGATTTAATTATGTCGACATCTTTCCTGAAACTTGTTTTGCTGCTGATTGTGTAAAAACAACATAAGTATTGCAGCGGACTGAGTTGGGTTGAGTTGATAACGAGATAGTGGATCTCATTATCACGGGAAAGCGATCAAAAGAAGAAGGGCAAAGTGTTTTTGGTCAAATAATGAGTATGAAAAACATTATACTTACATTTCTCCGGTGGAGTGATTGTGATGGTCTGAGCCGTGAACTCCTCATCAAAGTACCTGGTGTCTGTTTCTGACGTCACCTGAGGCTTGAAGGGGGGGACGAGCTGGAAGGGGGAGGCAGACAGAGCAGAGAGACAGTTGTTGAATGATCATTAGAGAGTTTTGAGGCACATCCTAAGACTAAAAAGTAGAGAAAAAGTCAAAGAAGTGACTAGTCTAATTTTGGAAAAAGGTTGCAGTCCTCCTTAGAAACATTTTGCATCAAAAAAATTTCTTTAAGTTTTATTCACTCTTGTTTCACTTGAAGTAGAAAAAAAATCCAAAGAAAAGAAGAACAAACAACAGAAAAAGGATCTAAATTATTTTAAAAAAACAGGACTAGATTCACCTGATGGTGTGTGAGCAAACACTTGACAGATTGGCAATTATCAGGATACAATTACATTCTCCCATAATGCTTTGTTTGGATGTGCACGTATGAAAACATGGACACGAGTGTTGTTTATCTTTTATTCTTTTGCGTAAAACGGACACAGATGGCAAAGGAACGCGTGCAAACGTACAGTTTACCATCATGTACCTTTTTATCATAAACATCCTGCCAGTCGATGCCAGAGAAGAAACTGTGTCTCATTATTTCCTTGGCGTCATCCGGTCCTCCTCCAAGTCTGGTTAGTAGAAGAAATACAAAATGATCAGAGAAGAGTTTCAGTTGACTGACAATGAAAGATATCAAAGATAAAATTAGAGAAATATTAAATATATATTGTTTGATCAAGGACTGCAATAAAAAAGTAATTGAAAATAAATTTTTATGGAAGTTTGTATTTAAAAAAAATAACATTTTGTAAAAAAGTTACTTTAGTGCACTGATATGATAGACGTTTTCTTAAAGACCCACTCCGAGGAAAATTCTGATTTTAACATGTTCTTGTAGCATTTTTCTGATGATCTAGGACAGGGGTGGGCAATTGTTTTGACTCGTGGGCCAGAAAGGGTTCTAAAATTTGGCATAAGGGCCGGACAAGGAGCAGATGGAAGGAGAGATTTTGTAAGAACCTCATAAACTAAAAAAATAATATGGAATTTAGAGAAAAACATGCTTTAATTTGGATTCAAATTCACATATATTCATTTAAAAACAGAAAATTTGGGAATTTTAATTTCTAAATTTTGATTTTTGTTCTCTTTTTGGTGATCCAATGGGTTGATGTTCTTGCAAACTCAAAGACATCCGAAAAATCACCTTCTGACTCAGAAAAAAACACACGAACGTCAGAGAAACACCATTCATGGAAAGAAACCAGAAATACAATGAAAATAAAACAATAATTAGCATTTTTGATTCAATGTATTTTAATTTGGAGGGCCACATTAAGTAGCTTAAGGGGCCGCATGTGGCCCCCGGGCCGTAGTTTGCCCACCCCTGATCTAGTACATCTACTAAGAAAATTTAGTTCAAAATTGGAGAGACAGCTGACGCTGCAAGCACCTCCAACTTTTTTGGAGGCTCACCTGGCTTAAATCTCGTGAGTTGGGACTCAAATATAGTGGGTTGTGACTCAAATCTCGTGGATCACGACTCAGGTCTCGTGGGTTGTGACCCACGAGCGTCGACATGGTGGATTCCTTTTGTCCCGTACTATTATCCCGTAGCTCTCCGTAGAGAGTTTTGTTGATAAAATGAGCAGATATATTGGTGAGCGCTAACTTCTACCGGGAGATTTAAATCGCAACTCATGAGATTTGAGGCGCGACCCACGAGACTCATGAGGCTTGAGTCATGACTCACGATATTTGGGTCACGACCTACGAGAAGTGATTCAGGTGAGCCACTGAAAGTAGGCTGGAGCTGATTTATTTACTCAAATTGTTGTGAATCAGGAAAATGCTGTTGGAAAAAGAGCGTATTTGCAACACGGGCGAATTCTAATGAACTGTTGGTCTGCAGAAACAATGTCAGTTTTTTTTTTTGCTAAAAGTAGCATCATCATAGTTAAAAGACCACTGGAAAGGTTGCAAATATTTTTAGATTTACAGTCAGAGTGGAGTTTTTAGGGCGATCACCTTTTGTTGGGGTCTTTGATGAGGAGGCCTGACAGCAGCGATTTGGCGTCTGCCGACAGCGTGCGAGGAAATTTGATGTCCTCCATGAGGATGAGCTCGAACAGCTTCTCGTGGTCCTGATTGTAGAACGGCAATCTTCCGCACATCATCTCGTACGTCACCACGCCCAAACCCCACCAGTCCACCGCCCGGCCGTAGTCGTTGTCCTCCAGGACCTGCGGGGAGCAGACGGAGCAAAAACACATGATTACTTTAAAGTGGGCCGTTTCTTTTATCGGGCATCTGCTTTGATCGAGCTTTTCTGCGCTTGTTTTATGAGGCAGGACTGACTGCCTGAGGTGTGCGGGACAGACGAACCAGGAAATGCAGAAACAGCGGGGAATGCGAGGGATAAACAAAACTGTAAAAGTTGTTTGAAGTGAGCACAGGTGGCTCTAAAGCTAACACAAGCTAAAGTGTGCAGAGATGAACGTCTTAAGAAGCGGCTGGTATGAAGGAAGTCCACGAGAGCCACCGGATGATCCCATCCAGGAGAGACATGCAAAATGCTTCCTTTATCTTCTCCTTTTTTTTGCCAATGATTTCCTGTCTTTTCTTGCAGGAATAGAGGAAATTAAGCATCCTTTGATAACAAAAGCTTATTGGGATGACGTTCTATCTGAATGATGTCTACTATCTCTTTAATCACAAATACAACTACCACTGCACAGAGGAATCGACAGAATCTTCAAGATTTTATGCTGCTGCCTGGATTTTTTCTGAAAATCGTTGGTGTGGCCATAATTATAGATGGTGGCAGTCAGATGTAGAGAATGGGTCACTTTTTATACACCCCGGGTGCCAGCCGCTCAGTATATGTCGGACTTGATATGGACGGCCGAAGTCCGGAGACATTTACTCATCGTCCAATCAGAGCAGCAGTTGTCCGCCAAGTTGTCGCCCAGTTTTGTGATGGCGTCATCCCTGCCTGTTGCTGGACCTCAAAATGTACCCGGGCGGCCACTGACTGATGTCAGTTGCTGTAAAATTTTTACTTTTTCTTAAAACCTCTGCAGCCACTAAGTAAAAATGCAACTGTGCCCTATTAATCATAAATGCTGCCGTGCAGCCACCTGCAGAATTTGCTGAAAAACTTACATTTAGATCACCACACAGTGGCATTTTAGTCTACCTGGAAGGAACGAAACATCTTCTGATGCAAAAACGTAACCTTGAAATTCCAGATTGTTTAACCTCCTGTCATTTCTCTAAACCCTCAGAGGTTTCATAACGGTGATCCGCTGTGCAGCAGTAAAATGACAGAAAAAAACAGCTACATGTTTGCAAAGGTAGCAACAAAAACAGACTCCGTGCTGCAGTCCTGCTATCCAACGATCTGGCGTTCCATCTCCAAATTAAACAGGGACGTTTTATGTGAGTGTGCTCATGGGAGAATTATCTGGTCACCCGGTTGGCAGCTGCAGAGGGGAGTTGGGAGAATGAAGGGGGCCACCAGCTCCAGATATAATACAGCCTGGAACGGCTGGAGGGATAACACTGGCTTAGGCTGCTGGGAGACCGTCAGACGCTCACACATGGCAGATGGAATATTTATCCGTGCTCATCAAATTCATAAAGTTCTGAGAGTGAGGCAAACTAGGCGACGTTGGGTGTCGCTTCAGCTCGAGCCGCCACACAGATGGTGCAGTTGTTCGAATTCTGAACCGTTTGAACCGTCACTTTCGGATTGAAAATAAATAAATAGAAATCATGAATCAAAGTCGGACACGTCCACGCCGGTGAGCCTGTGTGGGTGGGAGTTTTTGTGTGTCCTGGGACTGGAGAAGAAAGTGGCAGCTTGGTTGCAGGCAGGGAGCAGATTAATCCACAAAGAGCCAGAATGTTGCCCCACAGCCGCAAGCGTGGAGGCGCTGGTGTGTGTCTGTGAGAGTGTGTCCTTGTGTTAGTGACTTTGTTAGGGCCCCTTTGATCACTCAACTTAAGTTAAGCTAATGTTTTTTTAATAAATGTGACGTCCCAATGAGAATGGCTTGAAAAAGACCTTAAAGTCCCCGCCAATGAAAATCTTGTTTTTTGAGTTTTTAACAAGCATTTTTCTCATGAAAAAGAACTAATGTAATAAGAAATCAATTTGTGTTTTGCATTTCCAAGTATTTCTCTTTTTATGAATGATCTTCTTTCTGCTGCACTAAACCCTCATCTGGTCCGGCTAGTGTGTCTAGTTCAGGTTCTGGAGAAGAGAAGATGCTATCTTCACATTGACTGCAGTCAAATGAGCCGCCATTCACATTTCTGTGGTCAAATCAGCAGTCACTGGATTTTTGGTGTGAGTTTCATCCAATACTTATGGTAGCAGGGCTGAGAACGCTGGAAAATCTCCACCAGACTCCACGGAGCTTCTTGATGTGACCACGGAAATGTGAAAAGCGGCTCATTTGACCGCAGTTGGAAAGGATTGTAAATGAATGAAAGAGCATTTGGATGTTAGCTTTCATTATTTTCCAATGGATTGAATGTATTGATCACAGCAACGTCAATAAACGCTGGAGAATTAGCTAAGAGAGTCTTGAGCTGGAAGGAGAAAGAATCAGGATTTTGGAGGAAGTTCGGTCCATGAAGATCTTCGCTTCCTCGTCCGAGCTGACATCCGGATCAGAACCAAACGGCTGGACTAAATTACTGATCCTGCTTGACAGTATTATGCAGCGGTGAAGATTTATGCTGGCAATACACAGAGCAATCAGAATCAAACAGAGGGGGATCGGGGTGGGGCTACTCAGCTCAGCTCCGAAAGCCACGCCCCCCAGAGGAGATTTTGGAAAAAGAGGCTTCAGATCAACATGAAAAAAATGACTTTTCAAGACATTTAGGATGTGGAATTTTGGTTAAAAACTTTATAATCATAATTAAAACACGAATGGGGATGTTTTTTTTTTTATTTTCAAAGATGGTCATGGGGGACTTTGAATGGTCCCAGTTGGACGTCGATGTGGCAGCAAGCTTCTGCTCTAAGTGACCGGCACATATCACCTTTTGGGAAAACCAGGAAAACCAATCCGGCACCTTAAATACTGGGAGTCCATATTGTTGGTGTCAAAAGCGGGCCCTAAAAAGTGTCAGAATTTGGAAACTGATTTATGGTGACAATCTGCTAATATTTCCAAATGTTCTGTTAACAGCTGAATATGCCGTCGTGTTTGCAAAATATTTACAGCAAAAAAAAAAAAAAAAAAAAAAAAAACAGGGCAACACCCCCCCCACAAACATATACGACATAAAAAAACCAAAACAAACACATGCAAATAAATGGAAACAGCCCAAATCCATTCCCCTTTAACACCCTCAAAACTGTCCCGCAGAAATCTCATGAAAAAAAATGTATCAGAGAAAACACTCTCCGTCCATCTCTTTTCAGGGAGTATCGTAAATATTATCACATTTTTTATTATTTTTCCTCATTTTTAACAGAATCACACCTTCAGTCTTCACTCTACATTGGGGATCTTTGCACCGTCTGACTGAATTCTACTCCTGTCACCCTGAAATACTTTTACCCCTTCATTTTCTTCCTCTCCCTTAAAGCCCCCCCATCCCCCGTTTGTCTTTTAATCCCGGCTACTTTGCATCTCTATAACTTGGCTCGGAGCAAACTGTGTTATTTTTACACGCGGGCGGGCGAGCAGAGCGTGCGGGTGGGCGAGTGGCGGTGGCGGTGGTGTAGATTTCCAGGTTTTTTCCGAGCACCTTCCTCCAACCTCGCCCATCTGCCGCCATCTGCCTTGTTTTAGCCTGCACTTTTTCTGCTGCAATCACACACACGGCGCACGTGCACGCACGCAGAAGTGCACACAGACGCACATCCTGTGAAAAATAACCAACAGCCTCCAATCAGCTTTTGGCACGCAAGGGAAAGGACTCTTAAAAAAGGCAGAAAATGCTGCGCCAAATTGTCCTCCGTACTTTTTTTTTTCTTTTTTGAGTGGAATATAGACTCTGCTTTCACCCCCCCCCCCTCCACATCGTCTTCATTTCAACATCTTTAGCGCTCTGTCTCCACCATCACTTCGCTCTGGATCTGCTGACCTGCTCGTGAGGCAGAGTTAGTGACTGGACAGCTGAAATAAACGGCCGTCTTGAAGTGTGAGCGCCGCGGCGTGCCCTCTGCCCCGCCGACCAACACCCTCCTTCACACTCGCCAGCCGCATATTTCCCGCTCACCCTGATATTATGGAGATTCTTCTCCGCGAAAATAAAGATTCCCTCACACTTTTGAAAGATCCAAACGAAACAATCTGTATTGTGTGCATGTGTGAGATCCTCAAACTTCCTGTCTGACTCCTGCGGGTCTCCATCCAGCCGTCAGCCATTTATCAAAGGCTGGTTATAATCCCGCCAGCTAAACCCATCAGACGGGAGCAGTTGTTAGATAAACAGGGAGTGTGCAGCAGGCGACAGGAGCCCCACGGTTCCTGGAGGAACTCTGGGCCACGCAGAAACACGGTCTAATGTCACGGATGCTTCTCTGATGTACCACTCAACCCCTGACTCATTATTAGATTATTAAAGATACAAACTACACATTAACTTTTGTTTGAAATATAAATAAAAAAGTTAAAACCATCTTTTGATCTATTTTGAAAGTGTTCCTAGTGGTCTTTTAATCATGATGATGTTGTTTTTAGCCCAAAAAAACAAACAAAAAAAACTTGTTTTCTAATATATAGTTTCTGTGGTTTGAGTTAATCAGAAATTTAAATTTTGACTTGTGGGCGGGGCTGTTGGCCCCATGACTGAGAATAGTGCTGCCACAAACGATTATTTTAATAGTCGGCTGATCAACGATTATTTTTTCCGAGTCTTGCACAAAGTGGAAGTAAGACCCATTTTTTTAAACATCATTAGCTTTAAAACAACAAAAAATTAGATATATTCACACTAGAGTTATCTGCAATAATGCTGGTGTGAGTGCTGAAAGCTGAATTTGGCCACTGAAGATGCTAATGACGATAGCTGAAGATGCTGAAGCTGATAGCCAGCTAAAATATTAGTTAAATGCCAAATTAGCCTAAAAAAAAGCCTAAGTTAGCTAAAATAGCTAGCATGTAGCTGAAATATTAGCTAAACTCCAAAATAGCCTGAAAAAACCCATAATAAATGCCAAAATAGTGCAAAAAGCTAGCATGATGCCAATTTAACTTTCAACTTTACTACACTCTGACTCCATATAATATAAAGTAACAACTAATCGACTATTAAATTAGTTGTCGTCTATTTAGTAGTCTATTAATCATCGATCAGTCGACTAATCGTGGCAGCCATAGCTGAGAACTATGTTTACACTCTCTCCCACTAGCTTACAACCCCAAGCCAACATTAGCGGTGGCACAAAAACGCCAATCAAAATGGAAGCTATCCAGTCGTACAGTTTTAGATCCAGATTCCAGCTGGATCCAGTGGATGCCAAGTGTCCTTTCTACGTCTCAAATATTATGTTTTTCAAACTGCATTTTTTAGTTCTCTATGATTTGAGTAAAGAAATATTCAAGCTGTAAGAACCCATAGTGACAACGGTGTAACAGAAAAATATCTGAACATTTTTCTGTGGTATTTTCCACATAATTTCATTTGTAAGGAAAAATTGGTCTGGGTCTTTACGTGTGAAAATTCTTTATATATTTTCTCCATCGTCAGAAAAATATTACAAGAATGTGCTGAAAACACTAGAAACTGGGTTTTTTTTGGAAGTTTTTAAGCTTCAATGATAGAACAGTGTGCAGAGTCATGATGCTGGGCTAAGTTCAACAGGTAGCATCAAACACACTTTATAAAACTATTTTTAAAAAAAAGTGATTGTTTTATGTGTTGCTTCCAGATATGCACAAAAAGAGAAGAGGGTAAGAGAGGGAAAGATTGTAAAAAAAACAACTGAATAGTGACTGTTAAATCACATTTTTTCAAGAAGTTGAATGGAAGAAGAGTAACAATGAGCTATTTAATACCAAAGCAGTTAATTTTTTTTAAATTTCCAAAACCTGAGAGACAAACAGTACCTCTGGAGCGAGGTACTCTGGTGTGCCACAGAACGTCTTCATGGTAGCAGCGTCGGTGATGCCTTCCTTGCAGAGTCCAAAATCAGTGATTTTGATATGGCCGTCTTTATCCAGCATTAAGTTTTCCAACTGAAAGAGAAAAGAAATCATGTTCGTGTAACCCCCTCAAACAAAAACATCCTAACAGTAGTGTTCTCTCGTATATGCAACGCTCACAAATACAGCTGCCACCGCGCAACGGGAAGGCAGAATCTTCAATTCCAATTATTTTGACGTTTATGTAGACAGCAGCAGTCAGGAAACCATCATGCGTGCAGAATGGCCTGCTTTTTTCATAATGGGGAGTGGTGGAAAAATGTGTTTTTTTGATGCATCAATTATGTTCCATAGGCAATTCTGAATTGTTTAATGAATTTTAAATAATCGATAATCCTAACATTTAAATGAGTTAAAGTAAAAGTAACAAGCAGAACTAAACACAAAAAATGCACATCGTGGGAGAAAAGTAAGTCCTATTGATCTAGTGTCGTAGAGAAGAGAAACATTTTAAAAAAAAATACAGATCTGGAATGCATTGATAATTGTGTCATAATCATATTGTTTCCTCCTGAATTGTGAGGTGCCTCAACATTCCCACCTCTACTGTCTGGGAGCTACTCGGTATGGACGGCCACCGACCAGAAACATCCACAAACATCCAGAAACATCTACAACTGTCGCTGATTACGTAAGGGCATCACTGCGCAACATCGAAATGTGGCCTGGTGCCCAATGACCGGCGTCAACTTTTAGAGTAAAACAGTCCGGTCACCGTAAAATTAGAAAATTTTTTTCTTATAACCTCTGCAGCCACAGCGTGGTGTCTAAAACTGCAACTGCTGCCTCCCGGGCAGCCACCTGATGAATTTGGCAGTTTAAAATGGCATAGAAAAAAGTTCAGTAATATAGAATGAAAACAAAGATCTGATTGTGATTGAAGATTTATGTAGATTTGGTAGCTGAACTTATTCTGGACAGCAGACATTGCACAGAGGAGATTGATTGACAACCAATCAGGGTGCAGAACACAATGCGTCATGTAAAAAGAAAAAAACGTGCAAAATGTAACTGAAAAAATATGAATCACGATGGTAAATACTTGTATAGCGCTTTTCTACCTTCCTTGAAGGCCCAGTTTACAGTCACAGACCCATTCACACACTGATGGCGGCTCCGCTGCCGAACACTGGCGCCAACCTTCTACCAGAGGTAAAGTGGGGTTCAGTGTCTGGACGGCCCTAACGCTGCACCCCACAAACTATGGAGAGAAAATAGTATGACTCCCATCTCTGCATGCATAATTCTTGATTTTCATGTGAGTAATTCTTGTTTTTTAAGTCCTAAAATATATTTGAGCACAAGTGCAAAAACTATTAAATAAAAAAAAAAATTAAATACAATTTCCACTTGCACAACTAACTACACACACAAATCTTTAAATATTACGCATGAATCACTTGTTACGCACACATAAAACCACATTTACTCACAAATCTGATGAGAGACTATTTTTACGTCTCTATGAAAAAAAAAAGATTTTTCAGTAAGTGAAGCGTTCAAATGCTACTCGAATGCTCGGCCATCAGAGTTTTCTTTTTAGCCGCTTTGAACTTAGTATTATCTGGTGAAACTTGACATTTCCCACTTTCTTAAACAGATATTCCCAAAGTTACACACAAATCAACAATTATGCACGCACAAATGGGATGATACTATTTTATCTCCATAACTATTGTATTGCATACATGTAAACTGATCCACACTGTGAATGATAAGAGCTGAAGTTTGTCTCTGAATTCAGAGAAACACATCCTTCCAGAGTGGTGGCGCACACACACACACACACACTCCACACGGAGTGAACTTCAGGCATGTGGTGCAGCCACTCAACCTTTTAATATTAATGGTTGAAGTGTTTTCATACTCTCTCTGCTTTTTTTTCTTCTGTTTTCTTGGCTGCTGTGTGCTTGGATGAGGCCAAAGCTGCCAGGCAGGCACTCAGACTGAGCCATCTACCTCTCTACCTCTGTGGCATCACAGACACACACATCCTGCAGTTCCTCCCGTCTTCGTGTCTGTTTGAGCTCGTCTTCGTCTCTTTTTAATTACAGCGAATCCTGAGCCTCTCGACTCAGCCAGGTTGAAAAAGACTTAATAAATATGTGTGGAAACACAACAGATCAGCGGAGGTGGTGGGTGGGGGGGGGGGGATCCGATCACTTTCATCCGTGCCTCCCGGCCTCGCCTCCCGTCAGGCGGGTCTGTTTACCTTTAAGTCCCGGTACACGATCTTGGCTGAGTGCAGGTAGTTGAGCGCAGAGACGATCTCGGCGCCGTAGAAGCGCGTGCGGTCTTCGGAGAACACTCGCTCTCTTGACAAATGAAAAAACAGCTGCAGGAAAAGAGGAGGGGGGTTGGAGGGGGCAGCAGGGACAGCACAGCAATAATTACTGATTTATTGGAGGAAATTAGCACAACACAAACTGGCTGCCCGCACCATATTGAGATGATAGATAGTGCTGGTGTGTGTTTGTGTGTGCTGGTGTGGGGGGGGTGGCATCTCACAGGAGGGCGAGTGGAGGCACCCGGCAGCTGCTGCCTCATCTAGCAGCCCCCACCCCCACCCCCCCATCAGCACGAATACTTCTTCTGCATTACACTTTGGGCTGTGCTGGCACGGCGCTGGCGGGGGGGAGCTCTGTGGCGGGGGCCAAACCGAGAGGGGGGGTTCAAGCAATCCACCAGTCTAGTTAAAAGACGGGCCGAGCGGCGCCGCCAACACCGCCCTCACACAACTGCCTCCAGCGTGGCGCTCATTAGCGCAGGGACCGGCCTTGCACCCCCCATGCCCCCATCCTCATTTACGGCATTTCACGTCTACCTCTTTAGTTTTTGGCGCACTCCTGTATTAACCCTTTATCGCCGGAGCTCCAGTGTTTGTGTTGTTTGATTTACTGTAACTTTTCAATTGGGATGTAACGATTCAATTCACAGTTTTAAAGTCTAAAACGATAAATTAAAAATAGTTTAAGGCCAAGTATGTTTTCTTTTTTCCCCTTACATCAAACTGTCTGTTTTCCCGCTAACAAAAAGGATTCAATACAATAAACAATTATATGTAATATTGAAATGATCACAAATCCTTTCATACTCTGTTCATGATGGCCGTCAACATGTGATGGACCGCTCCTCACCTGCTCAGTGCAACCCCCCACCCATGGCCCACCCTCGCACTCAGTGCAAATGACCGTCGACACGCAGCTTTTAGAGAAAAAAGACAGAGGGCTAAAAAGAGTTAATGAAAAAGAGCACGGCTCCCGTGAAGGAATTCGAAGGGAAACAGTCACAAAGCTGCGTTGTCACCCATGACTGTTGTCTCAGTAAAGTTGCGATGAAAATGTAAAGTTGTAAGGTGAGCAACAAAACTTGGCTTTGCTTGAATTTGGGCTACTAGTTGTGATCGCAACATTGCAAAATCCTGGAGGAACTGACTTATGAGAAACTTTTAAAGCGCAAGGAGCTGCAGGAATTTCCAATGAGCTTGGCGCAGATGAAGAGCACGCAGACAGTCTGCTACGCACACACAGGCGTGCACACACTCAAAGGCACACATGGACACAGCCTCACACCCACACACACAGGCCCACAAACTTACAGGTGCGTCCATACTCACAGGCATACACGCATACACACACCCACAGGCGCACACACTCGCGGGGACGCACACACTCAAAGGTGCGTACACTAACATTGAGGCTGCATGAAAAAATGTCATCTGCTCTGCATTTCTAAATTTAGGCCCAGGCCGTGACAAAACGATTTTTTAACTTTCTGGATCGTAAAACATTTTGAAGAGTTTGAACTTTTTTTTTTTTTTTTTTAACGATTCACGAAGAATCATTACATCCACCACTTTTCTCCTTCAGAATCTGCTGGAATTTTCATGTTAACATTTGAAAAGTTACAGTACAATAAAGATTTTGTGTTTAAGCGTCATCGGCGATACCTCTGGTGTTAAAGGGTTAAAATGTACACAACCCCCCCTTGAAAAAAAAAGACTTAAGCCGTTTCTCTGGATTCAGTCTCTCACCTCTTTCCTTCTCCCTCGCTGACAGTTGTCAACTTGTCATTGTCGCTACACATGTGGCACCGAAATGACTCCAGCCTGCTGTGCGGCACCAGTCAGGTCTCACAAATTACCCATGAGGCCAAGGGGCACACGTCTTCCCATTAATTGTTCAGGGAGGTTTGCATATGGCCACAGGAGTGATGCTCACAGACCACCTTGTTTAGAAATTGTGTGTGTGTGTGTGGAGGCATGACAGGTGGGCCTTCATCAGTGCACTGGCAGGTGTGACTGTGGCAGGTTTGTAATGAGTTCTGCGTGTGTTTGTGAGGTATATGTGGTCACAATTTGTCCGTTGAGGTAAAAAAAAAAAAAAAAAAAAACTTCTGTCTGTTTTCCTGTGCGCGTGTGTTTGTCTCTGCGTGCCTTTGCTCGGGGTCTGGCGCCGGCTAAACCGCCTAACTAACTGGGAGGGGAGCAGGTGACGGCTACACTGAGGGAATGAACCAAGATTGCAAAAAAATGTTCCCATTAAAAATCAGAGAAATGGAAAAGTGGGGGAATCCAAACTCATTTAGTGTCTGACTGTCATTCTGGCTGAATCTGCCCCATAGGTGTGTTCATAAATAGAAAGATGCAGGAAATGAATGGAACTGAGAGATTGAAAGGCAGGCCGGGCCAGTTGGTTGACAAATTAGGTGCGAGAGAGCAATCCAACAAATCAAACACTTCTTAAGTGTTTGCAGCATCTTGTGCAGATACACACATGATCAGGAACCAGATATCCTTCAGTATTTCATTTCTGCATTAATTCAGGATAGGAACACACCTGGAGGAGCCATGAGCTGCAGTCACTGCCACACATGGGAAACTCCCCAATCCAAACCCTTTAACGGAAGGGTGGGCAAACTTTAAGACTTTTATACTGAAATTTGACAGTAAGGCCAGACCAAGAGCAGATTATTAGAGTGGTTTACTAATCTACCTTGTTAAAGAAATAACATTAAATCTGGAAAAATCCTTTAATTTGAAAACGTTTGATTCACAGATTCTCCTGAGCACAATCTCAAGTGAAAGGGACGAGGACTTAAGAGTGGTCGTCATAGAAATTTTGACTCAGACTGAGTGACCAATCGCTGCTTACTGATGATTTCTGGTTCCAACGAGGCAACATTTGTATCATGGAAAAAATGGCGACTGAATTGATTTAAGCAGATGTTATTTGGATGTGACCAGCAGAAAAAGTGATGGAAGTTCATGTTGGCCACATGTAATAAATAATCCACATTGCTGCATTGCCCGCACATATTTTAGTTTGTCCAAAGCTGGATTTAGTTGTTGGCCGCACATATTTAAAGTCCTAGTGTCAAATTTCTAGGTGTGTGAAATCTGTTCTCTGCATTTGATCCGTTCTCTGGAGGTAGAGCTGTGGATCGCTGCTTAGGTGGCGATCTGATTCGATTCACGAACCAAGCTCAACGATTCACGAATCGAATCACAATTCTTACTTTTCAATATGTCTATTAAATTGAAAATATTGGTATTAAATCACCACCATGTATACCTTTTATTTAGAACAGGAGATCAGAATTAACAAAACTGATGAAAAAAAACACACAAAGATTCAGATAGAAAGAAATGTTGTTTTTTTGCCAACCTTCTGGTTAAATTCAGCAGTAACATAAACAACATAAAAAGGATAAAAATCACTGCTGTGTCGGATCATTTATCAACAAAACCTGAAAATGTTCTCCGGTTTTCTATCCTCAAAATTCCTCAACATTTTATGTTCTAAACTTTACATTGGTGCAGAGCTTGTATTTAAAAAGTAGTTTTTTTCTGCTGTAGAATCAGCTGATTCACGTTGATTACATCCGCCTTTCAGCAGCGTGAGGCTGCGTTTCTTCAGAATAAGCTGGAGTTTCATTAATTACGTCAACTGTTGAAGAGTTATCATAATCAAAAGAATGTAAACACTGCAGCTAAAGCTCCGGTGTTAAAACTAAGTCATTTTTTCAGAAGTTAAGTCAGTGCAGGAACATCAGTCTCAGTTTTTGAACGGAAAAAAGCTAGTGATGCAGACACAGTTGCACTCAGGAACCATTTGGTGTTTTAACCCTAGCCGTAGTCGCAACCTTAACCCTTCCTTTGGGTCCGTGTGGCCAAAAAAAAGTTCAGCACTGGCCACAGGTATTTCAAAAATTATGTGCAAATAGACAGATTCATTGATTTATTTCATTGGAGCTGGAAGTAAGCCATTTCTATGGGGGACGTTATACTTTCTTGGTCCAGTTCTCAGAGTTGTTGGCATAACCCAATCCTGCCTATAATCGACAATCCATCAGTCTAAGGCTGGACAGAACATTACAAGGCCACTGTCTTTACCTGACCATCTCCTTTTGTGTTTTAAAGTGCTGATACAACTTGTACATTTACGCAATAGAAGCAATAAATTATATTTAAAAAAATAGAACAAAATTGTGAAAATAAACAGCTAAACTGTACATTTAAAACTCATTTATTTTTAACATACTCGGGTTGGAGGGAAGCATAACCAGTGCTCTAAAAACTGTTGTTTACTATTGGTTATGGTTTAACTGACTGTTTCAAGCCACCACACACGGATGAAACCACATACGGCACAGTTATGGTGGCGTGACGTCTTACCTCCCCTCCGTTCACGTACTCCATGACGAAGCAGAGGCGGTCTTTCGTCTGGAACGAATACTTCAGAGACTGAAACAGAAATCAAACACATGCAATTAAGACTAAGACGGTGTTTCATGTTGGAGCTTTCACTTCACTTTCCTGTGCACTAATCATGATGTCAGATCAGCATCTTGATGTGGCACACCTGTGAGGTGGGCGGGATTATCTACGCAAAGTAGAAGTGCTCACTATCACACATTTAGACAGATTTGTGGACAATGTTTTGGAGAAATGGTCATATTGTGTATATGGAATGAATTTTACATCTTTAAGTCCCTCTCATGAAAAATGGGAGCAAAAACAAAAGTGTTGCGTTTATAGTTTTGTTGAGTGTTTATATACATTCATGTGAAAGAAATTAGGACACCCTCATTAAATAATCAGTTCTGTCTAATTTTTTTAATATATTAGTGTTCAATCTTATTTAGAAAAAATTCTTAAAAAAAAGAGTGATTTCATAAAAATCAAACTAAAACATGGCTATTATTTTAATAATTGAAAAAAAAGATCTGAACAAAAATTCATATTTTAATGGAGGTCAAAGTTTGGACCTCCTATTAGCTATTTTTGCTCCTTTTGGCGGAGAAGCTTTTTTGTGTCATCTACCAGTCCCTTAAATGTGAAAAGTCTGAATTAAAGCTTAACCAGAAGTTACATTCTTTTAAAATTACATTTAATTGAAATCTTGAAATAAACTTTAACATTTTTGTAATGTTTAAAGTTATATTAATTAGATCACTCAGTGAAGTTCAAATTGATATAAAATATCCATGTATGTATCCAAAAATGTAGAAGAATATACAGGCTTTTATGGGGTGCCCTAATTTTTTCACATGACGGTATAGAGAAAATTAAGAATAAAACTGTATTCTACAGTCTTCAAATTGGGAAATATCAGGAGCAGAGGAAAAAAGTGCCGTTTGAAAAAGCCATCTTTTGTGATGCGGCGACTTCCTGCTCCGCTCCATTTAATGGATCCACTTGCAGAAAAATAGATCCATGAATTTCTTCGATTTCCTCATCTGGGCTCAAAACTGTGTGACTGGTGAGCACTGATATTGCTCATTGTTTTTGTCTCACTACAAATTTTAACTTAGAGTTGTGAGAGGCTGTAAACAAAGAGATGATGGGATATCAGTTGAGGCTAACTTCCGCACCAACAGTCTGACCTGCTGCCCTTTTACACAAACTATGTCCAAGAAAACTGCAGTTTTTTAAAAGAAAATTGGCTTAAAATGACAATCATAATTACAAGGCAACTGGGAATGATTGAAAGATAGATCAAAAGAAAACCAGAGTGGGACTTTAAGCAAACTAAAGTCTGTATTACTGATTAAAAGCTTCTATGTGTGTGTGAAGTAGCTGCGTTTTCTTTTTAGAACAGTTAATGAAACTCTCTTTGTGGCTGCAGGTGCAGCAGGGGCAGCCCCAGATGTTAAAAAAAACATTGTTGCCCCAACGGTGTGTGAACACATGTGTACACGTGTCTGTTTCCAGGCGATGGGATGAAAATGTGCAGCAGATAATGTCTGTTTATTTATATTTGTGTGCATCAAAGTCAACAGATGTGCTCATTAAAATATGACTAGTCGCTATGCAGCAGCTAATTACCCAATATGCTGTCTCTCTGACTGTTTGTGTGTGCAAGTGTGTAAGTGACGAACGCGCACACACAGATGTCAGGCGGTTCTCATATGCACTATTGGAAACTTCTTGTGTTTTGGGGTTAATGAGGTTCTCACCGTTAGAAAGGGGTGCCGGGTGTTTTTTAGTACTCTGCTCTCTGTCAGTGTGTGAGCCACTTCATCCTGTAAATACAAAAAAAAAGAATGAAAGAGGAGTTTTTACCCTTTTCTAAGCAAACATAATATGGTACCGAATACAATTAATGCTTCAGATTTTTTTGCTGATAAGGTTTTTATATAATCGGTAGTTCTAAAAGCAAGCAAACCTTGGCTATGATGACTTCTTTCTTAAGGATTTTCATAGCGTAATATTTTCCGCTGGCCTTTTCTCGCACTAGAATCACTTTACCGAACGTCCCCTTTCCCAGCAGCTTCAAGTAGTCAAAGTCGCTCATCGTCTGTTGGGCAGAAATTAGAATTATATATTAGAACTGTTTTATTGCGCAAAAAATATTAATCAGTCAGTTCTCGTAGTTTCGTGGTAAAGTCAGAGTAGGGACGGAGTTTCTGCCTTACCTTGCGTTTGTGGTGAGTCGTGGAGATGTCCATCTCTTCTTCAACCATGTTGTCGATGTTGGACGTGGGGCTGCACTGGATCCGCTCCTCCTCTTGTCTCTGCAGCTTGTCTGCCACCATCTGGATGGCTTCTGTCCACTCATCCCTGCATTTTTTAAAGTCAAGAAAAGCACCATTAAGCCCTGTAGTAATTCATGCAATACTCTGGGTTAACAGTAGCGGTTTTAGGCATGGGAAGTACAGGCAGCAATTTAAAACATCTGTGCCACTTTTTTTTTCCACGTATTACTTTTGTTTTCCATCGCTTTTTTTTCCTCAATCATACTTTTAAAACCTTATTGGCCGTACCTCTTGGGGTCCCCATCCATTTTAGGCCCATAGAAAAATAGAACGGGACAGTTGGGACGTACCCCCTGTTGCCACCCAAATGATTAGATGAAACTGACACTATTAGAAAGCACCAATATAGCGGCAAGCTAGCGTTTCCGTTTTCCTCTTTCCGGCGGTATTCTTCTCCAATCTTCTTTAAAACAACATTAAATTCCTCTTTTACATGATGTACCTAAAGTAAAGCAAAAGAAAACACGAGCTGCTGGATGACCTCCATTGTTGTTTCTTTTCTAATCGTCACACTACAATGACAAACCGCTCCGTGGAAACGTGGCTTAACTGAATGGAAACGCTCACAGAATTAACTGGTTCTTCTGTACTACTGCTTACCGGACCAGACCGGACGTGTAGAACCGGCAGTGTGTGTTAATAGGATTTATTTATAGTAGGAAAGGTTTGTCTGCTAATTGTCTCCCTCCACTTAAGTTGTGTTTTGATGATTTCTGATTCGAAGTCATTAAAAAGTCAAACAAAAATTTTGATATGTACACCAGTTGTGTATAAAATAGGGCTGCCACGATTAGTCGACAAATCGTTGACTTATCGACTGTTATAATAGTCGACTCATTTAATAGTCGATTAGTCATTCCTTTATATAATATGGAGTCAGAGTGTAGTAAATTTGAAAGTTAAAATGGCATAATGCTAGCTTTTGTGGACTATTTAGGCATTTATTAAGGTTTTTTAGTTAATTTTGGAGTTTAGCTTATATTTCTGCAGCATGTTAGCTATTTTGGCTAATTTACGCTTTTTAGGCTGTTTTGGAATTTGGCTAATATTTCAGCTACATGCTAGCTGTTTTCACTAAATTAGGTTTATTATAATTTTTTTGGGTTATTTTGGCATTTAACTAGTTGGCTTTCAGCTTCAGCGTTTTCAGCTATCAATTTCAGCATCTTCAGCTATCAGCAATAGTATTTTCAGCGGCCAAATTCAGCATTCACACTAGCATTATTACAGTTAATGCCATATATCTAGTTTTAGTTAGTTTAAAGCTAATGATGATTAAGATATGTGCTTTACATCCACTTTGTGCATGACCCGATTAGTTGGTTAATTGGAAAAAATAACTGGTGATTAGTCGACTATTAAATTAATCGTATCTGGCAGCACTATTATACAATAATATATATTTGTAATAAATTAAAAAATAGTCCTATATTTGAATTGAGTGGATTCTAAAATGTTTTTTTTTTTTTTAAACACCTTTTTGCTGAACAAAGAGGAAACACCGTCGACCATAGAAACCACGAAATGAGCAATGATCATAAAGCAGAACTAATCCACAGCCGCCTGAGCCCGAGCGCGCTGAAGACACACACCGATGCATCAGAGGGAACAATGCAGCGCTGTTTGCAAACACTGTTCCTCCCCATTGACTTTCCATTAGCGGTGCTGTTGAACATCTGTTGAAAGTGTGTGAGTTTGACAGTGTGTGGGCGTGTGTTCATCATCATGCATTAGCAAACACAAGAACGTTGACTGTATTTAACAATGATTAGTACTATGGTTGCGCCGGAGCAGTGGAATATGCAGAAATTCCTCTCTAAAATGGAAATAGTAAAAAAAAGACATTTAAAAATGCATGGAGATTACATTTACGAAACCTGTTTAACTCACAAAAGATGAGTTCTGTTTGGAGATAAATGTCCATATGTTTCCTTGAAGGATCTGGAGGAATATTCATTTGAACCTAAACAGAGCCGCGTTTTAAGATCTGAACGGCTTTGTGCCGCAAGACTTCTGAGTGTACCCTACACACTCCAAAAACAAGGGCAAACTCAAGTTCCACTCCATCTGCAAAGGGAAAGGATGTAATTTGTGGCACCCATGGTGTCTGCCGTTGAGCGAAAAGCAACGGAAACTCTCTCAAGGTCAGGCAGCAGATAAATGCTCTTTCTCGGTTAAAGTGTATTTTGTATAATGAGGTTTTTTTTTTCCCTCGTTTTTTCCCCCTTTTTACTAATGAGAGATAATGGGCCTGCCTACAGTTGGGCTGCGTGCCAGCGTGTGCCACCCTCTCTGCACACGGCTGGGGCTGTGGTAGCTGGACACCTGCCAGCGCCGGTACAGTAACAGCAGATACAGTAACACACAGGAGCCAGTTGTTGCTTCAGCATCTTAAATAACCAAACATTTTAGAAACATCTAGAATCACATTTGTCTACTTTTTCCATCTAAAGTATTTGTAAAATATATGTATTAAACTTACTATTTTACTTTCCAAAGGTAAAACTGTTCTTAAAAAAGTTCGCTAGACAAACAGCTGCAAATACACAAGCGCACACACAAAAAACATACAACCTCAAAGGATGCACAGAAGCATCTGTGGTCTTCTGGGCAAAGCTATTCATTTTCTGGAGATAAACACCACAGCTCCTCAGGAAGGAACTGAGCAGCTGGAGAATTTAGACCAAAGCTACTTCAAAGGTCTTCTTTCCATTTTCAAAAAAAAAAAAAAAAAAAATCATTACGTATACAAATCTTGTTCTTGGTCACTTTTTTTTTTAAATCTTGTGATATTTTGAATGCAATTAGTTCAATGTCATGTTTTTTTATTTTTTAAATGTTGCTAAATTGTGTAACTACAAATTTCACTTGCAAATATCAAACTTCTTTAAAGAAACGACTGGCTTTTAAAAATGTGTGCATATATTTAAAAAAAAGTACATTTCATCTTTTTTTTTAAGATTGAACAAAAAAAGTGTAAAATAAAAGCAATATAAATACGTTTTTTTGTATGAAGTTGAATCAAATAGATGTTTTAGGTCCACTGCACTATCAACACTTGAATGAACACTTTTAATGAATAGAACTTTGTCTTTATGATATTACTCATAAAAAAAAAAGGCAAACGATTCAATTATAGTCAAAAAACAAAAGCAACAACTGAAAAAGAGATTCATGTAGGTTTTCGAAGGTAAAAAAGTTGAAATTTTTAACATGAATTTATACATGCAGTTTTTCTTATTCATGTACATCTGCAACAAAATACACAACATTTCAAGAACCAAACAGTTTTGCTTTGATGTCATTGTTCTTAAATTTAAAAGACACAATAATTTAAACCAGTCGACAAATGTAAAACCTCTTTTTTCCAGGACAAAATGAAAACTTTTTTTAATTTTAAGATAGAGAATTCCCTTTATTGCTTAATCCAGGGGTGGCTCACAAACACACACACACATTCATATATATATATATATATATATATATATATGAATGTATATATATATATATATATATATATACATTCATATATATATATATTTAAATCAGTCTTAAATATAGACTTATTATGAAAAGCAGATTTTTCAGTGAATCAGACATTTATTTAGATTTAAATGGATTCTGATAATTTTGCCTTCAACATCTTATTGAATCCGATCTGTGTGAGTCTTGTTGTCATATGCACTTTAACGACAACCAGAAATGTTGTTGAAGAAAAATAAAGCAAATTAGCTGGATATCCACAGTTCGTTAGTCTTCCTTTTTGAAACCACTCGTCATTCCTCGTGTGGTTGCAGTAACTTACAGCACCTGGTAGTCATAGATGTTCTCCCATTTAAGACCTCAGCTTCAGAGATCAGGCGTCTCCATGGTGACAGATGTGACAACTATTTGATCTTAAAAACAATTGTGCTACATTTATTGAGCTTTAATAAATGATCTTCACACAAACACCATCAAATGTCATACATGTGGTTTACTGATGTTTTCAATCTTCTTTTTTGTTATTTGGTCATTTCCTTTAGGGAATCACCACTGCAGATCATCTGCCTCTTATCCTGCGCATCCTTTTAAATCACACCAAACACCCTCATGTCCTCCATCCCTGCATCCACAAACCTCCTCTTTGGAATAACACAGTTTGAGTAAAGCAAAATCCATCTCTTCTGCCAATAATTAATCCTGGTAAAGTTCAAATTAGAACATTAGACATCACTAGTTGAAGTTTTTCCTCAAAGCTAATATTCTGACTTTATTTAAACACTCCACACTATTATAGTCTATTTAGTTAAAATCGGTCACTAGATGGCACTAAATCTCCTGCCCACTGAGTCTGACCTTTCATCAGGTGAGTCCACGTGGAAAGTCCTCTCAATGACTGTGGTCCACTGGAGGCAGCGGATGATGAAGGTGTTGGGCTTTGGCCTCTCTGTCTTCATCAGCTGACATTCTAAAACAGAGATGATGAGGTGTCTTCATGAAACAGGAAACATGCATTTAGCAACACAGACAATAAATAAAGTTTTACTTGAAAGAACGTGAGACGCAGTTTCTCTGATATTCCTATCAGCCGTGTACAGAGCAAGTAAATAAAAGAAAATGCACAACAGATGTGGGATCTGTCAGGTACTTTAATTTGACCCTAAGCTAAGTTGCATTTGTTAAACTGTACACTGTAAAGTGTGGGTTGCATGGTGGTGCAGTGGTTAGCCCCCTAACCTCACTGTGAGAAGGTTCAAACCCTTGTCGGGACCTTTCTTTCTGTGTGGAGTTTGCATGTCCCCCCTCGATCCAAAAACGTGGTTCATATTGGTTACTCTAAAGTGTGCATGTGTGTGGCAGTGATTGTGTGCCGTGCCACACACTGGCGACCTGTCCAGGCAGACTCCCAAGTCATCACATATTGACGTTTGGTGAAGGCCCCCTCCGTGTCACTCTTTGACGTTTTGGGTGTCCCCATCTCGTTATTTTTCGATGTGCTGGGTGTTCCCATTAAATCACTGGTCCCCAATCTTCAGGGTACGACCCGGAACCGGTCCAGTACCGGGACATGGAGCGCACTGGTAACCTAACCCAGTTCCGGTACCAGGTAAGAGTACAGGATGCCGAAACTGGGTACCGGTACCTCATCCCAGTATTGGACCAACTCCGGTTTGAGGGCCCAGACATGAATCGGTACCAGGTAAGGGTACGGGATATCGGAACTTGACCCTAACCCGGTACCGGTTCATGTCTCTGTCCAAGATCCAGAACTGGTCCAGTACTGGGATGTGGAGCACACCAGTCCCCTAACCCAGTTCCAGCCCCCTTACCCGATACTTCCAGCATCGTGTCCAGGCACCACGCCCCGTACCGTGTCTGGCACTGGTTTGGGTCCGGTATTACATCTGGTACTGCATTCAGTACGTCGTATAGTGCCGGGTTAGGGTACCGTTACTGGAGACATTTCGAGGACCAGTCCGTTTCCGGCATGGCGTCCCGAGGGTTCCGGACTCTTGATTTTATGTACAGCCAGCACCTCAATAAAACGATAAATTGGGGACACCCAAAATGTCTAAAAGTGACGTGGAGGGGTCCATAATCAAACGTCAATATGTGATAATCTGGGAAGGAGAATGTGTTGTTCCGGGGTTTCCCCGCCTTTCTCAAATAGTAGCCGGGACAAATTTTGTGAGGCTGAAAGAGATATAGCGGGTAGATAAAATAGATAGATGTTAAGAAAACTTCTATCAGCAACAAAAAACAATAATATCTATGAAGCTGCATATGCCTCCTTATGGTCAGGATGTCATAACTACGTAATAACAGTGCACCTCCTTTGTATCACTGTGTTAAATATCATTAAAATTGTTTTATTTCTTGTACTTGGGGAAAATATTGAAAGCTTTTACATCTGTGTTAATAGAGTTATCTTAATTGCAATATAAAGGAACTCTTTTATTTTGAAAATACCTCCAACTTTAATAAACCTTAACCCAAAAAAAGAGAGAACGCCAGAGATGCTCTCTTGTGCTTGTGGATGTTGTGTGTTGCAGCGTACATGCATCTGGCAGCTATCCGAAGAGACACATTACTATGAAATCAGGCAGCACAGTAGGCCATTATTACACAAATGCATAATACAGTACACAAACACAGAAAAGTAGGCACACATAGCCAGATGGGACTGTGAGCTCGCTGTCGGAAAGAATGCATCTTCATTGTCCCTCAGCAGTCTGTGCAGTTACGGAGGACGAGAACCGAAGGAAGAAAAAAAAAACACAAAGTCCTGTGATCTATCCTCCTGTCCTCCTGCACGCTCTCTGGATGCGACCTTGAATTTCCCGGTTTTGTCTCCTGTCACTCACTGCCCTCATCAGAAAGCTGATGGCTCAGCCTTAAATCTAAAAAGGAGGCCAGCGATAAAACTTAGTGCTTCCATGCAGACGGAACAGCTCCTACCTGACTCCTGAACGCTGCCTGCTGTGCTGGCAGAAAACAAGGTCACGCAATTGTTGCTGGCAAAAAGAAAAGAACACAAACGCCCACAGCTGAACAAAAAACAGCCACACAAACAAGTGAAGTTTAAATGTTACTGATTGTGTGGCAGTTGTGAGATCTGTGTAGCAGTTTAGCTGGTGTGCGAGAGTGTGAGTCTGTGTCAGGCTTGTATGTATGAGTCCCTCTGCAGGGAACAGGCCTGTACCGTCTCTGTTCCATCTGACCACTTCTGTTGTTCACACACACACAGATAAACAAACACTGACACGCACACTCCCAACACATGCACCACCTGGCCTCCCAGCTTTGGGCAACAGATGTGGCAGTGCCAGCGCCGTGCCAAGCAGCCGGGGCCGGATGTATGGCCTGGCTTGTCCTCCTCAGAAACTCTTCTCCTCCTCCTCACTTTTTCCTCCTTCTCCAAGCCTGTCTCGGTCTCCTCCTCCCTGTCTGTTCAGCGCTGATGATGTTTGTCTCTTCTCCTCCTTCCGGCTCCCCTTTCCTTTCCAGCACACTTCATTCATCTCCAGTTGCTTCGTCTGTCTGACCACCCTCATCATCGTTCTGTCTCCAGGTTTCCCTCCTCTGCTCCTTTGATCAACTCCCATCCCTCATTCCCCACACTTGTCCTCCCCTCCCAACTTCTATTGTTTTTTTCTCCTCCTCCGTCCTTTCGTGAACCATTTTTTATCATTTTGCTCGGCGCATCACCCAGCGCTCCACCATTTATCATGTTTTTGGGCTTTGGCACTCACTTTGATTCTGTTGTTTAGCTCTCTCCTCTGGTTGTCCTACCGTATCACCGGTTCTCTGTGTGCTGACCGGCAGTAAACTCACACAGCGCTCTACAGATGCAGCTAGAGAGTTAATCTACCCTCTAACATGACAGCAATCGAACATCCCATTTTGTTCAACAACGTTAGAAGGCAGCCTCTTCATCATCAGAATGTGAACATTTTGTCAATCGTCCTTTTTTGTATTTTAAACATCATAGCATTTTCCCCATAGAAGTTAACCTAAATGAAAGATTTTACCATTAAAAATGCATTTTTTCTTCTTTCAAATTGTGTTGGATCTGAAAACCGGATGCTAGAAGATACTCAGACTAATGACGCAGCTACTTAAATCAAGAGAATCTGGCTACAGAGAAAAACTATGGCGCCCAAAAATTAATAGCCGGCCCCCTGCTGGAGTGGGCCGCAAAAAAACCCATCGTTTTAAGCTTTCAACCTTTTTTCTAGTTTTTTCCCTTTTTTTCCACCGACTTTTTCTCCGGAGGTAATCGGGTATAGTTGCACAAATTTGAAGACTTTTTAATATTGAAATAAAACGATTAACGTTCTCTATCCTATTAGAAGTTCATCTTTCACACTAAACTGCTAAACAGTTACAGTTTATTCACATTCAAAAGCTTGAAAGCTCTGAAATTTTTTTAAAATATCATTTTTGAAAGGGTTTCCTAAAGTCTAGGAAAGCTCTGCTTACACGTCCAGCTACAGTTAAGATTTCGACTTCCAGGTACAGATTGATTCTGGCGCCATTTTGGGTTTAACCAGAAATAGGCGTGTCAAAGTCTCCCCTCCCCCTGCGCACCCTGGTCCGCTCAAGCTTAGCTTGAGACATGATAGGCGTTCAACACTCGTGCCGTAGCGAATTGCAATTCTGGCCCAAAACTGTACGACCGGATTGATCCAATATCGCTCGTCGTTATTTTTGCAGCGCTAATGTTAGCTTGAAGCTATGAGCGTACAAAAGGAGTTCTTAGCAACGGGGAGGGGGGTGTCACCAGATTTTGGCTAAAAACTTCATAATCATAAGTAAAAGATCACCAGGAACGATTTTAAGATTATTTCAAACACTAAAGATTGTGTTTTAATGATTCAAATCCAACATATAAACAAATGTTTTAGTTCCAAAGCATAAAAAGTTGCTCAAAGACAATAATATTTTCCAGAGTACAAGTCATTCCTGAGTATAAGCCGCACCCCTGATCAAACTGAACCAACCTATATGAAGAGAACATATATAGACTCTCCCCGATTTGTGCGTGGATAATTCTTGATTTCGGAATTTTTGATGAAGTGGGAAAATGTCATGTTTCATCAGATTATATTCACAATCTAAGTTCAAAGTGGATGATAGAAAACTCTGATAAACCAGCTTTCTAGCAGCATTTAAACGCATCACCTACGGACATAAAAAGAGTCTCACATCAGATTTGTGTGTAAATTTGGTTTTGTATGTGTGTGTAACAACGTTTGTAAAGATTTGTTTGCATAGCTAGTTTCAACCTTTTTGTATTTTGTTATTTTTGTACTTATGCACAAAATTAATTGTATAAGTTACATATCAAGAATTACGCACGCACAAACCGAGGTGAGCATATTTTCTCTCCATACATGCAGTAATTAATTCAGACTAAAACAGCTGCTTCCACCAACATCAAGTAAGATTGTTCTGAAATTCAAACTTTGATCATTTTTATGTCAGTTTTTCAGATAACTGTCTTCTTTTTGGCTTTTATATTTTTTAAAGGTGTGTCATTTGATTAATTTTACATTTTCCTTTTAAAAACTTTTTTTTTAATTCCTTTTTAAATAAACAAAGCATCATATTTTTAGGTCTTTAGTGAGTTTATTTAACATGTTAACACTGTTGTGGAACTCACTGCTGTCTGGAAATATCCATAACGCAGGCATAATTTAAAAGCATTACTTTTAAAATATATATATGAATAAAAGCTGAGATGTTTCTTCCATGTTGACACCTCTTGTGCGTCGTCACATTGCATTCTGGGAGGCGACTGTATCATTTCCTGTTAGGAAGAAACCTACTGGTTGACCGAGAGTAATTTTAGGTCAAAATTAGAAGGGCAGAGGGAATTTTTAAAGGGAAACTTTTATTTGACAAAGTTTGATGACTAAAGACACAGATCAACAATCGAAAATATAAAATATTATAAACTCATGAAGTATTGCCTTTCAAAGATTGTTTTTTACTAATAAATTATAGAGTTTATGATGCTAAAACATCAATCAGGCAAGTTCAGAGAGCGAAAAAGAAAGAAAGAAGTGAAAGCAACAAATGTTTAGTTAGCAACTGTGACCTACTTGCTACAGAGAAGTTATTTAGCGGGTAGGGCAGGTCTGCATCCTGAGGTTTCTCTTTGTAGCCGATGAAAGAACCGTCTGTCTTCAGCAAGAAGTAACGAGGTCGCCAGTTCTTTATGTATTCACCTGTGGAGACCAGATCACACAAAAATATGGAGAGAAACGTCAGTGATCCAACAGACATTTGGCACAAACAAGTCAATTCATCACACGGATTATGTCAATTATCATAATCAACCCGACGTATAGGAAGAAAGTGGTATTAACTGCAATAATAATGATGATTGATTGTAAGTACTGATTTATTCCCTGGACAGTAAAGAGCTGCTCATCTGTCATCTGTTCAAAGGACGTATCGCGCACACACACTACAAACATCCACACACAGCCCCCTCTGCAGCGTCCGCGGCGTTTGCCAGATTCAGATCGGATTATCATGTAAAAAACGACACAAACATGTTTACCAGCAAAACACTGAAAGCGCCCTTGCCAGAAACATCATCTGTCTGATACACGGGCAGGTGTTGAGGTGATGACCCGTCAACCAAATACTCGCACACACAGAGGCGTTCGGATGCACGCAAACCTCTGGTCCGCGCCGAGTGGACGGGCGGACGAGGTCTGGGGTGGGGTGACATTAGACCAGATAAGATTACAGAGAATTACTCTTCTTAGACATCAGCGACAGAAATTAACATCTGCTGCCCAACTGCCTGACACAGACTGACACTGAGGAGAGTCCGCAGCTTTATTAGATGAGTAGCAACAGGATTACATGACTCAAACATTTCCACACCGCAGGGCCCGATAACAGCTTGGATTTACTTTTGGATTAAAGTGCACATGTGTGTCGGTTCACACAAGAGGGGAGTGGGATTGAAAACGGGGGTAACAAAAGGGAAACGCTAAATGAAATACTCAAATTTTTCTCAAAAACTTTTAAATAAAGTTAAATAAATTCGATGAGATGTACTCCCAATTCTGCGTGAAAATAACACCAAAACCTCAGTATCAACTCACCTAATTTGAAGTCTAGGTAAGATGTGTGTTTTCTATTTCTGATATCCATTCAAAATCAGAAATGACAGCAGGCCGTGCTTGTTAACACGTTACAGAAAAACACCTGCTCCACTGAAGGAAGCATGCAACTGAGGCCCTGCTGGTACTTCCAGGTGCTGCTGGTGTCTGCGCGCATATGCGGCGCAGTGGCTGCTCCAACCCCACCACTAAGTAGGGACAAAGGAACAAAAAGACAGACATGTAAAAAATGCTGGATGGTGCCAGCGCGTCGTGAGGACCGCACAATCACACCTCACCTCTCCTCTTCAGTCCCTGCATCTATTTTTTCCCTGTTTTTCACAAATCCACCCACTCTCCGGCGTCCTCGTCTCCTTCCTCTGTTCTCTCCACAACAAAACATATTCTTTGGATCACTTACTACTTATAAACGGTGTTGTTAAGAGGGGCAAACAGAAGACTTATTAGAATTATTTTTAAAAAAGCCTAACAAAACACTAAAGAAAAACTAAAAGTGATTAAACACATCACTTATAAAGTAATTCTTGAAACTCTGCAGCTATTATCTAATAGTGCACAATTTTCTTAAAAAAAATAGCATTTAAATGAATCAATTTAACTCTGTGAACTTGGGTCAAATTAATTCAGATAATTCTTGATGCCCCCCCCCAAAAAAAGTAAAAAATATATATTTTTGAATGCATTTCTGAATTTTTTTTAAAAAAGTTCACATCTGGAAAAGAAAACAACACCAATCGAGCTGAGAGTCAAAACAGAAAAAAACTACGGGGGACAGTTACACAGATAAAACTATTATAAACTGGCTTGCAGGACTGCTTTGCTGTTCCAAGTCCAGTCATTTCTATGAGTCACTTTCTAGATGAGGTGTCCAACCAATGGAAGCCTGTGGTTGGCCACTTCATCCCTCAGCTGTCCAGGACAAGTGAAAACATTTAAGCGCTCCGTCTGGCCAGGCTCAGGCGTGGAGTACGCGGGTCTGCTTCTGTGTGTCCGCTGGGGGGGCAGGGGAGGGGGCAGCCAGGGGTGGCACAGACGGACGGACGAGATGGACAGTTGTCGGCGCGCGCGAGCGTACGCGCACGCACCAACTAAAACAATTCTGCCGCGGCCGTTCCAAGCCTTCGCATGATCCAATGGTGTTCTGTCGAGCTATCCCGTCTTGGCCCTGCCTGTAATGAGTCCAGCGAGCTCTCCCACTCTGGACAGCTTGTCTGGGGAGCCACATGTCTCTGAGTTGGACTGCTGGAGAAAACAGAACAGCCGGTCTCCTTCCCACACCATCTCTCTCTGTCTTCACTTCAGTTTCATTTAGTTTTCTGCACAAATTTACTTTTCCCTTTAGGCTAATTAGTAACTACTTGACTTATGCGGTGTTTAAGGCGACAGGAGTCTATTGTTTCTTGTTGCAACAACAAAAATATAACAAGAAAGGACGCGAGTGATCTAAATGATCTAAGGAGTCCGTCTGGCGGAAAACAAACTTCGGCTGCAGATCCTCCTCCCTTCAGTCACATTTAAAGTCTTTACCGACTTTATTAATTTCTGAGACATTATATCACTGATGAAATGTTTCAAAACCAGAGTAGCATTTAAGCTAAAGCAGCCAATCTGTGTGTGAGAAAGATCAAGGGATGATCTCAGACTGTCTCGGTTAGGACTTCTCATTCATTGACGCTGAACTAAATTCCTCAGAAACTGTGTATTAATTTCTAGGAAAAGTAAATCTTGCTGGCACGCGGTGCAGTTGCAGCTTGCAGATTTAGCAGGCAGAGGCAGAAATGAATCAGCAGTGACCGCGTCCGTTCCAAGCTTTCTGAATGGACAATTAGGCCAGAGCGCTCGCTAACTGTCACTCAATTAGCAGCCTGATTAGCTATTCACTTCCAGACAGAGAAATGCAGAGGAAGGAGCGACGGAGACGACAGGTAAGAGAGGCTGAACCGACGCCAGCAGGGAGGGAATGAGACGAGCAAATCTGCGAAAACTTCCGTCTCCGTTCCCTCCCCTGATTCACGACATCAGCAGCTCCAAAATGCTTTGATGAGAATGTAAAAAAATAACTCCATAACAATGTGAGCTCACCAGCCATTTGTTAATCAACTCAAACAGGGATTTAATTTAATGCTTTGGCCAAGGCTGGAGCCGATATGCAGATGGTGCATAGACTGAGCTGTGAGGCTGGCACTCTGGGAGCTGGAGAGGTGGTGGGTGGTGGTGTGCAGAGGTGGGCAGAGGGGGACGAGAAGTGAAGAGGAATTTCTGCAACACATACACACAGCACCTCGCAAACAGAAGGATGACAAACAGGCAACAACTGTACACACGTCGAGCCGAAAACAAGCTTTGGCTGTCAGGAAAAAGCTAAATACGGGCAGAGACGGGCGTCTAGCTGCTGCAGATAAAACGATTGGATTGATCGGTATTGTGCTGGAAAACATTTCAAATATAACTACTACGGCTGCCACGATTATTCGACTAATCGACGACTAATAGACTATTAAAATAGTCAACTAACTTAATGGTCGATTAGACATTACTATATGTTATATGGAGTCAGATTGTAGTAAAGTTGAAAGTTACAATGGCATTATGCTAGCTTTTTGGACTATTTTGACATTTATTAAGGTTATTTTTTGCTATTTTGGAGTTTAGCTAATATTCCAGCTATTTTGACAAACTTCTGCTTTTTTAAAAAAAACATTTTAGCATTATTGCAGATAATGTATTGTGAATATACCTAGTTCTTAGTTAGTTTAAAGCTAATGATGTTTAAGATGTGTGTTTTACTTCCACTTTATGCATGACTCAAATTAGTCGACTAATCGGAAAAAATAATCAGTGATTAGTCGACTACTAAAATAATCATCTGTGGCAGCAATAATATCTACAATTTCCATCAAATGTGCTTTACATATGTTGGCCAAATACTGTAGCCGTATCACTTAGTATCAACTGAACTCTGTGGTTGAGCTGAAATAATCTGATCTTCTTACAGTAAGGATCCGAGACATCTCCAGACTGTAAGAGCTGCACACGCCAGTGTCATTGTGGCAATTAGAGGCTAATGATCGAGTAAAAGAAAAAGAGGAAGAGCCCAAACATCCAGCAGAGGTGACAGTCGACAAGGAAGGTACATTCAGGTTGCGTGTGGTTGGATGGGATCTCTGCCATCTTAGCAACTTATCCAACACTGGATTGGGAAAAACAAGTCTGAGCGGAGTGTTTTCTGTTGACTCCTCTGTGCATGTGTGTGTGTTGACAAGGATAAGGCTGTGATCGTGACCCCGACCCCAGAAGTTCTAACTCCGGTCTGCTCAGACATCTTAAGACGAATCCAGGCTCTACAAAGCCAATCCACTTACAGTGCATTAGGCTCATTATCATACTGGGGCTAACTGGTGCTGCTGTGCTTGAGTTTGTCACCATCACTAGCAGCAAAAGACTGAGAATGTGTGCGTCTTGCAACAAGCTATTTTGGCATTAATAACTGGAGGCTGAATCTAAAAGTTATAGCGTACAGACACAACAAAGAATTAAAGATGAGAGGGAGGTCATAGAAATATGATTAAATACAATGACAGTTTGAGGCATGGTGGTGACATGGGGCAGCCAGACTGAGTGGAAACCCATAGGAGTATGGACATCCCTCGGGGCCAAAAAGGAGGCTTCATCCAGCCAGCTGCACACAGTCAGAGCCTCCTGGTACCCCTCTGCTCCCCCAGCTGGTACACACAGAGGAACTCGTGCAAATGAACATCAATACTTGACTGCAGGGACAATATGGACTTATACTATCCTCCCCCCAAAAAAGATAAGTTTTTTACTTTATCACCATGCCCCTCGCTTCTCTAGTCCTGCATTACTTTTCCTTTCCATTTTCCATCTGACTGTAGTACCTATCCAGTCCAGTAGATGGCGGTGGCTCCTTGGAGCATGCTTGGCCACAGTTTTAACTCTGACACAGAGCTGGAGTGACTGACAGACGAGCTTCAGCCAAGACGCTTCTTCTCCTAATCCCCCTCACAGCACTACTGTGTGTGTCAGTGTGTGTCTGAGCTACACACAAGATGTTGCTTCTGTGTTTATCTGTCAGTTTGTGCATGTGTGCTTCTGCACGCAGACATCCAGTCAGCTTAGACCTGCATCTGTGTGTGTGTGTGTGTTTACGCCTATGACAGGGCAGGGTCCGCTGCTTCCTAAAGCATCATAGGATTACTGTGGTGTTAGCATATTAGCATCTTAGCTGGAGGGCTGCTGCTCAACACCACCTGTGCCAGACAGGAGGCTTTGGTTACCAAGCTAAACAGTGGGTGGGTGAAGGTCAAGGCAGCTCCAATCTTATCATTATCCAATCTAATGTTATTACATTAACTGCTTTACTCTTATATAATCCACTGCATATTTACTATAGAAAGCCACTAAAGTATCATTTTTAGCTTTAAAAAGTGCAGAAAAACCAAACGAGATAAAGAAAAACTAAGAAATAGACAGCCAGATTAAAAATATATACTTTAGTTTCTATTACCTATATTTCACTTTAAAGAGCCTACGTCATGCTTTTCTTAAGTCTTTCAGAGTAAAATATATACATATATATGATCATATATTACCTCTGGCACAATAAGGAACAAATTATTTATGAAATTAGTTTTTTTCCCTTCCCGGAAGTAAAACGCTTCGATCTCTGAGGCTCCGCCTTTCAATGCTTGTGGGTGCCGCCCATTTTGTGACGTCATCCTAGAGCCAACATCCAAACTTTTGCAAAGATGGATGTGGATACAAAATATCTGCAATTAGTAGCCTCTTAGTAGTGAAATGATCGCCGCTGGCTTCGCAGAGAAATTGTCTGTTTGTGTTAGCTTGATGGTTCGTTCTGGCAGCACAGACTCTTCCTGTAGGGAGCGGTTCTCACTTTGTGACATCACCTTGTGAGAACCCGCTCGTCTTAATAGGGATGGGAGGGGGTACTGCTGAGAGTGCAGGTTTTTAGAGGATTACTTAGTAATCTGTGAATGGATCAAAATACCGCTTTGGGGTTGATTATAGCGAGTATAATATAATTGCAAGCTCAAAAAGTTTGTTTTACATGGTATAGACCCTATAAACATTAAATTATTGTTATATGGATCAATAAAATTGTGGCTTTATATATTTGTAGTAACATAAAATGACAAAAAAGGAAAAAAGAATAAATGTATCGTCACCTTTCAGTAGAAAAACTAAACATTAAACCCTCTTTTGGGGTTATACATTTGATTATGAAAGGACAAAGTAGATCTGAGGAGGTAGTTGACATTTAACAAGTCTTTTTTCTTTCCTTAATGATGTAAATTAAAGAATATCATGATTTTCTTCTGCTACTTTTGATGGTTTTCTGCTGGGTGCTCTTCTGCCTGTCATGTGAAGACACTTCATTAGGGTCCAGAGTCACACCTGGGTCTGAACTGACCTCCACTTCTCTTTACACATGACGAAGGACTGATTTCAGATTTTTCTTTCTGTAATTTTGCATATTAACACAAGAAGATTATAAAAACCATTTAACCACCAACTGCAACTCTAGAACTGAAGGCTTTCAACTCATCATTTTTTGAACTATATTTAAACGAATTAAATCCCATCAAAATATCAGTCAGTTTCTCGGTTTCTCCTACAACCACAGCTCCATCAAACCGCCCACTCACAACAAAATACTCCATTTAGCTAGCATTAAACGGCATCAAAACCACACACATGGCGGTTTGTTTGGTCGCCTTCTCACATGTGCAGAAGGAAATAATGAAATCTAAGCACACCAGAACAAAAAGCCTCTGCATTTTAATGCACGGTAACATTAGGAATGCCGAGCCTCTTGTGTTTAGAATACAGTGAAACCAATGTGATTAAGAGAGGAACACACAGCCAATGAGCTGGCTAATCAAATCGCACTGATTGCTGCTATATTGCCTGTGGAAAACAGGGTTTGGCGGCGCTTATTTCACATCCCTGCCGTCTTTATTACAGAAATATCTACATGTATTTATTAAAAGCTACTTTGGAAAAAAGTGGGAGATGTGTTGAAGTGCATCACTTTTCTTAAGTTTTTTTGTGTGATGTTTTTAAAGGGCCTATATCATGCTACTCCTATGACTTTCAGAGAAAACTGTATTCTTATATATGAGAATATATTACCTTTGGCACACTAAAAAAGGAATTTATTCATGAGTTATTTTCCTATCTGGAAGTAAGACGCCTTTGATCTTTAAGGCGCCTCCTTTTGCTCCTTTTGGGTCCCGTCTATATTTCATGACATCAACCTAGAGCCGGCCTCAGCAGCGCGTCTGCGTTTCACTCACAAAAAAAAAAAAAAAAAAAAAAACGGTGTCCGAACTCTGCAGAGCAAGTAAGAGTGTGTTAGCCTGGGGTGAGTATGTGCGTCAGCACAAACTCTTCTTGGAAGGGGCTGGTCCCCACTTTATGTTGTCACAACGTGTTGACCCACTCGTTTTCGTGGATTGGGAGAGGCTGATGCTCAGTAGGACTGTAATGAGAATTTGAGTACTCGGATACTTGAAATCAGCTCCCAAAAATTAAAGTACAAATATTCACGACGTCCAAGATCGCTGATTTGTGGTCCTAAATTTTGTTGTTTAATGATTCAAATGATTTAAAACAAAAAATATGTTTTTAGTTTTGAACTTAACCAGAAAGTTGATAGAAAAAACTTGCTTAAAATAACAAACATTGTTTTTTCTGTCTAAATATTTGTCTTTATCAGTTTTGTTGATTGTGATCTCCTGTTCTAAATAAAAGTTTAATTTAAAGTCATTTAAGACATAATTTTAAGTTAATACAGCCAGTGAAAAGACATAAAAACTGTACAAGCATACATTAAAACGTAAAAATTGTGATTCAATCAGTGAATCGTTGAGCTTGATTCATCAATCGAATTGGATCGCCACCAAAGTAATGGTCCACAACTGCTTATAGGGTGTTTTTTCATGAGGAATTGGCATAATAATATACTTAAAAGCTCAATAAAGTTGATTTAAGCACATGTGTTTGGTAAAATAACAACTTTCAAAAGAATACAAAGCTTGAAAAATCCTGTTTTTTTTTTTTCTTTTGACTTTGCAATTATTTTTCTGACATTCATATTCAAATCCACATTCTGCCTCTTTGCCTCATTGGATGTTAAACCATTCAATCAGAAGAACGGAGGAGCGCAGCTGGACTAATCAGTCAATAAGAAGAGCTGTTGTCAGAAAAAGAAGGGGAAGGTCAGGAGACAGACACAGCTGTCTAACTATTGCCTACAACAGACAGGCAACACGGTGTGTGTGTGTGTGTGAGTGAGTGGTGATGGAGCCCAACCCTGTCCAGTTGAGCAGTGGTGAACAGGTGCAAAGCTTTGTGCATACATGTGTGTGTGCGCAAGTCACCATTATTCCAGAGTGGCTCTGTATTATTAATTCAGAAACGCTTGGCTGGGGCTGTGTGCGGCAGCTGCTCTTACGAGTGCGATGCGTGTGTTTGTGTGGAAAACAGAGGACCCCCCCTGGTCTTTTGTGAAGCCTCCGTACTTTCTAAGAGGCACTGTGCTGTACGTCTCCCCAATCGCTGTAAATAGACACACAAGGACTTCTAGTGGGCAAAAACACACACACACGGATGCACTCATGCGGTTCGCCACAATAGGACTGTCCTGCAGGCAAAAGTAAACAAGTGGTATAAAACCAAAACCGCCAGGAACACCACGCCCACCCTTTTTTCTTCCCACGCCCGCACCGGTACAGCCCCTCATAAGCCCTCCACCTCACTGACGAGAGCTCTCTGTTCTCCTCTCCACCTGCCTCAGAGTTATCTCTCCGTCAGAGCGGAGGAGTGACCTGTTCTCCTCAGGATCTTTTCTTCTTCTACTTAGAGGAGGAAGCAGATACATCAATCGGGTGAAGCTTTACTTTTACTGACATGCAAAGTTAATACACTACGGTTAAAGATGCTTGTAAAGTACAGGCAATAATGCACCGCGGAAAGACACTCTGGCTGTTACAGAAGAGATCATCAATAAGTAAGATCACTCAGTTAGAACCCAGGAAGCTAACTTGCAAGCTATTAGGACCTATTTTGTTACCTATCATAAAGAAAAAAACTAATCTGTCAGGAACCAGGTTGTTTTTAATGCTTTTTGAATAAAAGTATTACTCAAGTACACAGTAGTGGGAGATAAAATACTTCTGTGGAACATTAATAGTCATCCTACACTTGGCAAACTATTTGAATCGAGATATTTTACCAGGTTTTAAATTGCTTTAACTGACCAAATCAAACTGGAATAAATAATGATGTTAACACTTACTGTTGTTTACCTTCAGGCATATCCCGTGATAATTAGGGATGGTTTAAGAGTTGATTAATCAATCTGAAATTATATAAAATAATTGATCCATAAAACTAGACATTGATGTTAATTCACCCAACAAAAAAATTCCGGTGGCGTTATCCTTCTCTCGCAAACACCCTCAAAAACTGGAAATGTTCAGTTGGAAACAGACATGGCGGGAGAGGTGAGAAAGCTTTTGAAAAAACCAGAAGGATTGAAAGCAGGTGGTTGACAACATTTCAAATTTTAATCGATCAATGAAAACACAGATGAAATGGACAGACAGCATTTATTTAGTTTAAAGATTATCTATAAATATTATCTATAAATATAACATCTCAATGTTGCAAACTATGTGGAAAAAAACTAAATCAAATCAAAAGAATTGGACACAAAAAATCGTGAATTGAATCGATTTGGGAAATTATGGGTGATAAACCTTAATTATGTTTTATTTTCTGGAGTGTTGCCATCGATGGTGCACAAAAAATACATTGTTTTTAGCTTCAGAAAGTTATTCTACATTTATGTGGAGTTGGAGGACTTGTTTTTTTTTTTTTTTTTAATGGTTATGTTGGAGAGTCATTTATCTGATTCTTCAAACAACATATGAACGCATCAACCCATTGATGCAATTGCCACTAAAATGAGAACAAATGCACAAATTTGAAATAAATCTTTAAAAAGTTATGTTTGAAAATATATACAGTAGTTATCAATAAAAATATTTTCTTGATGTTTTGTCTCATTAGGAGGCAGATTACTATTAAAATGTGTCAAAATCCTTTTGCTTCATTTGATTCTTATTATTTTGACTCAGAGAAATTTGTACTAAGATTTTATTCTCTTTTTGATCACATTTTGTTTTAAAATGAAAAATGTAGGTACATAAAAACTCAAAGACATACTATTGTCTTAGAACTAGCAAAAATAATTATTATTGGGGTGTAAAACGTTCAATTTCTAATTCTTTTTTGTTTTGACTCTTTATTTTCCAGGAAGTGCTATGGAAGTACATCCATGATCCACTCTGTCATTTTCTTTTTTTTTTTTTAACAGCAAACACACATAAGTAGAAAAAGGGTTCAGCAGGGCACAAAAAACAAACCTATTTTTAATTACTGTTGTATCTAAAAAAAGACTAAAAAACAATCAACAAACAAAAAAAAAACCCCAAAAAACACCTACTTTAATTTGGTTTGAACTTATGTCAACAAAGTGTGGCTGTAGAGGCTTAATGTTCAACCTAGTTGGTCCATAGTTTAATAGACAGTTTTACTGAGACAAATACAGTAAGTGACTGCTACCATAAAATATTTATCATTTACAACATTTATTCAGTCTGTTGAGGCTCTGGAAGAAGTCTTGTTTTTTAGCAGCTGATGTAAAAACTGTAAATACATATTTTTTTTTGTCAATATAATAAAAAAAAGAGGGTGGAAACTTGAAAAGGAACATTTACCTCAAGTATTTCAACTACTTTTGTGTGAAATTCAACCCAAAATAGCTGAATTTTTTCAATCCCAAAGCATGTACCAGTGATCCGCTTCCTGAGCCCCTCACCGTCTCCAACAGTTTGCATTACCGCCACCAAAATCTTCTTTTTTAATTTCTTGTCAGGCACTACCAGTTAAATTCTTGCCAGGTATATGAGTTTGTACACCTCCATTGACAACATTCAGAGATATTTAACCAATCATAATCTGATTTTGTCAGGCTTCCCTCAATTTCTCTTCAATGTAATTAATTTTAAATAATTCTAACAGCTTTTTTTATGCATGTCTGGAACATCTTGTTTTCATATTTTGATATTCAATTCTTTTAAAGTAAAAGTGTTGCAAGCACGAATAATTTTGATACTTTAGTGCTTTTCTTCTCAAGATTCTTTCCTGTTTTTAGTATAAATCACTAGTATTATTGAGTTGTTTTGACTGTTAACATTTGACAAATTGTTACCATATTATTTGAGGCACAAAGAAACAAGTAGGTGCTGTTGATAACAGATGAACTGTTTTGAGTTCAGAAGCACAAAAACATACATTTCCCTGCAGTATTTTGAAGAAAACAGGTTTGAACATTGCCATATAATCTTCCAGGATAACAGGAAGGTGGATTTTCAGGTATGATCCAGCTGAACATTATGGAATTCTGTGCAGAAACCAAAACCACGAGGCACTATCTGCATGTGGCAGATGTTGGTCATCTTTTCTTCTTCCTCCTCCCCCTCCACCCCCTCTCATCCAGCAGTCTGCTGTAGAACCTCCTGTTCCCGCCACTATACCATCAGACATCTGCAGCTCACTTACTGTTTATTCTTTTCTCTCTGTCGCTTTCTCTTATCTTTCCTCTTAAACGTGGAGACCAAAAAGACTGAGTTTTTTGTTTGATACCAGATGGCACGTCAACAATTGCATAGCATCAGCCCGTCTAAACACACACATATACACACCACATATGCACAAAACCAACACCTCCATGTCCTCCTGTCCCTTTGTGCTCAATCCTCTGTTGGATGCCTTCACTTCTTTGTACGACCAAGTGTATACATTTTTGTGTAACTCTATGTGTGTGTCCCTCTTTACCTTGGAATATTAGGCACTAGTTTAATGAGAGCATGCTGGGAAGCAGGCCCCAGCCAGTGGACCATATGGGGGCCATTTAGCCCCCTCAGAACACTGAGCCAAGCCTTGCTGACATGATTACCACTGCCGTCCGTTGCTCTACACCAGTGTCAGAATGAGAATGGGGAATTTTATCATGGGCAGCTAATTAATGACTGGAGATTGGCAACAGGAGATGGAGGAGGCTGAGGGAAGATGAAAAAAATTCTGTCTCTGCTCGATCTCTTTTTCTTCTCAATTCTAATTGGGCCAAGAAATTCAGGTTCTGCACAAAAAAAAAAGGAAAAAAAAAACACAAGAAAGTACATTGTAGTTGGAAAAAATGTGTCTTCTTTATTGATTATAAAAGTATTTAAGCGCCTATCTCCAAAGATCATATTAGTAATACATTTAGGTTTGTGCTGTATCTTTAATACTTTGCGTTGATGTGTTGATGTGTGTGGTCAAAGACCCACTACTACAAAATTGATGTTTTTGGTGCTTTAAACATGTTCTTGTATAATTTTTCTTGTGATAGTAGTTGTCAAACTCAATCGCACAGAGGGGCAAAATCCAAAACACACCTTAGGTCGTAGGCCAAACAGGATAAACATTTTTTAAACACACTAAAATTACAGATTTTTAGCTTTAAAAATGTTACTTTTTAAAATATGAATAAAAACAGTGAATAATATCATTCCAGAATAAATAAACTTAAGCCTTAAATAACTTTCAGTATTTTTCTCTCTGTAAAAATATATTTTGACAAAATTATGCAAGTCAGAAATGTTTAAATGTAACTCACAGTTAGTTTCAATAAAACAATTAATATCAAAACATAATTTTAACTGTTTTATTTATTATTTAACTTAAACATTGGGTGGGATGAGAAAATTGGTATTTTAAGGGATACTCCAGATAGATTTGATATTTTCAACACTATTTTTATTACGCATACTTTTATCTCAGTTTTTGTAGATTTGGTCTAAAGACATGTAAATGTAATTAGAAACTACATGTTTTAGCATTTTGTTAGTGTTCAAAGTTTAAAGATATTTTGTTTTAATAAATAGGCCTCAATGACTAACTGTTTTGATGTTGCATTTAGAAACATTGTGTGTGTGAAGTACTTTAAATAGTTATTGAATTATGATTCAAAGTGTTTTAAAAAATTAATTTAGTTTTTTTGTTGTGTTTTTATTTTTATTTTTTACTGATCCGAAAAATGATCCGAACGGTGACCCTAAAACTGTGACACGATCCGAACGGTGAATTTTGTGATCCGTTACACCCCTATTTCTGAGTATTTCTTTATTCAAATCAAGATGGATCAGGAGCATGAAGTTCCTAACGGATAAATAAAGTTAATTGAATTGAGCAGATGAAAACTCACGGTTTTAAAAAGCTGCCATGAGCAGGTCAAAGTCTCCGTTCTACGCAACAATTCGGAAGCATCCACTTTTAGACAAATAAATAGATCCATTATCATCTTTGCTTTCCTCGTTTGTGCTGCCATCCGGCTCTAAATTGTACAGCTGGATAGTTCTGATTTTGCACACCGTTTTTTTTTTTACAACGCTAATGCTAGCTAGGGGTTGTGATGAGCTGTAAGATAGCAGGATAAAGTGTAAAATTAGCTACTCTAACTTCTGAACTTACAACGCGGAGATGAATTTCTAAAGAGTTCCTGCTGTGCTGAAGAAAATACGTCTTAAAAATCAACACAGGCATAATCATAATTAGAAGACCACCGGGAACGACTTTACAATAGAAAAAAATAGAGTTGGAATGGGACTTTAACTATTATACTGTGTGTATGCGGCAAAGCAGACTGAAACCAGCGGCTTTGATAATCCTGTCAGAGACAGATTACAGGTGGGGAGATAAAAATAGAATGACTGTCCCTTTAACCTGACCACTGTCACATCCACATACTGCTCAACCAGTCAGAAAAAAAAGCTCAAATGAATCTACTAAGGACATTTTAACAATGTTTTTATCCCATGTGGCAAATATGACCACAGTCTATGTATTTCAAAAATAGAAAACTTCAACATTTTGCTGTAATTTTAAGCAAATTCCATGCATGCACAGCTTGGTAACTTTCTTAATAATAATCTTAAATCCACACATTTTTAAATTTTTTCTATAAATATGCTTCAACTATTTAACCTAATAAATCTTTTAGATTAAGTTGGTCCATTGTGTCAATGCTCTGAGAGCAGAGCCTGCACATCTGTAACAGATTTATGTGTAAAACTTAAAAAAGATACATTTCTCTCCACTTAATATGAAGCGATTGTTCATGGCCATTTTTTTTTCCTTTGGAGGAAAGCTGCTTTTCTGTCTTTAATGTAACCAGAATGATGGTAGTTCTTTCACTTTCACTTTGGTATTTTTAAGTTGCCAAATCTATCATAACGGTGGTTGGTAAAACCCAACATTATCGCTTGACAGGCAAGGACAAACACAACTATGACAGCTTAAGAATAGATAAATAAGACCCACAAGTGAAGAGAAAAAGAGGAAGAATAATGTACAATCCTCAGTTCAAGTTCAGAATTGATTTTTTTCTCTGTGCTGTGAGACACAAAAATACTTCTGGGATTTTCACCAACAACTATGTCTGTGAGTTAACAGAGACTGGTTCAAAAACGAAAAGAAGAAGGTGAATGGGTTCGAATTTTTCTCTTATGGCTGAGCAACAGTTCCGGTTAAGGACAAAAAAAGGAAAGAGAACCTTAAAAAAACTGCTTTGCTAAAGAGCTCCTCCAAAAATAAATGTTGAACTTTACAGAAGAAACAGCACCGGAAGATATCTTCTCACAATCCTGTCAGCAAATTACAGGAAACTGAGGCCAAAGTTTGTGAACAACACGAGATGAGCTTGGTCTAATGAGCTCATTTTGTTGCTGTGAAAGTCGTGTCAGAAAATGGCATAAAAAAAGCATGAATTTAACCCGCTTTGTAAAGAAAAAAACAAGCACTTTCAATGAAAAACTCCCTTCTTCCTCATTTCTTCTCAGGTTTATTTCTATACTCAGTTTGAACTTGAACAGATCCCCAGTGGCCATGTTTACATGCCTGCACTGAACTAAAATCTATTTGAGGATTTAATATATTTGCTTAAACGATTGCCTAAAAAAAAAAAAAAAAAAAAATCAGTCAGTGCGCATATGTGTCTTTGGTGCTGCCACAAATGATTATTTTAATAGTCGACTAATTACCGATTATTTTCTCCGATTAGTCGACTAATCGGGTCATGCGGAAACTGGATTTAAAGCACACATCTTAACCATTATTAGCTTTAAACTAAAAACTAGATATATAGCATTATCTGCGATAATGCTATTGTGAATGCTGTAAACTGAATTTGGGCGATGAACATGCTAGTGCTGATAGCTGAAGATGCTGAAATTGATAGCAGAAATCGCTGAGGCTGATAGCCAGCTAAAATATAAGTTAGATGTGAAATTAGCTTAAAAACTGAAAAATTTCAAAGTTGTCATAGCTATCATCATCATATCGTCATTGCTAATCTTAAAGATATTAAAATAAAAAAAACTTAAATTTTTTTTAAATAAACCATAAAGAAACTGTTCCAATATTTTAAATTTTCAATTTAATTTAATGTTTTTTGAAGTCATAAAAAAAGGTTGCCCTTAACACTCAAAACAGATAAATATTAAGACTATGGTCACATTTCCCAGAATGCCACCATGCGGCAAACTAAATACAAGTTTGTTTTTTTTTTAGTAAGTTTGGCAGGTGACTGCTGCTACATTTATAATCGGGAGACAGTAGTAGCCTTTTATAATGCCGCGCTGTGGCCATGGACGTTTTAAGAACAAGAACATTTTTTTACATTGGTCAGTGGTCGCCCAGGCACATTTTTTATTAATTTATTAACCTTTATTTAACCAGGAAGTCCCACTGAGATTAAGAAATCTCTTTTACAAGGGAGTCCTGGAGGTAGCATGGTTGAAATCCAGCGACAGGCGGGTGGCAGGAAGGCACCAGCACAATAATTGACTGATAAGAGGGTCTCTAAAGTCTCCAAAATTATTTTAAGATCGGCCAATTTTTAGATTACCAACCTCCAGCCATCCCCCTTCTTCCATGCTGCCGTCTCACTGCCACCGTCCGATTTCTAACAATCGGACGGTAGCAGTGCGGACACTCGACGAGGGCCGTTGACATGGGACGGGGGACCAGTGATGACCAGACGGCAATCTGGGGATCCCGGCCACCATTGGTCCAAATGGGGAGACGGCATAGATGCGGCGCAAAACTAATCATGGCGTTGAACGCACCACAGCAACTCTGAGACCTGAGTATTGACAAATTGATGCTGAGAAGAACACGAAGAAGACAGAACATTGTGTTTCTTGGGAGACATGTTACCTAAAAACGAGTAAATTGACAAGATTGTAACGTGTGTTAAAAATCTGAGTTGCGAATGACCAATCTACGGCATAGAATGGCCCACTTTTTACATACCCTGGGCTAGCAGTGGCACTTGATAGACAGCTGTCATCCGGGGACATTTACACATCGTCCAATCAGAGCTGGTGCCGGGTGGCGATCTGGCCGCCACCACAAAAAAGTTGCCTGATTTTGTAATGACGTCATCCCTGCCTGATGACTCTCCATTGCACGGTGGTAGTTGTGAGCATTAGCTGTCACCCATTAGATTTATTGTCAATTCTACAATAATCGTGACATCTGCATCATTCACCAATTAAAGTAAAGTAAAACCATAAGCAACAGGCAAAGATGCCAAAAACTATATATATATATATATATATATATATATTTTTTTTTTTTTTTTCTTGTGTTGCCTTTGTTATGCTATGTTGTCATATCTTTGATGTTCTCAACTTTGGTGCTTTCTGATTTTCCTAAACTGCTGCCGTCTGTTTAACCCAGTAAACAACGTTGTTGTTGGAAATCGCTGATCTGACAGTCGCCACACAGAACACATCATTCAGCACCGTTTTAAAAACGCCTGAAGGAGCCGTTTAACAACCGCTGTCCTCGTGGTTTCCCACAGAAGCTTTCATAAAAGAGATAAGTCTTGCACTGATGAACTCATTTACAAATGAAGTATGACAGTTTACTGCTAAAATATCAGAACGGATTGGGTCCTACAGAGCAACGACGCCTCAGGCTAAAATGCAGCAGATAGAAGGAGAAGTGAGCGCTTCTCTCTCAGTGAAAATACAGCAAAGTGGAGAATATTTAATAACGTATTCATGTAATTTAATTTAGTAGTTTATAAAATACAGCCATAAATAAACAAAACACCTTTAGAACGCCTATGTCAGCTAATTTTTAGAAAAGCTGTTAGCTTTGTACTAATCTGTTGGCCTAAATCAGCCAAACCAACCCCCACCCAAACCTGCCTCCTCTAATCAATCCAAAGCCTACTCCGACCAGCCCACAGAACCTCAAGATGTTACAAACACAGCCCCCCTTTAGTTTAATCTCTGTCAGAACATTTAAACATAGATGCCAGTTTCCACTTGGACTCAGATGGCTTTGTCAGATAAGGACAGGGCTGCTGCCACGTTAAACAGCTACACGACTGCAGACAGAAACAGCTTCAAATGGAGTTTGGTGTTAAACAACCTCCTAAAACAGAGCTTAATGAGTGTGAAGTTTGCTCGAATGCTGTGGTCTGAGGCAGCCTTTCAAACAGCAGGATCCTGAACTCCAGCTTCAGGAATGTCAATAGGTGTGGTATTTCCAACACCTTACAGGCCCAAAAATCCTTCTTATTTGACACGACCGCGGTCATGGGTGTGGCTGTTGTAGAGGTACAAGTGGGCATGAAGAAAGTTTTATTTTAACCGCAGGCAGTAAAAGTTGCAGCCAGGTTAGGTGACAGAGAAAATGGGGAAATTACGTGTCAGCTGCAAACATGAAAGCATTGGCCGTCATGTTACTCCATACAACCCAACTGCTGAACATTTCAAAACTTCATAAAAGACCTCACCTTGACCTTAAAGTTAACAAATAAAACTTGGGAACCATTGGAGAGGGCAACCGCCTAACCCAATCCTGAAAGTCTCACTCATTTGATCTACTGTAAAAGTGCTCCCTTTGTTCTTTTAAAGAATCACTCCAATACAAATTAAATTTAATTTAATTTAAAATTGATCAAAAGATTATCCGAGTGAGACTCTACTTGCACTTACAAGATTTTTAAGCCAAAATTCAAAAACTTGTTTCATTTTTTAGGACATAATGTGTGCAAAGTAGAAGTAGCTAATAAGAAATTTGCCTCAGAGTTGTGGGCGTGACCGTTGGGCTGGAGTAAGTCCGCCCCCTTCTCGTCATCCATAAACAAATATTGCGAGCAATATGGGAACTATCCAGCTGTCCAGTTTTGATCCAGATGTTAATAGATACAGTCATCTACAAGCAGTTACATCAGAATAAACTGGAGCATGGAGCTTGTGGCTTGCCGTAGTAGGCTCTACATCTCACCTACAGGGTTTTACAAACAGCATTTTTCCATCTTTAATTTTAAAAAATGCTCAGAAATTAAATGTAAAGCTTTATTTTCTTTATGTATGCCCTCCATCATCAGACAAATACCACAAGGACATTTTAGAAACACACTTTTCATCAGAGCGGGTCTTTAATGCCAAATATTCAGCAAGAAGGTTGTGGATACGATTTCTAAACTTTGGTATGACCCCACTATGGATTTTTAACCCATAACGTCCCAGTCGAACAATCTACCATCCGGCCACTGAGCTGGCTGTAAATCAATGTTCAGCAACTTTAGAAAGACTCCTCTGGCTGGCAGAGTGAACACCCTTCATCACTGTTATGTAAGTGCAGACAGACAGAGTTTTTCTACCACTGGACTGACAGTCACTGGAAAGCTTATTGGTATGCACAATTTATTCAGATCATCCTGGACTTCCTGTGTTAATAGCATTGGCTGTATGTGAGAATTGAACTGAGTAACTCCTCCCCAATCAAGTTCCAAACAGGAAGTAGTTCCAAGAAGCCAAAATCCCATAGAGTTCTATTAAGAAATAAACTGCTAATACTCAGTCATTATATTTGTCAGAACAAAGATTTTTGCTCTGATACATTTGTTAAACATGTTATTGCTAATCTTATTTTTTTCATGATCCTTTTCCAGTAGTACTATTAATTCATGTTGTAAAATAACTACAGATGTTACCAATCAGGTTTTTTGGGCTCGATCCAGTTCAGAGTCATTCAATTATGTGGATTTGCCGATACCGAGTCCCGATCCGAAAGTCGAGGATTAAGCGATTTTTACAAGAAAAAAAGATTGAGCTCATTGTATAGCTGTCTTTTCAGTTAGTTTTTCATGCAACTAAACCTGATTATTCCATTAATTTTGTAAGTTTGCAAGACTTTTTAGTCATTTTAGGATTTTGAATACATAGAAAATGATTTTTTGCTTAATTGGATTATTATTTTTTTTGACAACTTCAGCTTGACAATTTTTTTCATCATAGCCCTTTAGTTTATTCTATGAATATGAATGCAACAGAGTGCCTATTTTATGTCATTAATCAACATTTTATGGAGCATATGAACAATGAAGTTTAAAAAAAACAAAGGAAAACAATATTTCTTAATGAGGTAACTGTGATTACATACCCCTTAAAATAATAAATAAATTCCTTTTCTTATAAGCTCATGGGGCTATATACCTACACTCTAGTCAAATACTCTTATCACGTTTCCCGTTAGGCAGCGGATGCAACAATGTGTGGTAATAAATGATGATAATGTCTACAATTTTATTACAATTAAATATTGACCATATTTTCTACAAGGAGTGCATGTGTGAACACAGTGCAACCACTGGCACCGTGATCAAATATTTGAGGTCAGCATTTTGAAGATCTTGAGCTGCAAACTAATCCCATTATTCAATCGCTCTTCCCTCCACCCGCTCCAGCTACCTCTATCCAAGTTCTCCATCTGCAGCCATCAGCACTCCATTCATTGATCCATTCATTCATTTATCCAAGATTGCCTCCCTCCACGTTGGTCCATTCACACACCCAGCCATTAATCCACTCTTATCTGCCAACTGATTCCAGAGTCATAACGCTTGAAGCCATTAAGTTCAGGATGTGCTACATGTATGAAAAATACTGAAAATGAAGTTAAAATGTGTGACAGAAACAAATGCAAAAAGATTATTCAATATTTTTTTAAGTACGGATTTGATGAGTTATTATCTATTAAGGTTTATTCAAATGGAATTGAATTTTTTCAGATTCTTTTATTTTGGTGCATTTTGCCACAAACAACTAAAAATGAATCTTTTCCTGTTCAGAGTGCAAGCTCTGCGGCCTGGTCTGTCTGTCTGTCTGTCTGCCATTATCTGCAGTGTAGAGTGAGTCATTCTTGGGACAATGGAGACAGTTTGTAAAGCCACACTGAAGCGTACACTTCCTCCGGATGTGCAAGAGGATGCCATTCATAACAAAGCCTTCACTGTCTGCCTGTGGGCTACTACGCTGCGAGTCGGAGAGCAGCAGAAAAGGAGTACAGAACGTGCAAGGTGAGGAGAGGACAGGAGCTAAGAGGGGAGACGCGGCCGACAGTGGTGGCGGCAACGACTGGTGATTGATATCAGAGATCTGGCACTGCCACCTGATCCAGCCAGACAGCCTCCAGCGACACTGAACTCACTGAACCCACTGAGCCAACATGGCTGCTTCGCTGCACAGCGCTGCACTGCACCCAATGAACCCCGCAGAGAAATAATGCAAGCAGCAAGGCAAATACAGTTCCCCGAGGGATGACACGGTAGAGGTAGACCACAGAGGGAGGGAGGAGCAAAAGCATCCTTCAGCTGGAGGCTTCAAGACATTGGGAAGATGCAGAAAGGCAGAAATACTCTATTTTTAGAAACTTCATTTGGTGATCAAACACGTGCATATTAGTCAGAGATTTAAAGCAAAGAAATGAATATTACTGCGCGTTCTAAATAATAACTTTGCAGAACAAAACACTTCAGAGGACAGAGTGTCTGGGAAAAGATTACGCTGTGTTTCCCATCTCTCCCCTCCCTCCTGGCCATCTGCTGTGCTGACTGCTGTGCGGGTTGATACCGGTGGAGGTAACAGTATCCACAACTACACCGGCCGCCTCTGACCTCTGTGGCTTCTTGCAGGTTGACTGAAGGTAACATTGTAGCTGCAGCGGAAATTAAGTTTATTTTACTTTACCAGAGGAGGAAAAAAATGAACTTCAAAGCCAATCAGTAAAACATGGTTTTTTGCACCTCAGTATATGACCAATCAGCAGGTTTTGCGTCAATAATAAAATACATTTTACGAAAAAAAAAAAAATCATCTTTTGTCGTTAGACAGTGGTGGAATAAAAGATTTCTCCACCTTTTTATAATCATAAAGAAAGGATGCAACAGACTGTGCTTCACTGCCAGACTTCATAAAAGAAAAAAAAGTAATTGTTGTAGGGAGTGAGTAATAAAAGCTAAAGTCATCTGAGGACACACGCTGCAGCAAAGATGATGTTCCTCAGGATGCTGTGTGCTTGCCCGGATATTGATTAGCTTTGAAAACTGAGTCCAAACACGGTCGTGTCAGGAGTTGTTTCTCTTTTTCAGTTTCTTATTGCTTTATTTATATATCAGCCTCATGATTGTTTGATTTTTAACCTTGTTTTTTTTTTTTTACTTTCCACTCTTTATGCTTTTTGACAGACCTAATGAAGATAATGCATTCTGTTGTGACCTAGCATGAGCTACAAAAACATCCAATGACCAGTGAGATGAAGTGACTGAGAGTATACATTTTTATGTATATCAAACAAATACGTCCAATACAGATTTTAATCAAACAATGTTCCAATCAAACAGCTTGTAAATACTGTGACATTCTGTAAATATGACCATTATTTTGCTTTGTTTATTATTTATGACTCAGTATGATGTAACAATAATGAATGCAAAGGTAATACTTTACCACTGTTATTATAATTATTTTTGTGACTGAGATAATCTAGTTATAATTACAGAGACATTGATTTCTATCATAATTACAAGCAGATGTTCATGAAATTTTCCTTTTTTTAAAGGCAACATTTGCACAAACATATGACTACCAATTGCCTCATTGTCACTTCAGGCATGTTTTTCTTTAAGGGTCTATATCAAGCAAAAAAAAAAATGTTAATTCCTCATGAAAAATAACCTTAAAGTCCATTCACACATCTCTGAGCATTCCTCTAAAACCCTCCTCTCTGAGCACCAGCCCCTCCCAATCCACATGTGGGTCCTCATGTTGTGACATCACAAAGTGAGGAACAACCCCTTCCAGGAAAAGTCTTCACTGCCAGAACCAGATCCACTCCATGTTTGGGTTCATGAGATCATTCAGAGATTCTTTCGGTACAATCAGATCGATCCACCATATTGGATGTGTATTCTACACACAAATCGAGTCATGTGCTCAAAGTTGAGTCCCTGATTGGTTGACACGCCACTAGGACCTCACCAAAGTTCAAATATTTGAAACCTGGCCGCATCGCCCAAATCGCACCGTAGGACCTCAGATTGCGTCTGTACCACTGACTTAACATTGAAATTGGCCGCCCCTGCAGATTGAATCGTGTTCAATGTGAACGCAGCTTTAGAGATCAAGTCATTTTAATTCCGGGTAGGAAAAGAGGAAACGAAATCAACTAATATTTAATAAAAGAATGTGTTTTTTAGTGAGACAAAGGTAATATATGATCATATATACATAGATATATATAGATATAACTTACTCTGAAAGGTTTAAGATGATATAGGCCCTTTAAAGTAATTGTCCATCAATAAGAAGGCTACATAAAGTTTGATTACACACTTCTTCCTTTTATCAAACAAAACCAAAAGTTGTAATTAAAAGCTGATGTTATTCCCACATCCGGTAATACGTATGACCAAGATGCACATTGCCTGCATGTAGTTTAAGTGTGTCCAAGGTTAAATGTTGCTGCACATGTTAACCAAACCCAACCGTAACTATTCTTCTGGGTTTGTGTGTCCAAGAAAAACATTCAGTATTGACCACATGTAATTAAAAAATTATGTGAAAAAAGTTATTTTCTCAATTAAACTTCCTGTCGATCATTCTATATTATTAATGAATGTTTATGCCTTTTATTTTATTGCTACACCTATATGAATACAACTTCATTTTTTAGCCTTTTGTTTAAACATAAATAAAAGGAGGTAATATTTCTATATAATCAGTATTTAGAAGTTTCAGCATCTAAGCTGAAGCTTTTTGCTGTTTCACTCCAATACCTAATGACTAATGCTGCAGTCTTTGCCTTATCACGACCAGGACAGTGAGTCAGCACACTCTCCCCACACACTTTAATACAAAGATTTTAGCCTTTGATGCAGACAAATATTCATATTCCTGACACCAACAGAGGCCCCTCCCCTACCTCTCTGTCTCACACTGATATTGTTGAGTCGTGACTGAGCACTGAGCGCATGGAGTTCTTTTCCATTCAGTCTGCCACGCTGTCTGTGTTTGTCCACGTGTCTGACAAACCGACGGAGGACCGGGTCCATGTTTTACACATGTTCTTTAGCCGAGGTGTGGACGAGCCTACATTTCCCATAACTCTGCGTTCTGTTGTGCATCTGTGTCACTTCCTGTGCAACAGTTTCTGTTACACATTCCTAGACACCATCACAGAGTCAAGGGGATGATGCTCGCCTTAAAGTCTGGAAATCCCCTCTCTTCCCATTACACACACACACACACACACACTCCTACCCGTGTGCCTGTGGGATCCAACATGGACACACAAGCACAACAAACATTGCATTTCTTTTTTCCCCCCTAATAAATCAAAGTCAGAGAAGCTCCAATGAAAATATGCAAACATCCCAGATCTACTTCATCCCTTTAAAGCTACAATCACATATCCCAAAATGCCACAGCGAGGTGACTTAAATGCAAGAGTTTCTGCAAATTCGTCAGGTGGTCGCGCAACAGTTTTTTCAATTACGACATGCCGCGGAAGTTTTAAAGATAAAATTTTACGGTGACTGGACAATTTTTCTCTAAAAGTTGTCATCGGTCAGCGGACGTCCGGGGACATTTCGAGGTTGCACAATGGCAGTCCAGTAATAACGCTACATTTCGCCCGGCCCCCCACCCTCTATCCAAAATGCTGATCGAGACCCACATAGAATGTGAATGTTTATTCCACTCTCTTGCAGTCTGAACTATTATGGAAGAGGATAGATTATTATCTGTTTAATAATGATTCACATTTGACCATTTTTTTAGACAAATTTGGCTTATATTTAGCTTATATTTCAGCTATATGTTAGCTCTTTTGGCTAATTTAAACCTTTTATTAGTTTTAAAGCTAATTTGGTTTCTACCTAATATTTTAGCAACATGCTAGCTGTTTTGGCTAATTTTGGCTTTTTTTCATTTTTCTAGGCCAATATTAGCTTCAACATTTTCAGCTATTAACTTCAGCTTTTTTAGTAAACAATTTTAGCACCTTTAGCTATCAGGACTAGCATCTTCAGAAGCCACATTCAGCTAACAGTATTCATACATTCAGACAAGCATTATTGCAGGGAATGCTATATATCTAGTTTTTAAAATGCTTTAGTATTCTTTTTTCCTATGAAAATTACAGAAATTAAGTATTTAAAATTTGGCTATGTATGGCTTTCTGGAAAACCATAAATCTTAACGTTTAGGTTGCGATTGTTACATTTTTTATGATAGCCTACAAACCGTCCCTGGCTCCACTTCAGAGAGGAAAGCAGTCATGTCAACAGTCAAGAAAAAGTTTGGGGATCCCCAGTGAAAACTGCAAAAAATGGTTGCCTTAAATTTTTACACACATGCTAATACAATCTCATGGCAGACATAAAATCCTGTCCACCATTGTCATAGGAGGGGCCATACGTTAATATAAGGATGGGGTCATCTGGACCCTGTAAGATAGCACATGGGTTAACATGGGTTTACTCATCTGACCAATCGGATCAATCCTTTTCTGTTGACTTTTATTTACTGTTGTAGTGACATTGAAATGATGTTTTAGTTGTTTTGCTGTTTGTTCATGTATTGCAATTCATATTGTTATCGCAATATTGATCACTAATGTCGCATATAGCAACTTTTCCTCATAACATAGGGTGGATTGCCGGCCGGGAGCAGCTCTGATTGACCGATGTGTAAATTTCTGGACGGTGGCCGGTAGTATATAAAAGCAGGGCATTCTGCACGCCTGACTGTCACCGTCCACATTTACGACAGATTTTTTTATTTTTAAATTGGGCGGCAGCATGAAATCTTGAAGATTCTCCCCGTCGCGCGGTGGCAGTTGTATTTGTGACCGTAGCGTAAGTCTATGACTACATTTCGATTGTTCAATCACCTGTTGCAGCAAACTCACCAAACAAGCTGTTAAAACGGGGAAGTGGCCCTTCAGCAACATGCTCCTTCAACTGTAACAAATGCTGTGGATTTCTCACTCACACCGGATGTGGTGTCACTGCCCCCCTGAACTTCAACCGTCCCTTCCAATGATGTGTCATATGACTTGCTATGATAACATCTAGTATCCTCTCTTGGCTGAAGTTGGGCAACAGCTCTGTTTATTGTCATTAGAGAAATCAAAACTGACTTTCCAGGCAGCCATAAAAAATTTTTTTAAAAAGACGATACAATGGGAGTAAAGGATGAGCCACTAGACAGTCTTATGCATGTATAAAACTACACACCACTTTATCAGACACAACCTGAATGAACCAAAGAGAGGGTCAGTAAGCAGACAGATAACCATGCTTATCCTAAAGAGAAATCACTCCGGGTACTGTATGCCTGAACAGATAATCAGGCATCCATATGATCAGTCACACACTCTACTGCAAACAATTCCATCCTCCCACCGGCACATGTGGACCGGCGCAGCTAGGCCCTCAGTCTAGACGAGAGGCAACGCAAAGGAGAGGAGAAGGGAGAGGCGGTGTGCAGAGGAGCAACACGAGGGGAGGTTGTGGGTGCACTTACCCCTTTTCTGGAGCCATCCCTCTCTAACGATGGTGACATCGCTCATGGTTCCTTCACGTCGAGTCTGATGCCGCTACACGCCTGCTCCACACAGAGAGAGAGGGAGGAGGGGAGAAGAGGAGGAGGAGAGAGGGAGAGGAGGAGGAGGAGAGGAGCGAGGGGGGGGGCGCCCGGCTCTCCCAGCCTCCGCGTCACTCTCCCTCCCTTCCTTCCTTTCTCGTTCTCTAGTTTACGCAGTCTCTCTCAGACACACACACACAAACATGTATGTGTGTGTGTCGTTTCACTTCCTGTTGTGGCTTATCTCCCTCCCTTCTTCTTCTTCTTCGTCTTTTTATCCTCTTCTTCTCCACCTCCTCCAGCCCTCGCTTTCACTCTCCAGAGCTTCCTCCTCACCAGTAGTGACTCAGCCTGGAAGGAAGTGAAAGAGAATATAAAAAAAAAAAAAACAGACAAAAAAGAAGACATGAAATCTTTTCCTTTCTCTTACTCCCCTCAGCCGTTTCACAATATCTGACAAAACAAACAAGTTACTGTAAGGACAAACGCTTCCTCCCATCTGCCCCCTCCCTCGCAGACATACACCCAGTTCCTCTTTTTTGCCGTAAACGCTGTCTTTGATACAGCTTTTCAGCTTCAAATTCTCCACATCACATGTTTGCGTGTGCTGGGTGCAAACGCCGTCTTGCCCTTATTTTACATCTCCTTTTGTTAGTGCGTGAGGCGTATATGCTTCGTGGGAGAGCTCGTCGGGATTTAGGATTGGTTAAAAATAGCTACGACTGCAGTTGAGGATGCTCTCACACTCTCCCTCTGCAAATCTCTGCACCTCTCTGTCGTCTCTCCCCCTCCCCTCCCTCAGCAGAGCGGCCGCGCTCACCTCAAATGCACCCCACTACACTCTATTACACAACGCGCAGCAACACTCGCTTGAATGGAGACGAGCACTACGATGGTTTCGCTACAGTCGGAGCCTCTAAGTGGAAATCAGCATTCAGATCAGAGAGCGTCTGCACTGCTGCAGACTCTTAAAGTGACTGCAGCATTCAAGGGGAGACTGGAAAACACCCGCAGACACCTTTTTTTTTTTGGATTCAGCGAGAGGAATCGTGACCAGCTGAAAATGCTTAGTCACGTAACCCACATATGGTCCCGATTACAAGACTATTAGATAAAAACCAGGTTATCCCTTTTCCCATAGGGGGGATTTTCCACTTTCTTATCCAAGATGTTTTTAATTTGCCTTGTTTTTTTACTTTTTATATTCGATCTAAGAAAACTGTCAAACCAAACTTTTATGATAAATGTTATTTTCGAATTGTTACCATGTCACACAGAAATATAATATAATCTCTCATAATTAGGTTTTCCAGACTTGTGATTGAATTTGTGAAGTTTTTAACCAAAATCCCAAAACCTAAAGGTCTTCAAAAGCCATTTTTAATGTTGATCTTAATCATCTGTTTCCAAAATCTCCTTTTAAGGGGGCGTGGCTTTTGAGCAGCCCCGCCCCTGACACCCCCCACCCCCTGTCTGATTATAATAGCACTGTGTCTCGCGAGCATAAATCTTCACCACTGCTACATAAAAATGTCAAGCAGTATCAGTGGTGTCCAGCTGTATGGTTTTGAGCCGGATCTCAGCTCAGACGAGGAAATGAAGATCTTCATGGACCAAACTTTCATTGATTTACAATCCTTTCCAACTGCGGTCAAATGAGCCGCCGTTCATATTTCTGTGGTCAAATCAGCATCACTGGATTTTTTGTGTGAGTTTCACGCAATAGTTGTGGTAGCAGGACTGAGAATACCGGAAAATCTCCGCAAGACTCCACGGAGCTTCTTGATTTGACCACAGGCGGCTCATTTGACTGCAGTCAGTGAGAAGATACCATCTTCTCTTCTCCAGAACCTGAACTAGACATGCTAGCCGGGCCAGATGAGGAAGGTTGTGCACATGCAGCAGAGCTGTTTTGACATAAAGAGGGCTCATTAATTCAAAAAGAGCCCGTCTTCAAAAGTTTGATTGACAACGATTTAAAAAGATAAATACTTGGAAATGCAAAAACGAAATGATTTCTTATTATATTTGTTCTCTTTCATAAGAAAAATACCATACATACATGTTGAAATCTCAAAAAACAGGATTTTCTTCGGAGGGTGACTTAAAAGATTGGTGTTGGACCGTCAAGGCCCATGCGGGAAGTAGACTGATGACGTAGCTTCAGAGTGTCTCCAGTTCCTAATAACCGCAAATAAGGGGGAATACTGAATGGAAATAATACATTTTCTTTGCAAGAAGATTTTAGGATACAGCAAAATACAGCTAAAAAGCGGACAAAATTTCCGGCTTGAATCCTGAGTCGGGAGCTGCCAGCACCAGCTGTTGTCGCAATACCTTTCCACCAAGCAATAGATTTCCTCGTGTAATGACAGTAGCTCCGCCCTAACTGGTCAGTTCCATTTTTCTATGGACCTACAACCAGAGGGGAACCAAAAATGGTACGAATCGGTCCGGCCTAATAGGTCTATTTTATAATGGGAACACTGAAAATACCGTACCAGTCCGGTCCAGTCTGGTCCAATCCGGTCTGGACTGCTTAGTGGAAACCATGTATTCAGACTGGAAAACTGTGTTGATCCAGACTGAGTCCACTTAATTTGACCTGAATTGAATCCTGAACCTTGTGCTTGGTCTATATTCGGACACCCGTCAACTGGATATTTCTGCTCCAAACCAAAGACTGTAAACAAAACTATATGACTAAGGATCTCTTCAGTCATTGGTCAGCAATTACAAGGGTGGGGCAAAGCATTTAACTTATTTAGAGAGCAGTTCCTGGTCCTGGACCAGGGTCCACCTGGGTGTATTTAGACTGAAAATTTGTTCAGATTTATCAGAAGAAACAAACATTGATCCACTTCAAGCGAAACAAATTTGTCCAGTCTCAATACACCCTTAGGAACGCTCTCTGATCCAACTTTTGAGCCGGTTTCGGCTCGTTTCCAATTAGATTGAGCTCCGGTTCGCTCCGAGTTTCCTGTATGAAAAGACTCAAATCTCAGAGTGGAATATCTGGACCAAAACAGTTTTGACTAGTATTCTACCTGCTGATCGAGTCACTGAAAAAGTCACGTGCCCAAATCTGAGTTTCTGATTGGTAGATGCGATGCAGCGACCTGTCAATCTTCATGTATTTACATTTTGGCCCGATTCACGCCTCGCCACTCAAATTGAGCTGCTGGCAGATTTCGACGCCGTGCCAGTTGCTCATATCGCGGCACTGGGCTTCAATTCGCCTCATAGTGTGCCTGTACCATTGATTAACATTAGAGCTGGCCACCTCTGCACAAATAACATTCAGTGTGAATGCACCTAAACAGAAAAAAGGGTTAATCTCAGACTCAAGTAAACATTGTAACATACTTTCACATATACCATCTTCCACCTTGATGCATTTTGAATCCAGCTGTTTAAAAGGACTGTAATGATAATTAGTCTCTGTACCTGCTTATAGATTTTATTGTCAAAAATTGAATGGATTCGGCTTAGGCTACAAAAATTTTGTTTAATTTTCAAGAAGGATTTTGTTTGGATATGAACGTCACAGTAATTGAAATGAACAAAGACAGAATGTTTACGGATCCAAACTGGAATTATTATAATAAAAGCTAACAGGGTCATATTTTAAGCCTGACAAAGTACGAGAACACGATAGATAAAGAATTTGATTCATAGATTTATTGAAACAATTCTGACATTTTTAAGTAAAAATAGATTTATTGACTAATATTCAGACAAGACCCCAGTAAACATTTATTACCATCTTTTTAATCAATTTCCCCAACTGTGAGATCCAATTTCTGTCTAAATTGAATATAGGTTTCTAATTCTATGTATGGTAATGCACTTCTTTCAACAGATGAAGCAAAACTTTGGAAAAGTTTTCCTTTGAACATCAGTCAGTCAACCTCAGTAATTACACTCATGAGGATCACATTCTTTTTATAGACAGAAAACAACTGTGGATTAAGGTTTAACACTACATTGTTATTTAATAAAGCTTCAGTTAGCTTTAACCTTAATCTGCTAAACCTTATGGATTGCACCAAGTGGGAGAGAAGAGAGAGAAGCGAAACAGAGAAATGGGGAGGAAAAGAGTAGGAGCAGCACCGCTCCAACCGTGAGTCACTGACCTTTTCTTTTGGGACTATGAATGAGACTAGACAGCTATTCCTAGATTTCTCTTTTGTTTACTCACTTTGAATGGAGAAACCAAGAAATACGGTTTAAACAATATGCTTTTTCCCCCATTTAAATAAAGATTTTTGCATTTCATTTGAAACCCTGATAACTTATTTAGAAATGGCTCAAAATACCCTTCATACTAAGCATTTACATCCGAGATATGTTGTTAGAAAATTCACAACACAATATTAATATTTGTTGTTTGAAATGTCCATAAACCCTTTGTGAGAGTGCGATGTGCAAGGCTTGCTTCATACAGCGGATCAGCTCTCAAAACAAAAGCCCACAATCCTCTTGCAAGGAAAGAACATGACACTTTACCTCACGTCAACTCGCATCAACCCCCTGCAATCAGTGGCCTCATGCAAACTCTGGCTGCCATCAGCTGCAGTGAGACCACAACCCCTGCCTTGAAAGCAAAGCCAGTAATGCCATTTCGCTCATCTGACCCGAGAAGACCCCATTCTTTCTCATTAAGAAAGAAACCTATGCAGGTCACCTACTATTCCCGTCAGCTGAGTTTTAAAAGACTAGAAAGAAAAAGTTATATCACTTGCTAAAGTTTCTTTGCACTTTTTTTGAAATCCCCTGCTTAAAGTTACGAGATAAAACAGGAAATATTGATGCAACGCAAGCCTAAGGAAGTGGTTAAAAAGCATTCTGATTACTTTAAATTTGAAAGCAGAAATACTTTCGTGGAAATGACAGGCTGGTTGCCGTATTTCTGCTTTTGGAGGGTGTTATTCAAATTTTTAATCCACAATTGTCTTGATAGCATGGTAACAAAATTAGATCAAACTACTCAGTAAGACATAGTGACATTGAAAACTAACATCTTTACTTAATTTCTCTTTTTTTTTCCAGTTTTGTTTGGGTTTTTTTTAACCTCACAGCAGCACATAGGCAAAAAACATCCCCGATAATGCAGTTCCATTGTTATGCATTGATTTTTTTATTAGCAGACATGTTTCTTTTCACTTTTTTTCTTTAATTAGCAATATCATTTGTTTTTATTTGCAGAAGTGTTTACTTTATTTGTAGCTGTGTCACTTATTATTTGCAGCTTTTCTTTTTATTTGCCGTTTGTTATTGTTTTTGCTGCGAATCTGGCGGGTCTCGGCCACCGTACCTTTGCAGTAGACTGCCAAGAAATGTCGCGAAACTTAGCAAAGTGTGTAAACTGTTGCAACATTTCAGCCAGACTAAAAACGGTGAAAAAAAGCTTAAACCTGGCAACACCCAGACCACTTTCACCTGTACAATAAAGGTGTGTGTGGCACACCTAATGTACTCAAGCGGTCAGTCAAATAAGGCCGGGGCCTATGGCAGTTCGTCGGCTGCCTCCATCTACAACGCAGTGTGAAAATCGCTACGACATAAGCTGCTTTTACCAAAAAATAGAATAGGAGGCCTTTCAGAATGCCAGTTTTTTTTTTTTTTTTTTTTTTTAAACCTGCTATCAGGAAGTTGTAGTGTCATTAAAATACGCAGGGACCACCAGCGCATCCTTTACGTCAGGATGATGCTCGTCTCCCGGACTGATGACTGCGGTCAAGTGAGCCGCTATTCGCTCAGCCGCGGTTAAGCCAGCCGCGCTTCGAATAAATTGTGCGCACGTATTAGGCGCTTTACGGCAGAGCACGGCAAAGCATGAAACTCAATGGGAGACTTCTCTGGTGGCAAATTAAAACGTCTGAACTGCTCTAAATGAAATGTAAAATTTTAAAATATCCCCTGACAAAACTAAGTATACTATTACTGGCATATTTGTATCTCTATATTATCAGATATGTATTTGTCATCTCATATAAAAATATATAAAATTTTCAAACTTAAAGATGAAAAAGGTAATCTTATTGGATAATTCCAGCCTTTGGACAGTATGTTCTTAATCTAAAGGTCACCCTCTCACTACTCAAAAAGACTTGTGTACTTTTACTGTATAGTTTTTGAGAAAATAGCACTTAAACTTTGTACTTTAGGCGAGAAAAAGGATGAAATGGACAACTTTGAATTTAAATTAAAAAAAATTCTGTCCATAATTCCAGGCCTTGGGTGGTATTGGCTTGTTCTAGAGGTCACCCTCCATCACCTCACAAAGATTTGTATACTTTTACTGTATAGATTTTGAGAAATTAATGCTTAAACTTTGTACTTTAGGCGAGAAAAAGGATGAAATGGACAACTTTGAATTTAAATTAAAAGAATATGATCCATAATTCCAGGCCGTGGGTGGTATTTACTTGTACTAGAGGTCACCCTCTCTCTACTCACAAAGACTTGTGTACTTTTACTGTATAGTTTTTGAGAAAATAGCACTTAAACTTTGTACTTTAGGCGAGAAAAAGGAAGAAATGGACAACTTTGAATTTAAATTAAAAAAAATTTGCTCCATAATTCCAGGCCTTGGGTGGTATTGGCTTGTTCTAGAGGTCACCCTCCATCACCTCACAAAGATTTGTATACTTTTACTGTATAGATTTTGAGAAATTAATGCTTAAACTTTGTACTTTAGGCGAGAAAAAGGATGAAATGGACAACTTTGAATTTAAATAAAAAAAATATGATCCATAATTCCAGGCCTTGGGTGGTATATGCTTATTCTAGAGGTCACCCTCTATCACCTCACAAAGACTTGTGTACTTTTACTGTATAGTTTTTGAGAAAATAGCACTTAAACTTTGTACTTTGGGCGAGAAAAAGGATGAAATGGACAACTTTGAATTTAAATTAAAAGAATATGATCCATAATTCCAGGCCGTGGGTGGTATTTACATGTACTAGAGGTCACCCTCTCTCTACTCACAAAGATTTGTGTACTTTTACTGTATAGATTTTGAGAAATTAATGCTTAAACTTTGTACTTTAGGCGAGAAAAAGGAAGAAATGGACAACTTTTTTGCTCCATAATTCCAGGCCTTGGGTGGTATTTACTTGTACTAGAGGTCACCCTCCATCACCTCACAAAGATTTGTGTACTTTTACTGTATAGATTTTGAGAAAATAGCACTTAAACTTTGTACTTTAGGCGAGAAAAAGGATGAAATGGACAACTTTGAATTTAAATTAAAAAAAATTGCTCCATAATTCCAGGCCTTGGGTGGTATTTACTTGTACTAGAGGTCACCCTCTCTCTACTCACAAAGACTGGTGTACTTTTACTGTATAGTTTTTGAGAAAATAGCACTTAAACTTTGTACTTTAGGCGAGAAAAAGGAAGAAATGGACAACTTTGAATTTAAATTAAAAAAAATTGCTCCATAATTCCAGGCCTTGGGTGGTATTTACTTGTACTAGAGGTCACCCTCTCTCTACTCACAAAGACTTGTGTACTTTTACTGTATAGTTTTTGAGAAAATAGCACTTAAACTTTGTACTTTAGGCGAGAAAAAGGAAGAAATGGACAACTTTGAATTTAAATTAAAAAAAATTGCTCCATAATTCCAGGCCTTGGGTGGTATTTACTTGTACTAGAGGTCACCCTCTCTCTACTCACAAAGATTTGTGTACTTTTACTGTATAGATTTTGAGAAATTAATGCTTAAACTTTGTACTTTAGGCGAGAAAAAGGAAGAAATGGACAACTTTGAATTTAAATAAAAAAAAATTGCTCCATAATTCCAGGCCTTGGGTGGTATTTACTTGTACTAGAGGTCACCCTCTCTCTATTCACAAAGACTTGTGTACTTTTACTGTATAGATTTTGAAGAAATAGTACTTAAACTTTAAAATTTTCCAAAAACAACAGTCCTCAAGTAGACTACTTTGAATAGTCACTTAAGTTACTAATGCCAACGCTGGATTTGTGTCTATTTCATTTATTGTAACGTACCATCACTTTTTGAAATTGTAGTTTAATTTAGTCTTTTTTTCCTTGATTTGTTAATAACATTAAAATGTATGTTTTATTAAAATCATCAGGAATATCTTCCCACATAAAAGGACAGCAGCAGATTGTTATTTTAAGTTTAAGTCAGCTTTACTGTCAAATATGCTGAATACACAAGATAAGCAGCACAGATGAAACTTCTTTCCCCTCATCCCTCAGTGCAATCAGGTACATATCTGCACGATAGTATGGATATTATTAGAATGATTTAATTTTCTATACCCTTATATTGCTCAATTCTTTGAATGTAATTTTTACATATTTTATATTATGTTGCTGCCTTTTTAGCATTGTTTTTTGTTACACTGTAACGATTGCTGCGATTTCATTTTCCTTGTGATATTATAATTAAGGTAAACATATTAATATCCATCCATCCATCAATCCATCCATCCATGGTGATCAAGGAGAACATGATTAAAGCTGTAATTCTTTTATTCAAATTCAAAAATTGCTAATTTAACACAATTCTTGTCAAAAATACAAAGTTTAAATACTTTTTCAAAAAATTATTCAGTAAAAGTAAACCAAGTCTTTGTGAGGTGATGGAGGGTGACCTCTAGAACAAGCATATACCACCCAAGGCCTGGAATTATGGAGCAATTTTTTTTAATTTAAATTCAAAGTTGTCCATTTCTTCCTTTTTCTCGCCTAAAGTACAAAGTTTAAGCATTAATTTCTCAAAATCTATACAGTAAAAGTACACAAATCTTTGTGAGTAGAGAGAGGGTGACCTCTAGTACAAGTAAATACCACCCAAGGCCTGGAATTATGGAGCAAATTTTTTTAATTTAAATTCAAAGTTGTCCATTTCTTCCTTTTTCTCGCCTAAAGTACAAAGTTTAAGTGCTATTTTCTCAAAATCTATACAGTAAAAGTACACAAATCTTTGTGAGGTGATAGAGGGTGACCTCTAGTACAAGTAAATACCACCCAAGGCCTGGAATTATGGATCATATTTTTTAAATAAAATTCAAATTTGTCCATTTCATCCTTTTTCTCGCCAAAAGTACAAAGTTTAAGTGCTATTTTCTCAAAAACTATACAGTAAAAGTACACCAGTCTTTGTGAGGTGATGGAGGGTGACCTCTAGTACAAGTAAATACCACTCAAGGCCTGGAATTATGGAGCAAATTTTTTTAATTTAAATTCAAAGTTGTCCATTTCATCCTTTTTCTCGCCTAAAGTACAAAGTTTAAGTGCTATTTTCTCAAAAACTATACAGTAAAAGTACACAAATCTTTGTGAGGTGATGGAGGATGACCTCTAGAACAAGCCAATACCCCCCCAAGGCCTGGAATTATGGAGCAAATTTTTTTTAATTTAAATTCAAAGTTGTCCATTTCATCCTTTTTCTCGCCTAAAGTACAAAGTTTAAGTGCTATTTTCTCAAAAACTATACAGTAAAAGTACACAAATCTTTGTGAGTAGAGAGAGGGTGACCTCTAGTACAAGTAAATACCACCCAAGGCCTGGAATTATGGAGCAATTTTTTTTAATTTAAATTCAAAGTTGTCCATTTCATCCTTTTTCTCGCCTAAAGTACAAAGTTTAAGTGCTATTTTCTCAAAAACTATACAGTAAAAGTACACCAGTCTTTGTGAGTAGAGAGAGGGTGACCTCTAGTACAAGTAAATACCACCCAGGCCTGGAATTATGGAGCAATTGTTTTTAATTTAAATTCAAAGTTGTCCATTTCTTCCTTTTTCTCGCCTAAAGTACAAAGTTTAAGTGCTATTTTCTCAAAAACTATACAGTAAAAGTACACAAGTCTTTGTGAGTAGAGAGAGGGTGACCTCTAGTACAAGTAAATACCACCCAAGGCCTGGAATTATGGAGCAATTCTTTTTAATTTAAATTCAAAGTTGTCCATTTCTTCCTTTTTCTCGCCTAAAGTACAAAGTTTAAGTGCTATTTTCTCAAAATCTATACAGTAAAAGTACACAAATCTTTGTGAGGTGATGGAGGGTGACCTCTTGAACAAGCATATACCACCCAAGGCCTGGAATTATGGATCATATTTTTTTTTTTAAAAATTCAAAGTTGTCCATTTCATCCTTTTTCTCGCCTAAAGTACAAAGTTTAAGCATTAATTTCTCAAAATCTATACAGTAAAAGTAAACAAGTCTTTGTGAGGTGATGGAGGGTGACCTCTTGAACAAGCATATACCACCCACGGCCTGGAATTATGGATCATATTTTTTTTAAATAAAATTCAAAGTTGTCCATTTCATCCTTTTTCTCGCCAAAAGTACAAAGTTTAAGTGCTATTTTCTCAAAAACTATACAGTGAAAGTACACAAGTCTTTTTGAGTAGTGAGAGGGTGACCTTTAGATTAAGAACATACTGTCCAAAGGCTGGAATTATCCAACAAGATTACCTTTTTCATCTTTAAGTTTGAAAACTTTATATATTTTTTATATGAGATTGACAAATACATATCTGATAAACAGTACAAATATGCAGTAATAGTATACGTAGTTTTGTCAGGGGATATTTTAAAATTTTACATTTCATTTAGAGCAGTTCAGACGTTTTACTTTGCCACTAGAGAAGTCTCCCATTGAGTTTCATGCTTTGCCGTGCTCTGCCGTAAACCCTCTAATACGTGCGCACAACTTCTTCGAAGCGCGGCTGGCTTAACCGCGGCTGAGCGAACAGCGGCTCACTTGACCGCAGTGACTGACGCGTCATTCCTGCAGCACTGCTGACTGTTACACAACAAAAACAAGCACTTCAGGAAACCCCACTGTCCCGCACGCACCGCAACCAGCACGGGACAGAATACAGTCGAGAATTTTCAACAAATATTTTGGCGTATTCAAGAGAAAACTTTTCGGTTTAACACCGGTATTACCTGTAGCGACAGGTGCGGTGATGTTCCTGCGCACCTGCTCCTCTCACAACCCGCCGCTTGGCTTATTTCTTCTTCTTTTATTATTATGATGTTCTTTAATGTTTTTCCCGCTTCCTAAAGAGTATCCGGTCGCTAGGAGCTAAGATAAGCACCGGCCGCTGCTGCGCTACGAACCCGCGCAGAAATAATCTTTTGGAGCCACTTCAAACGGATTTCCGAGAGGCTGCGGGAAGCAACCGTTACCGCAGCCAACGGTTGTTTTGACTCTCACGCAGGCTAGTGACGTCAGAAGGGGGAAGCGGCAACCCCCCCCCTCCCTTTCTCCTCCTCTTCCTCTCTACTCCTCCTCACTCTACAGTCTCGTCTTCTCCTGAGTTGAACAGTTTTCTGAGTTCATCCTGTTCTAAGTAGCAGCAAGCTTCCCTACCATCATCCCAGCATCCACATCCCGGTGGATGTGCCAACTATCGCGAGATCTGAGGCAGTTCTCGTGCAAGAGGGCTATTGTGGAATTTATGTATATGTCAATGGGAATAGTATGGAGTCTCGAAAGAGCCAAAAAGAAATAAATATATACACCATTAAATAAATAAATAAATGTGGCATTAAATAAATAAATGTGGCAATAAATAATAAATGTTGAAATAAATAAATAAATGTTGAAATAAATGTGGCATTAAAAGATTAAAAGAGCACATTTAAGTATTTCATGACATATTTATTTATTTCATTGCCCAGTGTGGGTCAAAAGAGCCACATTGAAATAAATATATTTAATATGAAATAAATAATATAAATGTGGCATTAAAATAAATAATGTGGCAATAAATAAATAAATGTTGAAATAAATAAATAAATGTTGAAATAAATGTGGCATTAAAATATTAAAAGAGCACATTTAAGTATTTCATGACATATTTATTTATTTCATTGTCCCTTGTAGCTTAAAAGAGCCAAATTGAAATAAATATATTTAATATGAAATAAATAAATAAATGTGGCATTAAATAAATAAATGTTGCAATAAATAAATAAATGTTGCAATAAATAAATAAATGTTTAAATAAATGTGGCATTAAAATATTAAAAGAGCACATTTAAGTATTTCATGACATATTATTTATTTCATTGTCCCTTGTGGGTCAAAAGAGCCAAATTGAAATAAATAAAATAAATGTTGAAATAAATAAATAAATGTTGAAATAAATAAATAAATGTTGAAATAAATGTGGCATTAAAATATTAAAATAGCAATTAAAAAGCCATTTTTAACATTTCATAATATATTTATTTATTTCATGATTTCATTTTACATTTCATGAAACAGGAAGTGGATACGCCATGAAAATGCAAACTGTCAGATTCTCTCGTCAAACTCAGTGGGCGGGGCCTAACTCTCATGTCTCTGCTCTGTTGATCTGGCCTGGTGCAAAGTTTTTGTCTGAGTCCTTCTGTCAAAATGTACCAAGTTGGCTGGTCCAATGAGATCACAGCACCGAAAGCGCAACCGCAGACCCGCAGCCGAAGCGGGACCGACCCGGACGGAGCGATGCTCGGTCAAAAATGAGAGGAGCTGGCGGATCTAACTGAATCAAGTCTACGAACCACCAGCTACCGGGACGGGGAGCGCGTCACCCCCAATTCACTCTGGACGCGGAAGCGCCGCGAAGCGGAGTCCGCTCCGCTCTTCTGCTAGAACTTTGTTTTTTTTTTTTGCCATCATGGGTGATGATTTAAAAATCTAAAGACATTAACCCGTGTTTCTGCAAAGAAGAACCGCTCTCTGCTGCTGTTTGCACCCAAAGCCCCGCCCACCCGCTCGGTCGGCCCACTGGTTCTGTGTCCGGGCGCGTGTGCGTCCCTGTTTTGGTGTGTGTGTGTGTGCGCACGCGCTCGCAAGTGTGTGTGTGTGTGTGTGTAAAAAGTGTCTCTGTGTGCGCGCACAGAGACACTGACACAAAACAGACAGACATGCAGACACGCAGATCAACGTGGGCAGACTCCGGTGCGGGTGAAGAGTTAAAAAACGACAGGAAGACAGAGAGCAGCTCCTCTTAGCAAAAACACAGTGTGTTAATTATGAAACACACACAACACAGACTGACACGAGCGCGCACAGATCAACGTAGTGAGCAGACTCTGGAGCGGGGCTGCTGGTTTGGGGGAAAAAAAGACGCAGAGAGCAGCACACACACACACCTGCGAGCGCGTGCGCACACACCCACACACCAAAACAGGGACGCACACGCGCCCGGACACAGAACCAGTGGGCCGACCGAGCGGGTGGGCGGGGCTTTGGGTGCAAACAGCAGCAGATAGCGGTTCTTCTTTGCAGAAACACGGGTTAATGTCTTTAGATTTTTAAATCATCACCCATGATGGCAAAAAAACAAACAAAGTTCTAGCAGAAGAGCGGAGCGGACTCCGCTTCGCGGCGCTTCCGCGTCCAGAGTGAATTGGGGGTGACGTGCTCCCCGTCCCGGTAGCTGGTGGTTCTTAGGCTTGATTCAATCAGATCCGCCAGCTCCTCTCATTTTTGACCGAGCATCGCTCCGTCCGGGTCGGTCCCGCTTCGGCTGCGGGTCTGCGGTTGCGCTTTCGGTGCTGTGATCTAATTGGACCAGCCAACTTGGTACATTTTGACAGAAGGACTCAGACAAAAACTTTGCACCAGGCCAGATCAACAGAGCAGAGACACGAGAGTTAGGCCCCGCCCACTGAGTTTGACGAGAGAATCTGACAGTTTGCATTTTCATGGCGTATCCACTTCCTGTTTCATGAAATGTAAAATGAAATCATGAAATAAATAAATATATTATGAAATGTTAAAAATGGCTTTTTAATTGCTATTTTAATATTTTAATGCCACATTTATTTCAACATTTATTTATTTATTTCAACATTTATTTATTTATTTCAACATTTATTTATTTATTTCAACATTTATTTATTTATTGCCACATTTATTTATTTAATGCCACATTTATTTATTTATTTAATGGTGTATATATTTATTTCTTTTTGGCTCTTTCGAGACTCCAGAGAATAGTACAGATTCACATTTAAAATACAATAAAATGCTTTAGCTTTCATAGAATATCTTCAACTGAAGGATACTTAAAGTATTTTACTTGGATTGCATTAATCTAGACTGAAATAATACTACCAGAAAAAAAAAAAACATTAAACATTTTTTTTTTAATCTTGGTTCTCATTTTGTCTCAAAGTTTTAGTTCATTATCTTTTTCAAAATAAATGTATTAACAAATCCTTTTTTCATACTGCTTAGTATTCATGAGCAATCAGTAAGAAAAGTTTGCAGTTTTAGTTTTACACGGCAGAAACACATCTGAGACACCAAAAAAAGCTTAGGTTCAATATGTTAAGTTTTGCTTTGTTTAAAATTTTATAAATCATTCCATTTAATCAATTCAATTAAATTCATTCACTATGTCAAATAAATATAACATTTTTTATCTTTTATGTTGAAAAAAAGTTTAATCCTCCATGACAGTATTCTGTAAAACCCCCATTTGGAGGATCAAAAAGCATATTTTCAGATCAGACGGATAGAATCCAAATATTTTGTTAATGGACTCAAACACTTTTGAACAAATCAAATGTATGGTGTGTTCATATATCTTTTGCATTTAACATTTGTCCGTATCACACTTAAAGTTTTGTAAAATGAATAAAATGTTCATTTTCATTAGAAGTTTTCCAGTTCATTAATTTAGCACATAAAGGGAAAAATTATATTTTAAGTTATAATTAATTGTAAAATGACTTCATTGTTCATCATAGTTTTTTGTATCATCATCATAAACAATGTTAGCAGAAATCTGGAAAAAATATCTAAGCACATTAGAATTAACTTTTTTCTTCAAATAAAACTTAAAAAGAAAAAAAATCTAGATTGAGGAGTACTGGGACAATGGGGATGACCGCAGTACAAGATTTAAATTTACTTTACAAAGGTTTCAGAGGAGTCGACCTTTTTTTAAGGGTGTATTCAGACTGAAAAGGTCAGTTGGTCCAGATCAAGTCCTGATCCTTGTGTTTGGTCTGTATAGTGTTCAGACTCCCATCAACCGACTTTTCCTGTTTCGGGGAAGTTGTTCAACTCTGAGCACAGAGCCTATTCAGACTGAGGAAACTAAGAGCCAACCGAAGCTCAGTCTGATTTCAAACGAACCGAGACCACCTCGAAAGATGGGTCTGAAAATGATTCCTGGTCCTGTACTCGGGCCGGCTTAGGTGCAATCAAACTAAAAATTTGTTCCGGATTATCTGGTTAAACAAACTCTGCCTCATTTAAGTGAACCAAGTGTGTCCAGTCTGAGTACACACCGAGATGACTAAATCTACACACAGATGCAAGGTGAGTTAACGAAAACACAGTTTGATCAGAAAAACAACATTTAGAGGAAAGTTTTCAAAATGACTTTCCTGTCTTTAAGTTGCTGGATTCTTGACATGATTAAATTTGAACAACCAATCTGTCAAAAACAGAGTGCAACAGCTTAAATCTGATCATGATTAGCCCTTGTGCTATCATAGGCATGTTGACGTTGACAGTGCGCTAAACTTTTTTTTTTTTTTTTGGTGTTTTTTATTTTCATTGGAATCTGTGGAAGGCCTGAAATCTTGTCCACCTTCATCCACATTTTTCATGGGATAGAAAACACGTCAATGTAAGGCTTGGGTTATTTGGACCCCATAAGATAGCACAAGGGTTAGAGTAGGGGTCATCAACCTTTTTGAAACAGAGGGCTACTTCATCGGTGCCGAGTCTAACGAAGGGCTACCATTTTACCACAAATTTGCTTAGTTTGCTTTTAGTTATACATTAGTAATAATTAATAATAATACTCCTCTATGTGAAGACACTGATTTCTCATAATAATAATCAACAATGATAACAAGCTAAGAAACAAATATCAATATTCAGCGCTAAATTAATCTCAATTGTTACATTTTCAAATGATCACTTACATTTCATGGGAAAAATTTTACTATGTTGTACCATGTTTATCAATTACGTAATGTTAAAGAAAAATCAACTTACACATTTTTAAACAAATCTTGTCACATTTTGAACTAATGACCAAATCTGATGCATTTTTAACAAAATAATTATCTTTGAAATGGAGTAGGTCAGAGGTCACATTAACTTATCTAAAGTTCATGTATCATGAACATATTTTAAGACTTTTTAATTTTTAAATCTATGTAAATGCAAGTGTAATTCTAAAAAAACCAGCAACAGAATATATTTTAATTTTAGACGCAGCTCACAAGTGAGTGGTCCTTGAAGGCACCCTGGTGGGGACCAGGTTGGTGACCCTGGGTTAGATCATTCCTCAAAAGCGACTTTGTCTCTGAGCAGTTCCAGAGTGTCAACTCAAAGAAATACTATTTTTCTTTGAAAGCAATCTTAAATTGCATTTAAAAAAAAAAGAAGTATTTGCATTTGACATCAATCCCCACAAACGAGCAATTAAAACCAATAGAAGTCTGCATGGCAATTATTTGCTTTTTCCAGCTGGGTGACCCACTGTTTGGTAGAGGTGACGGTGATAAGGACATTCAGGTTTTAGACGACTGAAAAATATCCGAAAGAGTAAATCAAACTTTTGGACATTATAACTCAACACTGCCCCCATCCTCTGCTCTCCTTCCAGGACTCTCCTTTTTTTTTTTTTTTTTTAATTCCCAATTGCTGTGGGATGTGGAGTTGGGCTGCGGTAGCAGAAGGTAAATTGGCAGATACTGTGCCAAAGCTGGGCTCAGAGTGCAGACACAGGTGGACCTAACGTGTCGGATGATATACGTCTGGAACTCCGCGGCCTCTCCAAACGCACATGCACCTATTGCCATCAGCTGGCCTTGTGCTCACTGTGTGCAGAGGGGGACAGAAACCAGCAGCAGGGGGAAGGTGTGTGTTTGTGAGCGTGTAGAGGAAAGGCATCATGGGTGGGGTAACGGACGTGGAAGTACAGAGACAGCTTGAAAAGGATGAAGGGAGCACAGGGGAGCCCTTCTGTTGCTGTTGCTGTGGCCAGACGTGTCCCTGTGACACACATGCACAGATCCGCCAGCCGCCTCAGCTCATGGAGCGAAAGTTACTCCGAAAATCAAAAGCTTTGTAGAAAAGTTTGACCAACTTTAACTATGAACCTAATTTTTTAATCTAGAATGAGCAATAACACCTGTTCAAAGTCCTAAATTCAAAAGCTTTTTGATGCCTTTTTTAAATTTGACTGCATTTTTTGCCAAAATGTATAAAGCAGAGACATTTGTTTCCAACTGTACGAGTGCTTTCTGTCTCGTATATGCAAATACGTGCAAAAAAATAGTTGAGAACGAGCACAAAAATGTATTTTCTGTCTACACCAAAGTCACACAAATGAGTTCAAACCAAATAATTAAAATATTTTCTTTCCATCCAGAAAAAAGAGTCAAAATTCACACAGATTCATCTCAGTTGAGCACTTTTTTGTTGGTATCTCTCATAAGTCAGAAGAAATTAATTTTCATTTTGTTCAAATTGATTTATTTGTGTTATTAACTAAATGTTTTCGATTTGTAGTAACACACATCATTACATAGCTGTTTGTGGTGATCTTCATAGAAAAGGGCGATGTAAAAATACTGACCAAGAAATCAATTTTATATCACCACTTTTTAATCTTGAAAATTTTAAAACTATAGATAATTTAAATTTTGCACGTGCAATATACAAAATCCTTCATGGGCTTGCACCTGCTCCGTGTAGGGAATATATCAAATTAAAATCTTGTGCTGGCGCACTCAGTAGTTTGGTAGCCATGGGTGACTGTGTGGTACCCTATAGACGTGCCAATTTTGGACAATTTGTTCTCTCTGCTATAGGGATGTTACATAGAACAAAGTGCTATTCACCCAAAGTGAGTGACTGTTTTTTAATTAATTTAAAAAGTAACAATTTGGCTGAAATTCAAACAACAATGCACACACACACACGAAGAAGTTATGTCGAACAACTGTATGAACTTGAAAATGTAAAGACTGTATGTCAGTGCTTAGTACATATCACATTGACATGTAATTTTTTTTAATTTGTTTTTATGGACTGTGTAGAGATTATTTTAGCCTTCAAACTCTTAATGAATTTTGCATTATTAGTCAAACTGAAAAAAATCTTTGGTCCGGACCAAGTCTGAGCCTTATGTTTGGTCTGTCAAGCAGTCTTGTGAGCTTGTGAGCAAAACCACATGACTAAAGATCTCTTCAGTCATTGGCCAGGAATTAAAAAGCAACTAGAGGCATGGATTACAGAAGTACTGCACTTTGTAACCCTTGTTGGGATAGTTCAATGGTTCAAATTTTTATATTTTACTGATCAATTTTGAACGTCTGTAATAAAAACACTTTATCACGTCTGTGGTACGGAGGAGGCATGCCGGCAAGAAGACGGGTAAGAAGGTACGCTGATAAGTGTTGATGAAATTTATAGATTGTCAGTATACCAATGTATATAATGTTTAAAGTTGTTTTACTGAGCCTTTATTAATCCAACCGCATTTAAATGAGTTGCTGGGTCTCATTGTTGTGGTGTAATAGCACTGTTTTTAGGAGACTTCTGTTAAGGAACTAAAAGGTAGTTAGTTTTAAGATGACATACAGCAGCGCCAGGGGCGGTCTGTGAAACAGTCAACAGAAAAGTGTTTCAGTGGCGTTAAAATACATGTTTGAACAAATAAACAGTTGAATGCTTTTTTCTGTATGATAAATCAACAATTTTTGCTTTATATTTGTTCACGGTTCATTAGTTGCTTTTTTCCTAATCTGTTTATCTTACGTGACGACCGGCTACGGTGTGCGTATTAGTCCGGTTGTTCCACTCCGAGAACAGATTTTATTCAGATTGAGGAATCTCAGAGTGAACTGAAGCTCAGTCCGATTGAAAACTAACCCAGACCAACTCGATAAATGGATCGGACGACGGTCCTCTTGGGTGCATTGAGACTGAAAATTTGTTCAGAATTATCATGGGAAAAAGGGTTTTGTTGATTTTAAGCAAACTATATGTGTCGAGTTTGAATCCACCCTCAGGAACCGCTCCCAGACACATCTTTTGAGGTGGTCTCAGACTGAGCTCTGCTTCGCTCTGAGATTCCTGTCTCTCCATGTTTTTAGTGGAACAACTGGACCGATTTTATTGTTCCGGATGATCAGAGGAAACAAACTCTGGCTCACTTTAAACCAAATGGGTCCAGTCTGAATACACCCATACAGTCAATTTTATGTGTTTTTTGGTGTTTGTTGTCCAAGGACTACGGTTGAAAATAAACTTTGCAGCTAACACTGGTACATTTAGAGAAATATTCACTAATGTGCACTGTCCCCGATCAAGTAAATATATAAATCTGTTTTGCTGGGCCCCTGATGTGAGTTTTCCCTCCAGGTCCGCTGTTCCATCAGGTCTCACCGCTTTGGACCTGTGACTCCCTCTGGATGAGAAGATGTGGCGCCAAATGCATCCCACACATGCTCACACACTCTGAGGTGTTCCCAAAGCACAGGTTGAATGGATAACACGTGCAGTTATGAATCCGAATCTCCAGATAGACATCTAGTAACATCCCCACTCCCCATCTACTTACCTCCTGCTTTCGCTCCCCTGATTCTCTTGCACCTCCCCTTGTTTATGACCTCCTGCAGCACCCTCTACCCCCTCATACCTACATTCCAGCCTCAGCTCCCTTGCTCCCAAAGCCCAGAGAAGCAGCAGCCGTGCTGGCCTGCCTGGCACCTTGTGCCCCCTAAGCCCCGTCCCTGTCCTCTTTGAAGTGCTTTCAGGAGAGGGAGGTCAGCTTCGCCCGGGAGACCCTCGTAGAGGTAGGGACAGCTGCTGTCATGCAGGCTCTGTTTTGGGGACGCATGCACAAAAGAACAGACACACACATTCGCACGTACACACACGAGACAAGACAGAGCAGCTGCAGCCACGCTGCTGAAGGTGTGTTGTACAGCAGGACAGCTTGGGTGCCAGTATGGTCCAGCATGGCTGTGCTCTGCTCCGTTCTGGGTCACCTATTTTGCACTCAGGTGTGAAATGCAGTCGCATCACCAGATGAACAAAAATTATTTACATAAATATTTTTATGGATGCATCTCAAAAAAATCCAACACTTATATATTCAGTTTAAATATCACGTTATGTCACGCATTATGAATATGACAGATATGTAGAAAATGTAAAGAATATATGTGTGTGTCTCCTTGTGAAAAAAAAAAAAAAAAAATTTACATTACTTTGTTTAGATTTTCCTTTGTATTAACATTAAAAGATTCTGCTAAAACACTTATTAGGGGGTTGGGTTTTTTTTTTGGTTGAGTAATCATCTTTACACTTAATGTCCACTCCTAATTTTAAAAACTATGTTTTTGATCTGTAATGGAGTTTTTAGCCTAAATTTTAAAAACTATGTTGTTTGTTGGACATAGTTTCTGCAGAGCTGCAGGAATTCATCCTCTGACTTGTGAAGGACTAAGCCTTCCTTCCTTTCCCATCATCCCTTTCTCTACACTTTCTCCCACTAGCTTACAGCCCCTCACAACCCCAACCTAACATTACCGGTGCAACAAAAATGAGGAGCAATATTGGAGCTATCAGGCCGTACCGCTTTGAGCAAGATGACAAATCAGATGAGGACAACCGAGACGTTAATGGATCTATCTGTCTGCAAGTGGATGCATCAGAATGAAGCGGATCAGGGAGCCAACTGTTGCCAAACTGCCTAAGTACAATTTGAAAAAAAAGAAATATATATCAGAAAATGCAGTTATAATCTTAATTTTCTTAATATATTTCCTCCATCATGGGAAAAATGCCACAAGAACATGTTAGAAGCACAATTTTCATTGGAGTTGGTCTCCAAAATAAACCATATTAAAAAACAGGAAAATGTGTATTTCTGTCCAAAATCTCATAAAATGTGTATTTTATTGATGTATAGCCCCAAAGTGTGTATACTTTTGTCTTATTTTAATCTTTTATAATCAAATTGATGAAAAGGCTTAGTTCATTGTGTTCAGTTCCCTTTTTTGTTGCAACGTGTCACTTTTATTACCTCTTCTTGTGCAAGTAACCGTCTTGTTTTAACATTTTGATATTGCTTTGAAAATGTGTATTTTTTTGCAGCAGCAGACAGGCCGAACTCCCCTCAGAACACCTTGACCTCTGTCTCTCTTGCTGCAATCACTCACAAACACACACTTCACTAATCAGATTTCTCTGAACCGGAAGGTCAGAGAAATCTCATTGGTCAGGCTGCTGAACACTGTGCAGCTGCTCCACACTAGAATAAATTGCCTTAGATGAGGCTTACATGACAGGCTACACATTATTTATGCTCAGTTTAAGAAGCTTCCACATCTACGCGGTCACCTTAAGTCTAGTCAATGTTCAACATTAGAAAAAGGGAAATATTACAGTATTTTTTTTTAAATTGGAAAACCTACTTATGTAAAATTGTTTTAAAAGTTATGTGCTTGTGGTAAAAAATTATTTGTATTTGGGAGACAAGACCTACAGAAAGTGGTAATATATTTCTCAGTATATTGAATAACAATGTATTTAAAGAATATTCCATATATGGACCATCCATATATTGCAATATATTAAAAAATATATGTATATATTAAGAACTATATTAGCAGTATATCTGTTTTCCAGTATATTGTTATATACTGTATTTTTGATTTGTAAAGGATCAGAGGGCACCACATCACATACTGTATTATTCATGCTGTGGTCACAAATACAACTACCACTGTGCAAGGGGGAGACATCGGGAGAATCTGCAGGATTTTCTCCCAAATCATTGTCCGGTTGGAGCTGCTACCAGTCGGCAACCTCAAGACCGATGCCAACTTTTAGATAAATATCGTTTGGTTACTGTAACATTTTGAATTTTTCTTAAAACCTCTGCGGCCACCTGTTAATTTTGTAGAAAAATGTACACTTAGGTCGCTCCTTGGAGAGTATTTTTGGATACCGTTTATCTTCTAATAGAAACCCCGGCATTTATTTAAATTATTTGGCAGCTGGTCTGGCATTTATTTAATCACAGGCAGAATAGTGATGGCTAATGGGTTCATTTTGTGGCAAAATTTACACCAGATGAACATTTCAGGATTTATTGAAATGATAAAACATTGTATTGTATTCTAACTAGCACTGGCTGTCCTCTTTGCTTTCATGTGAATTATTTTCCCAGAAACACACGCAGCTTTCCATCTTTGCCCAATAATCCTTGTTCAAACCGGTTCTTCTAATTTGTTGTTTGCTTTCTTTGGACCTCCACGAGGAAATTGTTTTCTTGTTGCTCCTTTTTCTCCAGCTGTCTTCTCCATGTCACCTGTCTTCTTGGATACGTTTAGGGTCCATCCCAAAAATGTTGTGCAGATTCCTCACCAGAATATTCTTTGGCATGTGCCACCGCGAGAAGTTTAAACATTAAACTGAATGATTGTTCTTGGCCAACACAAAAATCGAAGTCACCTGGCATCTGCACGACTCAGGGAAGGTTGGCAGATCTTAAAGGAGCTCGACCACTATTAGAGATCAGCGTAACAGAGTAACAAGCGCCTGTTAGACACTGGGTTTATTGGAGATCAGCATCAATTAGAGACTGACCACAAAATATACAGTATGTGACTTATGGTGCGTTCACACCAAACGCAATTTGCGCGATGGAGGCGGCCAGTATCAATGTTGAGTCAATGGCACAGACACGAATTGAGGCGACCTGGAGTCAAACGGTGCAACGCGGTGAGCTACATACTCCATAATTAGTGACATATACACGGACATCGCTCCATGTCAGGCTTTAAACATTGGCTGGTAGCTCCTCCCACATGAGGCCGCAGCGTCAAGCTCAGAAACACCTTTTTTGACTAGTGGCAAGTAGAGAATTCGCCGCGTGGTTAAAGAGGGCAGGGGCACGCAAATGCACGTTCAATGAGATTTACAGGAAGCACATTTGGGAAGCACATTCCACCGACATTCCAAGTAAAGCTCCATCACACAATCTCTGATAGCGTGTGTGTGTGTGGGGTGTGGGTGGGGGGAATAGGGAGGCGGGCCTGATTAGGCCCGCGGGCCGTATTTTGGGGATCCCTGGTGTAAATAAGGAATCATTTAAATACAATCTTTTCACTTTCCAGAAATTCCCAGAGTAAAAAAAATCTATTTTAATAGAAGCATCTGACATAAAATAAATAAGTGAAAACTGGATCATTTTGAACCAGATCATCATACTTCAGTTCCAACGCCAGCCTCTCTGATAATTATAAGACGTATAAGGCGAGGACAGTGTGCGTTTTGCTATAATGATCAATAATAATAAAGTAAAATTAAAATGTTACATTTGGAACTTTTAAATATTGTAAAATTTTTAAAACGTTCATCGTTTTTTGGTCTCTTGGAGTGGTGTTTGCCGTCAAGAGTATTTATAGGGTAAAAGCAATTAGGTGATCGACTCCTAAAGAGTGTTTTTGCTTTGGCCGTGCAGGAATCTTTCCGTACAGTGATGACGAAGCGAAAGCCGAGCCACGAAGCCAACGGCTTTGATGAACTGCTCAGGCTTCGTTCGTCACAGCTCTAGGCAGACTTTGTGAAGATAAAACCGGTTCACAATGAGACAGTCATCAACTGTCAATATTTCATGTGGTTCTGGGGTGTTGTCAGGGTTGGTGGACAGATGTTGCAAGTGTGAGAGGGGCGTGTCATCCAGAAAGCCCACCTTCTGGTCAGCTGCGACTGTGTTACATGATCATGCCGATTAAATATCACATTTTCTTTCTGCTGCTCCAGCGGCGAGCTGCTGTTCTGCCGGGAGGCATCCGAGTCAATTTTGTTCAGGGGTTGAGTCAGCGGAAGAAAAAGGAGACGTTAGAAGAGAGGAAGGAAACTTTAAACTCTTTGTAGAAGATGTGCTTGTACCTCATGTACATATGAAGCTCTTGCTGTCATTTTTTATTATAATTTGTTGTGATTAGGTAAGATTTTAATAAAAAAGATTATTTAATATTTAAAGCAAAATAGTGTTTACTGCAGTTTTCCCCTAACACGTATACATCAATAATTACAGTAATTCTAAGGACAATTGTAGTTTAAAGTTTTGTACTAAACATTTTGGATGTTATATGGCAACTTCCTCAAACTCTTATTTCAGCATTGTCCTACAAAACTTTCCTAATGATTTAAATCACACAAGTTTACAAGGAAAAAAAATGTTCAATCAAGTTGACAGTTTTCCAAAGTTTAAAGCTGTCGGGGTCAGGATCAGATAAATAAAATATATTTGTCTGTATGTAAAATTTCCTTTAAAAAAGTGTCTAAAAGTACATCTGATGACATCATCAAATAATGAAAATTGTGTTTTCAGCGTGTTCTTGTGGCATTTTTCTCATTGCGGAAGACATGTACAGAAAATTGTTTTTCTAGTTTATTTTTATTTTTTTAAATCGTTGTGAATCAGGAGCAGACATAACTTAGGTTAAGTTCGGGTGAACTTTTAGACTGACGGGGCACAAAGGGTTCTAACATTTGACAGAAGGGTCGGACCAGGAGCAGATGGTTACCCACTTTGTAAGAAAGAAATAACATCTGGATGAAAACAGGCTTTCTTATTGATTGAAAATTGATAGACATATGAAAAGAAAATGTTTTGGGGTTTTTACTTAAAAACTGTGACTTTTGTTCTCTTTTTAGTGCCATCTACAGCAATGGGAAAAATGCAAACTTATAGAGAAGCTGTTTATGTGGTGTCTGTCTAACTCAGAAAAAACAACAAATTTTCTAACACCACGTTAATGTAAAATAACTGTTTACACCTCAAAAAAAGGTCAATTTATTTGTTGAGCGCCAACTATTACGCATCCATCTTCTATGTCTAAGATGCCCAGACTTCTCTGTCCCCAGCATGTCCTGGGTCTTCCCGGAACACTTCTCCAGGGAGGCACCCGGGAAGCATTCGGACCAGATGCCTGACCCACCTCAATGGGCTTATAGATAAATAGTTTTCCTCATCTGAGCTGGAATCTGGCTCATTTTGAGGCACATCTGGATAGCCTCAATATTGCTCACCATTTTTGTTCCACTGGAAATATTAGATTGGGAGTTTTAGGGACAGTAAATTAATGGGAGAGACAAACAGATAGCTCAGTTGTTGGTGATAGGAAGGGGGGCGTGATTGCTCCACTCCAACAGTCCCATCCACAACTCTAATGTACGAAACTATGTCCTATAACTGTTGAGGCTTCGAGTTCAAGAACCCAAATCCAGAGCAGGCTGGAAGGACAAGTCAGACTTATTTAAGGTTTCTTTTGAACAAAGTAATCACCATTTTTAATTGGGGGGAAACTAGTTAAAGAAAAACTAGAGAAAAAAACATGACAAAGAAAACCTAGAAACTCCACAAAACGCTCCAACACACAGAGATGAACCAAGAGAACTTAAATAGGCGAACAACTAAATGAACTGATAAGGTGCAGCTGTGACCTCCTCCAGCAGGAAGCACAGGAAGTAGGAGGAGCCACAGCAGACCTGAACAAAACAGGGGAGAGAAAAAAGAAGTAAACACACGATCGTGTCAATAACACGACACAGATTTTGTGAAGATCACTGGGAACGTTTCTAGATTCAATCAGATGATGAGCGGAGTGAAACTTTAATATTTGATATTTTTCTTTGTGTCCAACACAAAATCACAGCGTCAAAAAGATTAAAGACAATAAATCAAACTGTTGAGTGTTTGATACAATAAAGTTCAACTAGAAAATAAATATTTTACAAAAATAGTGGATTGAGATGCTAAGAGGTGACATTGAATTGCTAAATGCATCTGTAATTTCTGAATTTAAGAATGAAAAAAACCCTGAAATAACCCTGAAACACCTTTAAGACGAGCACTTTTTTTGTTAATACTTTCATTTCATTGCAGAAAACTCATTTATCATCACAGGATAGATCCTATAATAGCTAGTTATGGCAGCAGAACAGGATGAGATGTGACAAACCCAATCAGACAGAAGAGGGCATGGAAGGACGGGGCGTCACAACCAGCCTGACCTGTAATGACGACAGAACAATAAACCAAATTTAGCGTCCTCTGCCGAGCACAGCTGCGGAACCTCCCTCTATGTCAACTGAGAGGTAAACACATCTGTGTTAGACAAATTTGACCTGTTTTAGTTAGCTGTAGAACATCTGGAGCAGCAGCAGTCCCTCAGGGGGCTCAGCAGGTTTTTGGGGGAATGTTGTGACATTTATCAATGAAAGCCACGAAGACCGTCTCCAGAGAGCCAACAGGAAGGATGTGTGCTGCCACCTCTCCTGTGTGCGAGAGTTTCAGAGGAAGTTGTGTACATCACATCTGTCAACATCTGGATGCACAGCCTGTGTTTGGCTTTCCAACAACTGGGTGAGATCAACATCAAAAACCCACACGATTTGAGTCCAGCCAGAAGATGGAGCAACAGACACATCCTCTCACACAAACACACTTCTGAAGCTTTTGATGCCCCCCCGAGGGCGCCCCCCGACCATCTTCCAAACCACTTCCTATTTCTGGCCTGCACTGCTTCCACTTCCTTTGTATGACACATTCGTGCAACTTGGTCCCCCTTTCCTCCTTTGTCTTCGCACAAACACACTTGCTGAGAGCGACACATTAGCAGTTTATGTGTAAATGTGATTTTCCCCCGGCTGCACGCTCCTTGGGGAGGCGCAGGAGGAACCTTCCTCTCCGAACAAACTGCTGTGCAACATCTGTGCGCAGGAAGAGAAAGACAGACGTGAGAAACATCGCTGCCATGGGAGGGGATGTCTCCCAGTAATGTTTTTCCTCTCCTCAATTTATATTTCCCAAACGTGTTATATGCCAAGTTTGATGAGGGGAGTTCTGTTAAGTCATTGGTTTTTTTTTTCTATGGTTCCGATCAGCTTAAAAACCTGTTTTATTTTTAACTTTCCTTCAACAAAAATAGGCTCCTTATGGAAATAAGTCGACAATTCTTAACAGTTAAAAATGTTCTTTAAACTAGTAAAAAAAAAAAAAAAAAAGTCTATTGGAGTCAGAAAAATAGAACTACTGACATAAGTCACAATATTTGTATTAGTCCGTAAGACATATTTGGCCAAACCAAGATGATTTGGCTTTTAAAAAAATTAGCATATCTTAAATACCACCAGGCAGCGACCTAAATGCAAGTTTTTCCGCAAATTCGGGAGGTGGTCACAGATGTTTGAATAAAAAGCTAAAATTTTACACCAACTGGGCGAATTATCTCTATAAGTTGATGTCAGTCTGTGATAGCCCGGGAACATTTCAATGTCACGGCAGCAGCTGTGATTGGACGATGTGTCAAAATATAAGATTGAAGAATAAAAATAGTGATTTAAGCAATTATTTATTGTGAAATGGTGATCGTGGACAACAATTTATAGGATTTACAGGTGAAAAGAGAAAAAATTGAAAGTTACTGGAGTATTGTATTGTTTTGTTTAGATTTATTTTCACCCGAGTAAAAGTATTTACATGATTTTCAATTTGTTGCATTTTTTTTTTGAGTGTCATGGGTCCCTGGGTAAAGTTTCACATGTTCCAGGAATGGGTGGCCCAAAGACCAAGTCTCCAGTATCATTATTTTATTTTTTAAGGAATTTTTCTTCTCAAATTCCTAATTCAAGCATGTTTTTAGGATCTTCTTATGCTTTTTTTCCCACTTTGTTACATAACGCATAGTTTGCAATAAAGGAAACTACTTTAATTTATCATGTGTTGTCAGATTTTGATCTATTTTTATGACTAATACTTATTCTTGGGTGTTTTATATCAGGTAGAAATTACCCGGCAAAAGTAATGGTGAAACTTTTTAGAGCTAAAGTGTTCCAGGGTTTAATAAGCATTTGCTTCTGCCTTTCCCCTTTTCAAACATGCATATACTGAAATTGGTTTGTGACTTTTCTTTTATAAAAGGTGATTGCATTGATTTTTTTAAGTCATTTTTTTTTTGGTAATGTTTAACATGTTTGAAATGAATCAAATCAAATAAAAAATTATGGAAGGGTTTAAAAAGAAAATCATTTGGTCCGGATCGAGTCCTGAACTGTATGTTTGTCTGTATTCAGACTTCAGTCAAGTTTTGAACCAAAACCACGTGATTGGCCAGGAGTTACAAAAGCGGAGCAAAGCAACAAGAGGCAAAAAATATGAAAGTCTTGCACTTAACAATCCATGTCAGGATAGTTCACTAATTCAAACTTAACTGAACAATTTTGAACGTCTGTATCAGCGTCAGATACAACACCTTTTACTGTGAGGGCGTGCTGCAAGGTGGTTTGTTAAGGAGGCATCAGCTAAGACGGTATGTTGGTAAGTGCTTATGACATATAGACTGTCGATAAAAAAGTGAGAAGCAATATGTATTATGTTTTGATGAGCCTAATTTCAGTGAGTTTCTGTATCTCATTGTTGGGTTGTCATGGCATCGTTTTAAGAGAATTTTGTTAAGGATCTACAAGGTAGCTTTTAGGATGACGTCACAACAGCCCCAGGGGGGCATATTGCGTAACGCAGGTGTTGAAGTAAACGCCCTCCAGATCATTTGATATTATTACCATTAACATTAACATCTTGGTAACATAGTTAAGTAACACTACAACCATAGAGGCTGAAAAATCATTTAGAATAACTTCTGGCTTTTTTTTTTTTTTTTTAAGTAAACCCAGCATTTTACATCAAAAGGATCTCAGTTTAGCTTTTCATGTTCAATTAACATCTAAAAATATACACACAATAAAAAGTTTTTGTTATAAATCAATCACTCTAATACATTTCACAAAGACACAGAACCTCAAACACATCAAACGGAAATTAAAATGACGCTAAAAAACGATGCCAGTAGTTCAGTTTTGATAAAAATTCACAAGAGCAACGAAAACAGAATAACTTGTTTAATTTTTGCTGAAAAAAAAAAATTCTATTTTTGGCTGATGTTATTCCCACGTATTTACGTGCGACCAGCATAGACAGTGATGGAAATTCATATTGGCCACAAATAATACATGCAGCCAAAACCGCATTTCTGCATTGCCAGCATGTATTTTAAGTGTGTCCAAGGCCGGATTTGTTTGGTTTAAAATTAAACTCAAAGTTTAGGTCCCATTAACTGTTCCACGCCTAAATGTGTGAATGTATTCTCCACATTTGACCCATCCCCTCATGGAGCCGTGAGCTGCAGAGATAGCAGACCTCAGGAGCCATTTGATTGTTTTACCAAAACCATAACCATAATCCTAACTTAACCCCTTTCCCCTGGGGCTGTGCGACTACAAAAAAAGTTTAGCACTGGCCGCACATTTTTTGAAAATTACGTGCGAATAGACACTTTCTTTTTTTTTTATTTCCAGGCTTTGTTTGTTTTGTTCTGCCACATGTTCATGTTTGTATAATTTTAACAGGATATGTTTTATGGAGATCAAAATCTTTTGGGAAATTTGGAAGTACATTTTTTTAGTAAAATGACATAAAAGTTAAAAAAAATTTTTTGCTTTTTTTTTAATGTTTACTTTATTTCTAACATGTATAATTTTGACCAAATAATTTTTATGGAGAACAAAATATAAAAGGTTATTTAAAGTTTGAATTGACGGATTCTCGTGTATAAGTCCTGTCTGATTTTATTCATATTTTTGTTTAAGTTTTGACAATTACGTTTTTTATGTGTTCAATAAATCTTTGTCCTTTTCAGCCCACAACCTACTGTGTGTTTTGGATTTTGGCCCCAGTTCGATTGAGTTTGATACCCCTGGCGTAACGAGACACAGCAAAACATGTAAGAAGCGTTTTCAACTGTGTTAAAATAAATGTTCCAACAAATAAACACTTTTTTTGTCTGATGAAACAACAATCACTGTTTTACATGTGTCCGCTGTTGATCGCTTCTTCCCTAATCTGTTTACATCAAATCTCCAGTCGACAAGCTGCTACGATAGTTGTTTTGGTCCAGTTGTTCCACTCCGAGCACGGAGCCTATTCAGACTGAAGAATCTCAGAGTGAACCAGAGCGATTTCTGGTCCACTTGAGACTGAAAATTTGTTCTGGATTATCAGGGGAAACAAACTCTGATTCAGTTTAAACGAACCAGATAATCCAGTCTGAATGAATGTGTCCATATCTAGTGCTACCGGCCGGGATGTACTAAAAGCGGGCCATTCCACATGCTTGACTTCCTCCGTCTGCATTCATGACAACGTCAGCAATTTCCAAATAAATCAAGCGACGGCATAAAATCTTGAAGATTCTGGCGAGGCCTCCCCATCGCGTGGTGGCAGTTGCATTAATATGATTATTTTTCTTCTTAGATTCTGTTTTTGCTCATTTAAGCGTCACACAACAGACGATCTCACGTTTTAGAGTTGATGTAATTTTAATCAAACTCATGAAAACAAGTGTTGACAAAGGCAGTGTTTTGACAAAAAAGGATAAAAAGATTTAAGGATATCACTGAAATGTAAATACGGACATACAATCGGAGATAATTCACGTGAGAAATGGATTAAGCGAAGGATTGACAGAAAAAAAAAATACACCGTGTGAACAAATACATTATGACAAATACAACATCCTTCCAGTTGTTGTTTATCTGGTCAGTCTGATGGCCGGCTGGAGGTTCCACACAGGGGAGGGCTGCCTCACGTTGCGACTGTGACAGCTCACCATACGGGGGGTGGGCAATCTCTAAGCCCTGTGGAAGTCTGCACACGTGGCACACATCTCTCAAAAACAGAGCTAAAGCAGCTTCACAGATGCCGCCTCTGCGGTTCCTGCGGCACACACACAAATACAGTTAATTTGGCCAAAACACCCCAGCTACACCCGCCCAGATGATCAAGCTAATTGCGTCCTACTGGTTGATGAAAGATGTTGTTTTTCTAATTTCCAGCATGTTGTTTGGGAAGTTTGCTTGTGTGGATGTTTGGAAAGGGCTTTCTTTCTTGCTCAAATAAGGCTTGTGGTGAGACAATCACGCCCCGCCAAAAAAAATATTATTTCAACTCAAAGGAAATCCACTTATTTTAGGAGTGCTATTTAAAAGTGTGAACCAAACTTAACATATTTGGTGTAAAATACAGCATAAAAACAAAAGGTTTTAAATGTGTGAAATTCAAAATTTTGAATGATTGAATTTTAGAAAATGGAGATCGAGAAATAAAAAGTAAAAACCCAGCTGAGGATTAATTTGAAGTCCACCCAGCTTCTTCCGCTCATCCGGGGCAGCAGTCTAAGCAAAAATGCCCAGACTTCCTTGACCCCGGCCACTTCCTCCAGCTCCCAGACCATCCGAGAGACGTAACTTTAATCTAGTTTAATCTTGTTTAATCTAAAGTCTGTTAATTAAAAATGTATATATTATAAAACAGCGACTTTTAAAAGTAGAACAGCCAACAAATGTTTTACTCTCAGAACAAACATTACATTGATTTAGACTTGCCTTTTGGATTCAAATTCAGCTTTATTTGTAAAGCACATTTTCTGCCACAAAGCATCGCAAAGTGCTTTCCATAATAAAATAAATAATAGTAAGATAAAAAAAATAGTGAAGAATATGAATATAAAGAAGCACTTTGTTGGTGCACAGCATCATTAAAGCCCTAAACAAAAACAAAATATTGGATATCATCTGCTCCTGTTTGTTTTACATATAAGACAATCTCTGTTATAATCCATACTTTTGTTAGAAAACAAAAAATCGGTATTATATAGTGAGGCAGGACGCTTTGGGACTTCCAAATTTTAGGTTAATTATGTAATCTGTAAAATGTTGGGACAGATCCTCTTACCATTGAGTTCTTTCCCCAATAGGAGAACTTCAAGTATCTTGATGGAGAAGTTGACAGAGTGATATATTTCTTCTTTTTGGATGAAGAACCAATGCAATTGAATGGCATCAAGTTTTTCATAGAGCGGCATGAATTTTCCTCAGACGTAAGGGTGCTGTCATCAGAAGGAGACAGTTCAGCTGGTTTGAATATTAAACAAAAAAGTAGAGATGTCCCGATCAGGTTTTTTTGGGTCCCGATCCGATTCCAAGTCATTGGATTTATCTGCCGATACCGAGTCCCGATCCGATACTTTCGTAACACATTTAAAACATGAACAAATCAAATAAACAGATTTGTGTTGTCCCTTATTTATATTTAATTAACCTTCTTTTATCATTAAAAACTTAAATAGGACACTTCTGTGAAGTAGCTTTACTAAACAAGTAAAAAATAGAGCAAATATATATTAAAAAAAAAAAAACTATTTACTTGATAATGAGTCATAACGGAAAGTTTAGTGACTTTAGCTTTAAAATCTTTAGAGCTGTTGGACATTTTTAATCAAATGTGATTCCTGTCCTCATTTAAAATTCTTAAAAATGAGAAATTACATGAATTTGATGATGAGTGTTCATGACTAGCTCATATAATTAGAAACAGGGTTTTTTTTTTTAATCTTATTATTATTTTTGGGGGGTGTTTGTTTTTAGATTATGTGATTTGTTTTTTAAGCACTTAAGACATCACATTTTCGGTTTTATTACCCAAGTATTCATTTTAATTTGAACTTTTATTTCTGTCACATAAATAAAGCAGGCATATCAAAGAACACCTCGGGTCCTGAGGAGTTAAATCATGGAGCTAGCACTTAGCTTAGCACAGTTAGCAGCTGCTCTGCAGCACGAAGGGCTTAACATTAAAAAGAAACAAAAACTCTTCTGTTGAAATGTCTTTATATGTGGTTGTTTACGTTAAGACAAACTAATAGAGACACTTGTTGTTAGTTTAAAGCGCTTTTAAAAGCGTTATTGATCCCGGAAGTCTGAATCTGTGACCACATTGTTAGCTTGTTTATGTTAGCATCTGGTCTAAACTGCTGCCGAATTCTGCCAGGTTTTACGGCAACAACATTTTGTAATCTGTTCGTGACATGCTGACATGTAGTGGAGTATTTATCCGGAATAATAAGATTGAAATATAAAGCGCTGATTATAATAAGAATACATTAAATATCCGATACTGATCGGGGACGATCGAGTCATCCACCATGTAATCGGCCCCGATTTCCGATTACGTGATCGGGTCAGGACATCCCTACTAAAAAGTTTCCCAAGGTGGATTCAGACTGGAAACATCCTGTTGGTCCGGAGAGAGTGCGCTTTATTTGGTCCAGATCAGGTCTTAGAACCTTGCATTTGGTCTTTATTAAACCGGATATTTCTGGTTTGAACCAAAACTTGTAAACAAAACCACGTGACTAGAGATCTCTTCAGTCATTGGCCAGGAATTATGAGGGCTAGACAAAGCAACGAGCGATGGAATTATGGAAGTCCACAATTTGTAATCCTTGTCAGGATAGTTCCCTTATTAAAATTTTTAATTTCATTGTCCAGTTTTGATCAATATCAGATACAACACTTATTATTTCTAACACTTATTATTTCTCCTTTGGCAAGGCAGTTACTGAGGAGGTATTGGCTACGAAGGTACACTGATAAGTATTTCTGACATACTGTCGGGAAAACAGTGAAAACAGAAAGTCAAAGTATGCATGACATTAAATGTTTTAATGAGCCTGCACTCATCTAACCCACAGGTCTGCAACCTTTAGCAGCAAAAGAGCCAATTAGGCCTTTTTCATATAGTGATCAAAACCAATTCGTAGCCACAAAGTCTTATTTTACCCTTTAGGAAAATTTTATATTGCTTTGTTTTGTTGTTTATAATACATATTTTTTTATTGAATTAAACAAAAATGTAAAGAGAAAAATTGATTTTTCTAAAAAATTGAATTTTTTCCCTTTTTTCTTTTTATTTTTCTTAGAAGTTTGAATGAAGTCCTTTCAAAATAAAAGATACTGTGTGCCGAGCAGGATCACCCCAGTAGAGCTAATGCACTCCTATAAAAGGTTTCTAATAACTCAAGACAAAAGAGAGATTTTCTCTTGTTGTACTTTAGGTCTTTGGTGACTTTACCTTGAAATCTATGCATTCTGAGCAAAGTGTTGAGACGTCAGCAGGGATGTACAAACCTGTTTTATCGCACGTCTAGGTGCACCCCAGCCATGAATGTATGAACTTAGCTAATCTAAATAAAATCAATGCTAATTTAGTACTTTTAAAAATTACTATTATTTTATTTTTCTAGCTACTGGGTTGGGAAAAAGACCCCTGAGCTAACCACATTTCGAGTTGCTGTATCTCACCGCTTCTCTGCTACTCTGTTTACATCTTTTAATGCCCAGATTTGGTGGCCATTTTGGCCCAGTTGTTTTGCTCCGAGCACAGAGCCTATTCAGACTGAAGAAACTCAAATCAAAATGAACCAAGACCACCTCAAAAGATGGATCAGAAAGTAGCTCCTGGTCCCAGACCAGGGTCCACTTGGGTGCATTCAGAGTCAAAATTTGTTCTGGATATCAAGGGGAACCAACTCTGGTTGACTTGAAGCAAACCAAATGTGTCCAGTCTGAATACACCCTTTTCTGATGAGGTTCCCCTGCATATCCTTCTTTAAAAAAAGCTTAAAGGTAGACCCGGGACACACAACTTCTGCCCAGAATAGAAGTGCTGCAGAGGAGCGGGACAGCAGGTCAGTCAGGAGAGCTCTAAGCCTATTTGCTTCAGTTGTTGCCTCTGCAATCCAGATAGAGGTGAGCAGAGGTTAATGGATTGATGATGACTTGGAGTTATAATGAAAGTTACAGCTATTAACTGTGATGGTCTTTGATAAACTCTTACTAACAGCATGTTAGAATCAAAGTATTCTTGACACTAAAGTTTAGGACTTTTATTTTGATGCCTTTACCATTTGACTGCTAACTATTTGATATTTGCAAACCTTTAAAACTGTGTTATTAGACATTCATTATCTTTTTTCTACACCTTTCCAAGCTTTCTTCAAAATTAGTTGAGAATTTTGTGTCTCAATAAGAGTAAAGATCATTTTGCTCCATACTATTGACAATAGAAAAACTTGGTTTAAGACTCAAAAAAAAAAAAAAAAGAAAGATAATAAATTTTACTTACATTTTTGGTTTAATTTAATGTGCATTATTTTAAAACCCTCACACTATCTTTGAGGTCCAGATGACTCCAACCATTTATTGATGTGTGATTCCGTCCATGACAAATGTGGGCAAAGGTGGACAGGATTTTATGTCTGCCATGGACATTAGTGAAGATCAAAGATTTAAAAAAAGTTCAGCGCACTGTCTTGTGGGGTCCAGATGACCCCACTTTTTTTTTATTTTTTTTTTTTACTTTTATTCAATACATTGTTGCTTTGGTTTCCTTTTTTCACTAGTGACTTTAATCATTTTATTATTGCTTTTATTTTGATTATATATAATATATATATATATTATATATATATATATATATTAATATATATATATATATATATATATATATATAATATAATATATATATATATTATAATATAATATTATAAAATGGTATTATACCATTATTACCATTATTACCGTAATAGACAACTGTAATATTGGATGTATGTCCTGTACAGATTACTGTAATCAAATCAATTAATAAACATTTGTATCTGCCAAAAGTCTTAGTCCTATTTTTTATTACACATTTAATTAACAAAAAATGTGTATTTCCAAAATTATTCTATAATCCACCATTTAAAGAAAAAGTGTTGGTATCGATATCAGCGATTCCCTGTAATTACTAGGTATCAATACCCAAAATCCCAGTATCGATGAAAGGTAAACAAAAATTAATATCTTCAAATCATCACATAAAGCCTTTCTTTTTAAGATGTGATATGCAACAAGGTCAACAAATAATTTAAGATAATGTGATTCACTGGATGGTATGAAAACAAATGCAGGTTAGAGTGGAAAAATAAGTAAAATAATACTTTAAAGTTGATTCATGTACCTCTCCGGAGACTTATCTTTGTGTTCTTCTGACTCCAACACCTGTGTTGGTGTGGAAACTGACTTGTCTGCTTCTAGCCAATAGATCAAAGTCTTATCAAATTATATATCTCTTTCATTTAACTCCCTTTTATCTTCCTCCTTTTGTTTAAAGTGGCTAAGCAGTCGCAGTTTAGCAGTCCTGAATATTGAGTGTGGTTCCCTCCATTTAGCCGGAGGCGTACAAAAGTAACATCTGGGCTGTTTGGCAGGCTGGCCACCATTGGCCTCGCTGGAAAGCCTCTTCAATGCCGCTCCAGATGCAGGCGAGGGAGGCCCAGCACACACAGATGGAAACACACGCGTGCACACGTGAGGACACACACAGCCACAGCCGTCCCTCCACATATATGTTGGCACAGTGGCTGCCACACGCAAAAGAAGGCATCCGTGCGTGCAAAAATGCTTCCACAAATACAGATGTGGGGCGAGTTCAAAGCACACTGACAAACAAAATACACACAAATCCAATCTCACACTCAAATGGAGACAGAGAGGCGGGTGATGTGGTGGGCAGAGCTGGCGCTCTGTTGGCGCAGGTAGCATGTTCTCAACAGCTGGCGCAGGTTAGGCATTCCTGGGAATTGGAGCCACAAGGCAAATGGTCCCGCTGGCTTGGGGGCTGGAGCTGTGGCAGGCAGGCTGACAGGCTGGCACGGCGTTGCCTGTGCATACACACACATCAGGAAAAAGGGGATCAGTCCAGGAAAAATGGAAGAAAGATCACTGCTGTCAAACATAGAAAACAATGCAAGATGAAGAGTTGAGTCGGAGTTGAAGGATGCACACCTTTAGTGCCTTCTACAAGCTGAGTTTATCCTGTGTGTGCATGTGCACATGTTTTGTTTTGGTCTCTCTTTTCTGTGAAAGTGTATTAGCCTTTTCACTGCCTGGGGGCTCATTTCCTGCCGCAGCTGTTGGCGAGTTCCTCTGACATCTGGACCAGATAGAGACAGACAGGCACTAATACACTTGCAACATAGGCTGCAGCCTCTCTTCTCATTTCAAGCTGATCTTTGAGACTTAAGTGGAAAAAATTTGAGCGCTTAATGTTGGGCTTTACTTGCTGTACCTATGAGTGTTTTCAGACTGGACACATTTGGACACACAGTGTTCCAGAGTTTGCTTCCCCCAATAATCTGGAATACATTCTCTGTTTGAATATACACCTGGTTTGGGACCAGAAACTACTCTCGAAGTGCTCTGGGTTAGATTCCAATTGGACTGAGCTACAGTATGCTCAGAGTTTCCTCAGTCTGAATAGGCTCTGTGCTCGGAGTGGAACAACTGAACCAAACCGGTGAGCCAGAGAAAAACCTGGAGAGGCGAGGCTAATGCCAACACATTCTCATCCCCAAGTCGTCCCATAACGTTTGTTTAAGGCCACTCCTGCGTCACTTTTTGATGTTTTGGGAGTCCCCAACTCGTCGTTTTTTGACGCACTGGCTGTACGTAAAATCAAGGGTTTGCAAACCAGAGGCAGTACCAGATGTGCACTGTTCCCCGTAACGCGTCCAGTACCAGTACCCTAACCTTAGTCTGGTACTGGTTAGAGTCCGATATCGCGCCCATTACTGCATCCAGTACCGGTTTGGGTCTGATGATGTATCTGGTCTGGTGTCTGATTAGGTAGAGGGCACTGATACCGGGTTTGAGTACTGGTGTGCTACACGTCGGGGTACTGGAGCAGAGGTTGGAGACCCATTATTTAATGAGAACAGCCAGCACGTCATAAATGGTGAGTTGGGGACACCCAAAATGTCAACAAGGGACGTTGAGGGGTCCTCAACCATACGTCAATATGTGATGACTTGGGAGTGAGAATCTGTTGAAAGCAACTCATTGAAATGTGTTTTGATGAATGCAGACTCTTTCAAGCAACTTTTGACGTGATATACATTGCTTCTCACATTGTCTTCCCCGATAATCTATATGTCATAAACACAAGCAAAGCTAAAAGTCCATAGAGCAAAGCAGAGTCAGGCAGACAGAGGTCAGGCATCGGCATAACAAAATCAGAGTGCAGGCTGGAGTGGTCAGAGTTGGTGGGTTGATGGGAGGCGGCAGACAGAGACAGAGTTGGGCAAGAATCAGGAAACCGGAAAAACCGGTCAGGATGATACGCTCAGTATGCAAGCAGGGTGGCACAAACAATACTTCCCACTGGGTGAGGTTCTGTGCACAACTTAAGAACCAGGTGGATGATCATCAAATGAAAGTCAGGTGAGCGGCATCCGGGAATGCAGGCTAGGGTGGCTGGTAGATGTAGTGTGTTACTATACTGGGAATGGCTCCCACCGGTGACCAGAAGTCAAAGTAACAGTAAAAAGTGTTGACGTCGATACAGATGTATAAAAATTGGTCACAGAAGGTTAAAGTTTCACTAAGTGAACTATCCCGACAAGGAATGCAAAAGGACTTCTAAATAATTTTTCTCTCATTACTTTGCCCTGCCCTCGTAATTCCTGGCCAATCACTGAAGAGATCTTTAGTCATGTGTTTTAGTCAAGCGTTGATTCTACACAGACACGTCTGTGGCAGTGTGAATACAGACTAAACACAAAGTTCTTGAACTCAATCCAGACCAAATTAAATGGACTGGGTACAGACCAACACACTTTTTCTGTCTAAGTGCACTCTATGTTTATATAAAATTCATTCTTAATGGCAAAGAACAGCAACTGTCACAGTTAAATGGGATTCATTTGAGTCTAACACCAATATCAAGTCCCTCAAATATCCAAACACGTCACTTGTAGATGAGGTCCCTGAAGAACAGCTTGTCTTCACAAACCCTTGTTAGAGTCACACTATAAACTGACAGTTGCATCATAGATTTCACTAGAACAATTTGTGGACCAACATGACCTTCACCTGTCCGAAAACATGAGCCACCCTTGGTTCCATCTTGTGTTAAAGTCTCAATCTGATTATCTTTAAATCTATTGTAAAAGCGTTCCCAGTGGTCTTTTAATCATGATTATGCCATTTTTAGCCAAAATTAAAAAAAACTTGTGTTATTTTAAAGGACATAGTTTATAGAATAGTATTCTGAGATGCAGACATCTACAATTCACCGTGCAGCAATAATGGCCATTAATATTGGAGTTATTCAACCATACAGTTTTAAACCAGATGCCAGCTTGGGTAAAGAAACCAAAGACGTACATGGATCTATTTGTGTCCAAGTTGATGCCGTCGTTTGTAAGGCACTGCTACAATCACTACTTCCTTTTCCACATGAGAGGCAGTTGCACAAATTGAATCAAAGTTGTGTTATAAAATAAACCACTTTCATGGATCAAGTTCCCCCACAAAGTGTCTGGCTGTATTTCTTAACAGTGTGCAGCAGTGGAGACCAGTCTGGTGATGAGAGCCAATCACGACTGATTCTCCAGGTCTATCTCTCAGCCTGCAAGGATGAACAAATTTGATTCTGTGTTGGAATATGCTCAAAAAGTAGAAAAATGAATTTGGATGTTCAAGTCCCCTAATGATCCACGGGGGTGTTTCTCAGTGGAAAGAAGGCCGGACAGATGTCGAGTCCTCAACATATCCAGCCCACCTCCCCACTTTACAAATGAGCTCACACTTACGCACGCTTCTTTTATCTCGGCGAAAGGACGACTGTCTGGCTGCTGGTTTGGAGGCGCCATTAACCAATTTAGCTTCCAGATGTCCATCATGCAGCCGCAGCCAAAGCTGTACCGTTCCCTGTGAACTTCACACGGATGCTTGCGAAACTCGCTCAAACACAGATGCGCTCATCTGTGATGTGCTGTGCACAAAAAGAGATATATATATATATGTATATGGAACAGCATATTCCCTTTAACACATCACACAGCAAAGACACCACTATATTTATATACATTTACGGGTGATTTTGGATTGACAAGTGCAGACTCTAATTGAACTGAGACTTGTGATTTGATTGTCTCTAAAATGATCTTCCTCCATCTGGAGGAGATAAGCAAGTTAAATACACAGTTGTTCCTCCTGATGTCTTGTACCCATGAGATTATGGACGTACGCTCCTCACAAAGTGTGCCCTCGCGAGCAGAAGCGCACACGTAAAACGCCAGCATCAGCTCACGCAAACACATCCTCGCTCTCCCCCAAATGGACAGATGCTGCACCTCTAGAGGCACAGAGACCCAACAGCTGTTCCCCAGCCAGTCAGATGGGCGACCATTGATGGCTCATGAATATTTTACACCAAGTCAAAATGGCTGTATTCCAGCCCGCCTACAACAGCAGCAGCAGCTCCGAACCAGACGATCGTCATTAAACTGAACACTGAAGTTTGCAAGTCAGAAGGTCTGACAAAGATTGAAGTTCAGGTTTATTGTAAACTCCATCCAACATTTCCCTCTTTTTTTTTATTTTTTATTTATACACGGTTAAGAAAAAAAAAGTTAAAAATAAAAACTTGGGTGTCAAACTGAAACAAAACGTCTCGCTTTGTGCTTTACTTGTAAAGCCGGCGCCGCTGTCTTCACACCATCCATGGGAGCTCGAGAGGAGAGGTGTGAACCTAATGTGTGGGTATGATTTATGTTTTTCATCTATAACCAACCTCTCAAGGCGCCAGCTTGGCCCAGAGATCTATAATGACTGCTCCACACAGGATTCAACAAAAAAAAGAGGTTCTGATTATGAACAGTATTATCAATGGCCTTCTATTCTATTCTCTCTCATGCTATCTCCACCCTGAAGGCTGGATTAATCTCATCTGCCCCACGGCTGAGATTTAAGCATCTGTCTGCCCTCCTTCCCATCCCCTTCATGTACTCTGTCTGCCAGCCAGTGTCTCCCAGAGTGTCTGCCCTCTTGCATCCACCCATTATGAGCATGATAAAGGTAGCTGTGGGACATGATGCACCGGGTTCTGGATGCTCTTAAATGGAGTTGCGATGTAGACAGGAAGCGGTTTAAGCACGGCTCACAGAGGCCGATTCTTTTCATGGTGATTGAAAAATGCAAGAGGAGAATCGTGTTAGGAGTTGTCCTCTGTCATACTCTGCTCAAGTCAAAAGAAAATGTTTTTAAATTTAGCTTTGAACACAATTTTGAAACTAATCTGAACAATTAACCATGTTTAAATAGATAAATATATATATGAGCTTATACCATGCTTTTCCTAAGTCTTTCAAAGTAAACAATCTCAATATAAATGATCATGTATTACCTTTGGCACACTAAAAAACAAATTATTTTTGAAATATGAGTTATTTTTGTGAGATTTTTCCTTACCTGGAAGTACTACTTCATGACATCAGAGCGGGCCCTGGTAGCGTGTGTGCTTTTTAAACAAAAAGCCTTAGAAGTTTTGTAAAGATGTTTGTACTTTCTGAATATGTATCTGCCTTTAGTAACCTTAGTCATCACTACACTGGTTGTAGTGATGACCGGCAAAGCTAGTGGCTAACCACTGCTAGCTGAGCAGCAAATCTTTTTTTTGTTGCTGTTATTTTTATACATGTTTTTACCGTGTCCTGTCCAACAGCTGAGCAAACAGAAGCTGTGAGCTTCTTGTGTCAGGGAGATTTTACCGTCACTACAGGGGTTAATGATCTCCTAACACGCAAAGTGTATATTTGTATAAACCCGTTTTGTATTTTATGAAAACTTTATTTATATTGATTATGTTTGTATCCTTTTTTTGTTTTTGTTGGACCAGCTGTGCAGCAAATCTAGCAGCTGGGCATCATTAGCTGAGTGGCAAAGTTAGCGGTTGAGCACCGCTAACTGAGCACCGCTAGCTGTGTGCCAAAGATTTCGGCTAAGCTTTGTTAGCTGAGCGGCAAAATTAGTGGTTGAGCACTGCTAGCCAAGCGGTAACGCTAGCGGCTAAGCAACAAAGCTATCAGCTTAGCACCTCTAGCTGAGCAGCTGAGCACTACTAGATGAGCTGAGAAATTTGGTGTTTGTGTTAGCCTGGGGGCAGTCCTGGCAGCGTAGACTTTTCCTGAAAGGGGCTGTTCTCACTTTGTGATATCAGCTCCTGATAACTCGCTTATTTCCATGGGTTGGGAGGGTCTGGTGCTCAAAACGCAGGTTTTTAGAAAAATGCTCTGAAATGCTTGAGTGACTTAAAATAAAATGTAGCTTTGGGGTTGTTTGTAGGGAGATATTGTCATTGTTATACACTTAAAAGCTAAAAAAGTTGATTTTTTTTATCGTAAAGGCCCTTCAAACTTTGTAATGGGAAATTCAACTACTTCTATTTATACTAGGCAACTGCAGATGCATTTTTTTCTTCCAGCAAGTTTGCGGGGGAATCGTCGTCAGAATCCCTTTCAAATGTGATAAAGAGGTGTTTTCAAACAGCTGTCTGAGTGGAAAGCCTTTGAAAATAAAATCCCACAGACAAGCAAAATATAATTAATGCCGGCAACACGAGCCAGATTCTTTGAAGCTTCTCAGGTACAGCCAGAGGTTTTTCACAGAATCTCTTTCTCTGTGCTTCTAACAGAAAAATAAGGCTAATGCACTGAGGACTGTATGTCCAACTGAGAAAGTATAGCGAGTCAAATGTGAGCATCAAAGCGGTAGAAGGAAAAAGCTGATTCTGTGTGACATTCAATGTATGGTCTGACAAGCCAGTGATAGTGAATATTTATGGATCTAAGTGTTTTTCTTTCATCTGTTTCCACATAAATATTAATTATTTCATCCCAATATTTGTCACATCGTTTATTAAATGAATAGAAGATTCGTTTTTAAGATGATTGGCTGTGAGATACAATTCAACCATGGAAGATGGAATCTACAGTGACCTCTAGAGGCGAGAAGGAGAAATTCAGCTGAATTGGTCTGAAGGCATTTTTTTTGGTAATTTCCTGCTAATAGAACCATTGCAATAAACTCTGACAGGCTGTTTCTGTCAAAATGATTTGTGGACAAGAAGTAAATAGAATTTCTGAGCAGTGAATCTTGAATTTCTGTTGCGATAGACACATCCAGTTTCTGATTTGAGGTTATTTTGGTTGTCTCATTAAAAAAGAGAGAGGAAATGTTCAAAGACTTTGTCTTTAGCTGTCAGCTGCAGCAAAAAATGAAGACCATTTCTTGCATTGCTTTTGCTCCGCTTGTTCCGTACAGAGACACAAACACACACATGTTGTGGCATCTGTTGACAACAAAACGATGAGCGCATCAGAAAAGAGGAAAATCCAGGAAAAGCGGGAAAAGTCTGGAACCTCTTGAGGTGTTTGGCATTCGAAAACACATTTAAAAGCAGCTGAAGAACGAACAAACTGCTTAATTTTTTTCACACATGTTGGGTAATAGTTTTAAATGTCTGCCCTTATCCAGTTTTCTGTGCAGGCTCATTGTCGGCCTGCTTGTTGGGCCTAATTGCACTTTCATGCATGAACAAGGGGCTCATTGTAATGCCTTGGTAACATGGTTCCCAAATTGATAGACACATAACAAGGTCATCATTCATTTGCATTTTAACTAGTCCTTCAGCTATGACACCAGATCATGTGAATTCATTACCATACAGGGCTGCACTTCATCCAGCCTCCTATTAGTAACGCCAATTAGCTTACTGGGACAGGTTCAGGGAATGCAAATGGGCCCTCAGATTCACTCAGGCAACTGGCCCAAACTTTTTCATGTTGAGGCTCTCATGACGAGCAGACGTTTGATAAAAGGTCTTGTTGTCCCAGTGACCCACATCGGAGCACATTTCATAAACAAATATGGAATCTTTAATGGGGATTTTAGCTATAATGCTGACGGGGTTAAGGATCTTTTGACAAAACTATTTGTTCTGTTTAATCTCCTTGGTTTAAACACCAGAACATCCACATTCTGATTGTCATTAGACTTAACTGGGAGTGCAGGGTCGGACAAATCCAGCGTGACTGCTTGGTTGCTGTAAACTGCCACTGACAGGTTAAACAGGCCTTCCCACACAAAGCCTTGGCGTTATAAAGGAAAGCGAGTCATAGTTCTCACATTAAAGAGCCGGTCATGCATCTCTCAGGGGAGCTAAAACCTGTCAGCCAGCACAGAAACCTGTTACATTTAGGCTCCCGATCAACCTTTTGAATCAAAGCCACTGGTAAGGATTTTTTTTTATTTAAAAAGACTCACTTTAGTATTTGCTTTCAGTAATTCTGTGAGTTTTGAAAACTTTTATACCTCCTTGTATCATAATTAAGGAGTTAAGTTAAATGTGTTAAGTTATTTCTCTGCATTTGACCCATCCCCTGGGGGAGCAGTGAGCTGCAGACACAGCTGCACTTGAACACCATTTGGTAGTTTAACCCCCCAATCCAACCCCTTAATGCTGTGTGTCCAGCAGGGAGACACTGGGTCCCATTTTTAGAGTCTTTGGTATGGCTCGGCTGGGATTTGAACTCACAACTTCCCAGTCTCAGGGTGGACACTCTACCACAAGGTCACTGATCTAGAGTTAGCGTTTTCATTGCTCAGAATCAACAGACTGCTTGGTTTGTCTGAACTTTCCAGCACCTGATCTTTTACAGAAATATAAACATTAGAACTTTTAGTAGTTTGAGCACAAAAATAAAATAAAATCTTTTGTCAAAATGCATCTTTGGAAAGCATTTTCTTAAGGTTTGACATGTAAACTGGAATGAATTTTATGAAATGTTCCCACAACAATTAAAAAATGTGTTAAATGTTGGAAATTTACAACCATTTTCTTAAAAATGTTGCAAGAGAAGTTTGTTTGCAGCTGAAGAAATACAATTTCAATGTTTTGTTTCTGCTATTAAATCAAGCTTTTAACATGCGTTACAGTTAAAAACGTATTTTTAAATACATGTTTTTTTGTTAAGGCCTCCAGTTGATGTGAAACTTCTCTAAGAAGTATTCGTCAGATGTATTTTATAGCCTTTAATCCGTCAGAGCTGTAATGTTGAACATGATCTCTGTATTATTTTAACATGAGCCTAATCCAGCTAAAGTAGATGCTCAGTGTAATGTATTTAATCTGCAGCATATATTCCAAAGCACTGTGGTTTTACTTAAATCCTGATTAATTTTTTTAAACTACTAAAGTCGTAAATTAAGTATATGCAGTATCCAAATTGATTATTAAAGCGTTGCTAAAGTCCTACTTTGATCATCTTTTGCCGTAGTTTGTACGGCACTCCCACAAGCTTTTTCCAACCGCATTTTTGCGTCTGCTGTTAATTCACAACAATCTGAAAAAAGAAATACTCAGAAATACAATTTTAAGCTTAATTTTTTCACATTTCTCATGAAAAAAGTCACAAAAACATTAAAATCTCCAAAAAGACATATATAAAGGTTCCAACAATCTTTATAAAAATGTCAGAAATGTTGTACGTTAGTTGAAGAGTTTCACCAAATAGAACAAAATAACATGTTTGGGGTTCCTACCAACAATTTGTTAGGGATTTTACTGATTTTAGTTTCTTTTAAGGCTCCCAGTTGACATAAAACTTCCCCAAGAAGCGTTTGTAAAATGTGTTTCTTTGTATTATTTTAAAATGAAACTAATCCAGCTAAAGTAGATGCTCAGTGTAATCTGCAGCATAAAGTTCAAAGTTTGACTAGAGCTTAGCGCAAAGTGCTTTTAGTTAAGTTGCCGTTAATTTTTTAAATGAATGAAATTGCAAATTATAGAATACCTTTATTTTTATGAAACTTTTCACAGAAAGAAATGACAAAGTGCCTTGCAAAAAGACATGTTTTGCACAAAGAGCTAGTAAAATCTAATATTTACCAGGCAAAAAATAAAAGTTAAAACAGGGGCTAAAATCATGAATAAAAACCTCTTGACCTGGGATTTAAAACACTCAATGGAATGAATCTGACGCAGTGACAATGGATTTCCAAAGACGAGGAGCGACAGCTTGAAAGGTTGGAGGACTTCAAGGATCGGGATTAAAAGGTCAAAGATGTATGTTTGACCTTGCAAGGCTCCAAAATCTAAAAGTAAAATTTTAACGTAAATTAGGATTTTAATAGGTAGTCAATAAAGAAAACAATAGGAGAGAGATGTTGTACATTTATTCGTTATTGTTAAAAGCTTTGCAGCAGAGTTTTGGACGAGCTGAAGATGATAACAATTGATCAATAAATCTATTTCTTTTCCTATGATCCAACCAGATCGATCTGTTTGTCGAATCAACCAAAAATAGTTTCAAAATGAGACAAATTGATAATTGATCTGGGAAAATACCATATGAATTGAGACATGGTAAGTTTTTTGGCCGAAATTGTACTAGATCAAATCAAATTGGATTGTTGAAAACAAACCAAAATCGAAAGCAAAAAACCAAATCAACAAATATCAAATAGTTAAAATGAATTGTTACACCTCTACGATTTAAGAAATGTTTGTTAAAATTGGTAAAAAAAAGAGAGTTGCAATGATTTAAATAAGAAGAAATAAAAGTATGAATAATTATTTTCAGGTTGGATCGAGATAAAATGCTTTTTAGTCTTGCCACATTCTTTAGATAATGACAACAGTTTTAATTAGTTTAAACATATTAAGTATTTTGAATAATAAACATATTAAATTAATTTTAAAAGTGTTGTTAATAATAAAGTAACAGTCCCATTGGAAACCAACAATCTTGTCTTGTTTTTTTCCTCGATCAAGGTGGTGCACCTGCTCACACCAGCCTAACCCCCACCTCCCCTCCCGGACTACACTACCCAGAGCGCACCGCGCGCTCTCCACTCGCTCTCCGCTGCGCCAGTCCGCCCCGCTGACTCGAAGAACCAGTTGGCTTGGCCCAGCTTCTTCTTTCCTGCCTCCTCACTGTGCGTGCTGCTGCTGTTGTTGTTGCCTAGTGTCAACCTACGCCGAGGAGAGAAAAAGAAGACCTATCCCACTCTCCGTTCCTCTTCTGGGGGGGCCTCCACTCTCCTCCTCCTCGCCGGTAACCGCTGGCTTTCCGTACCGCGCCAGTTAACTCGCCTCCTTTCCCAGCCCGAGTTGATCAGCAACAGCTCGGAAACATCTGGCCGCCGCAGAGTGCTACACTCCCCGTTCCTGCGCCTGCTCGCCTCGGCAGCCTGTTATGGAAATTAGTCCAAAGTCAATCTAGTTGGTCTCAGAAGGAAGGAGGGATTGGACGGAGGAGGGAGCGGGGAAGACGGTGGACCCTGTTGTCTGTAAGTGCCTCTTCCAACCCCGGAGTCCGGTTAAAGGAGGTTCAGGAGACGGAGGGCGGGTGTGTGTGGGAAAGTAGCTAAACCTTTCTTAGCATGACTGTGTTGTCTCCCCGCACAAACAGTTGCTATGTTAGCTGTCCCTCCGCGGTGTTTCACCAGCTGTTGTCATAGCACCGGGGCCTGCGAAACAACTGTAAATAGCTCAATATCGTAGCCCGTCAGCCTTACTTTTGTTAGCCTTCATCGGGCTATAGCTAGCTGCGTGGTTCGGTGTGTCTCCGTGTGTGCGTTTCCCCTGGCTGTTTGTTGTGTCTTCCTTTAAAAAAAAAAAAATTATAAAAATTAAAGTAAAATTAATTACAGTTTATTTGGGGGTGTTTTGTTAGTAGGAGCTTGTAAGTTTTTAGCTAATTTCCTAAATGCTAATAACTTAAACAGCTGTGTTTAGAGTAAATAAACTGTTTTATCACATTCGCTGAAATAAAAAATAAAAATGTGAGTACTTTAAATAGGCTTATATTTTTTGGTTATTTATTTTAAAGTGTGTTTACAGTGTGGGCTAAAATCGGTGTTTTGCTAGTCCTTTTAAAGTTTGCTAATGGTGCGCACGCGCCACAACTCCCCCGTCTTAAAAAGTGGTAGAAACGGATTCACGCGCTCCACAGTCGCCCGGAAGGGAAAGCGAAAGGAGATCGGCTCGTTTTAATTTTAAAGGACCTGTTCGGGTCCTTTTTTGGGAGGTTCCGGACTGACTCGAACCCATTGTTTGGTCGTTTCATTTCTGCCGCTGTCAGTTGTCGGAATAAGGGTCCGATCTGGGAAGGGGGGGTTAGGTTGATGAATGAATGGGTGACTGAATGAATGCAAGACTGAGGCACAGCGGCGCTGAACCGGAAAAAAGTGGGAAACAATATCAGCTGCATGTGTCAGTCTGTCAGGGTTTGCTTTTGTTTGGATGAATTCAACACAATATAATAAAAAATAAATAAAAAAAAGAAGAAAGTTTCACCCTAAATATTTGTGTTTTGAGAACTTTTCCTGAGTTAAATGCATTTTTCTGTTCCCAGGGAAAGCAAAAAAGAAGGGGAGGGGGGGACGACAGACAAAGTTGTGTTGGGAGAATGAAAGAGGAGTCTGGTGGCAGGAGTGTAGAGGAGGCAGCATATGGCTGTAGAAAGAGCACAGCTGGAGGTAGCATCTCCATCTGAGGATGATGTCAGAGCAGCTGACAGGCTGCCATCCACCCCACCTCCTCCTCCTCCTCCGTCCCTCCACCGCCTCCACCCCTCCCCAGTCCTTTATTGTGAGTCTCAGCGGCAGCCTGGGAGAGTTAGCGTTGTGTGCGTGCACGCACGCTGTGTGTTTGTGGCTGCCGATCAGTGCCAGTTAGGAGGAGGGAGGTGGTATCTCATTCCCCCTCCAACATCTCCTCCACTTTGCATCTGTCCCTCGCAGTTTGAACAGCGTTTTTTTTTTTTTTTCCTTCTTCTTCTTCTCCTGCCTCTCCTCTTCTACCCACTCATTGATTCAGAGGGAGGATACACGGCCGTTCCACACAATCTGCAGCTTTTCTGCCACAGTGGAGTTGATCAAGTTGCTGCTGCAGGTATTGTTTTGCGTGGATGCGTGTGTGTGTGCAGTTGTTTAGGACCGGAGTCGGCGGTGGTTGTCGTCTTTGGGGATCTCCGCTGTGTGAAGTAGTTGTCTGTGAGAAGTAATTGCTGACCGGGAGAAGTCTACTGAGCGCTTTGTTTGTAGTCTGGAAAGTCGTGCGTTTAAAGCTCCTCTTTTTCTGTTTTAATGTATTTTATTTTAATCTTTTTACTTTCAAATTTTTGACCTCATCTTTTTCTTAAAAAAAGTTAATTAAAAGTTAAATATTCGTGTTTAATTAAAAAACACTATAAATAAAGGAGATGATGTAAAAAAAAGAAGGGGTATTTATTTAGTAATGTAATCTGTTTTCCTCTTCCAGTTAATTCTAACTCGCTGTAAAATGACTTGATAGCATGTGCGGTCTGCTCTGCCCACTTTTCCCCCTCCTGTCGGCTGGAGTAAAGGAGACTAATTTAGAAGTTGCAGATTTGAGCTGCCTGAATTGGCTAGACAGCTGTAATCGCACTCCCTCCTAGTCTTAATCTCTTTATCTGGCTAGCAGCTGCCATATGGCCCCCGTCAGCTGGATCAGATGTGGGTAAGCCTCCCTCCCCAGCCGTCCCAGCCTGTCCTTCTCCCTCTTGTGTGTGCGTCTCCCTCTCAGACCCCTGCCTGAGTCGGGCGGGCCGGCTGATTCGGGCCGGGCGGTTCGGGCGGGCGACGGGGTCTGGAGCCTCTGCCGACGGCTCCCTCCCCGCCGCCGCCGCCACCTCGGTCTTTATTTTTAGCCATCTTTAAGGATTAGGATTGATGCTGTGACGAGCAGGGCACTTACAGTGATTGTATTGTAAATCTTCTCTTCTGGGTGATGGTGTGGGAGGGTTGAGGAAGAGGGCAGTTTCTTCGGCGAGGGCGGATGTGCTGAGGTTTTTTCTTGTGAGGTTCGGATGAGAAGGAGCGCTGGTTGGTGCGTTTGTGTGCAAGGAGGAGGAGGAGGGTGGTAGAGTGTGTGGCTGGACAGAGGGGTGGAGTTGGGGGTGGCGGTGGGGAGGTACACCCTTGTCCCTGTATGTCCCCTCATTAAAAGCAGTCTGAGCGAGCTGCAGGGCGAGCACACACACACATACAGCGCACGCAGACGCACACGCCGCCTCGCACGCTTACATTCTTGATTTAGCTTCATTCACATGAGGAGATTTTACTGCTTCGGTTAACACGGTGCAGAGCGGGACCCATGTATTTTCTCAGGCAAGACAAATCGACTTGGTTAACAGGTGGGACTCTTTACATATTTCAATTAACTTGCAGTCTTCTGAAAACCTTTCTTTTTTTAAATGTTATCATTAGTTTCCACTCCTCTGACACCTGCAGAGGATTTCTGCAGATTTCCTTCCAGCGCTCAAAGCTCGCGGGTTAAAGGGACAGGCTGTTTTAGACTCTTCCATTTCATTTGACCAGTTTCTCTGCTCAACTTAGCCTGTGGAGGTGGTAGGAAGGTAGGCTGGCTGGCTCGGAGCGCGTGCCTGTTGTGCGAGGACGGTGCGTGTGCAGCTGAAAAGCCGGTTACCTAAAAGGGCTGTGCCAGGCCAGGCCAAAGTGGGTTAATAAAAATAACCAGTGTAGGAGCAGTGACAATCCAGGAGTGCAGGCAGAGGAGTTGGAGATGTAGGAAGACGGAGAGTAGAGGAATTTGTCACTGATGCTTTAACTCTGTCGCCAAATTTATGGCATTTAAATAGTTAATTTCTTTAATTTAGCTGTTTTTTTTCTACTCATTTGTTTGTTTTATTTTTTTTAATTATAATAAGATATTTAAATAACTTTAAGTAAATTGTGGCATAAAAATATAGGTAAAATTTACTGTTTTTGTCCATTTTTATTTCAGATTTTTGGTGTTAGTATAATGTGCTCACATTTTTTCTGTCTGTTTTCCCGACAGACAATCTTATTTATTTTGCGTTCTGTTTTCATTCGCTGGTTGATACGTGTTTTTGTTTTCATTCTTTGAAATTTACATTTTGATGTAATTTAAGAATTAATACAATTATATTATTTTTAGCTTTAAGAATGACATTTTTTTGCCTTCTTTAACCCTTTAACACTGGACACAAAATCTTTAACAATCTAACTTTTCAACCACTCCTTCAAAATCTACTAGAAATACGTTGATCGTGTTGACAATTACAGAATTACAGTAAAAAAACTAGGGAGCTTTGGTGTTAAAGATCTCCCTGAGATGTTGGTCTCTGACTCGCTTCTTGTGTTTTTGTGCGTCTGCAGGTTATGAGGACGGCAGGATGGAGTTCCCAGACCACAGCAGACATTTACTCCAGTGTCTGAGCGAGCAGCGGCACCAGGGCTTCCTGTGTGACTCCACGGTGCTCGTGGGCGATGCTCAGTTCCGTGCCCACCGTGCTGTGCTGGCCTCCTGCAGCATGTACTTTCACCTCTTCTACAAGGACCAGCTGGACAAAAGAGACGTGGTGCACCTCAACAGCGACATCGTCACGGCTCCGGCCTTCTCATTGCTGCTGGAGTTCATGTACGAAGGCAAGCTGCAGTTCCAGGACCTTCCCGTAGAGGATGTGCTGGCGGCGGCCAGCTACTTGCACATGTATGACATTGTCAAGGTGTGTAAGAAACGCTTGAAGCAGAAAGCCACGGCGGAGGCAGACAGCACTCGCAGGGAGGAGGACGGCGGGTCCAGCTGCTCCGATAAGGCCGACAGCCTGTCCGACGGGTCGACGGGCCGGCCTGCTACTGCCGACCTGCTGCACAGCGATGAAGAGGAGGAGGGGAAGGCGGAGGGGGGTCCTCTATGGTTGAGGTTACCGTCCGGAGACAGACCGAGGACGCCGGCCATGGCGACGACCAGCCCGGGGCACGGTGAGGCCGAAACGCAAGCAGGTGAAGGGGTCGGGGAGGGCGGGAAGGCGCCGTCCCCGGCCGGCAGCCCCAGCAGTTCCACGGGGTCCCTGTCCCAGAGGTCCCATCGCTCAGTGAACTCTCGGGTAGGGCACAGAGGCAGGAGGGTGTCGAACGACGCCGCCGACTGCGTCCTGGACCTGTCAGTCAAACCCATCGCCAGTAGCAACCACAGCACTCACCATCAGTCCTACTTCAGTGGGGCGGCGACGCCAGACAGCCTGCAGAGCCCATTGGCTGTGAGGGTGAAGGTGGAGAGAGGAGTGGCCTCCGACGAAGACGAGGAGCTGGGCGGCGGGGACTATGACATGGAGCACAGCGGCCTCACCAAGACCTCGCTGTCCAACGCAAACGGGAGTCTGACCCACCACGGGGGCGGGGGTCCTCTGTCAGCCCAGCGCAGGCTGGGGCTGGAGGCGCACCTGTCCGCCCTGCGAGAGGCGTCGCTGGCCTCGGAGCTGGAGCGCGACGAGAAGCCCGCCGCCCCCGCCGACGACGAGGACATACTGGGGGGAGAAAGTGAGCGCGCTCAGGCCGAGGTAGCCAGCATGGATAACTCACTGCTGCCTTACGTCTCCAACATGCTGTCGGCGCAGCACACCCAGATCTTCATGTGCCCGCTGTGCAACAAAGTGTTCCCCTCCCCGCACATCCTCCAGCTCCACCTCAGCTCCCACTTCCGGGAGCAGGAGGGCATCCGCGCCAAGCCGGCGGGAGACGTCAACGTCCCCACCTGCACCATCTGCAGCAAGACCTTTTCCTGCATGTACACACTGAAGCGCCACGAGCGGACACACTCTGGAGAAAAACCCTACACCTGCACCACCTGTGGCAAGAGCTTCCAATACTCACACAACCTCAGCCGGCACGCGGTGGTGCACACGCGCGAGAAGCCGCACGCCTGCAAGTGGTGCGAGCGCCGCTTCACGCAGTCCGGGGACCTCTATCGACACATTCGCAAATTCCACTGCGAACTGGTCAACTCGCTGTCGGTGAAGAGCGAGCCGCTGGCGCTGCCTAATGTCAGGGATTGGGCGATCGAGGACAGCTCCCAGGAACTGTGGAAGTAGAAAACAGAACTTCTGGGTTCGGCAAAAGGGAAAAGATCCCGGGAAGGAGAGAAGAGCGGGGAGGCTTGGGGGAGGTAAAGGGAGGTGGAGTTTGAAGTGAGTCGCGTCCACGTTTGTTGCAACATCTCATTCAGCTGCACTTTAACAGAACATGAAAAATGTTACTACTGAGTTGTTTTGTCGTTGCTATATCTATGTTGAGGTAAATTTGATTTTTAATTTTTTTTTAAACCCGCATTACCTTACGAATGATTTCCTCCTCAGTTTGTGGTCACGACACGGCGAGAAGGCCTCACCTCCCTCCGAAGGAGGAGAGGGGGTTTGCTCCCATCCGTCCCGGTCCCTCAGACCACAAACAGCCCAGCAGGAGCACAGGTCGAACACACTGAAGTGAGAGAGCATTACAATACACTAAACGGGTACTGTGATCGCCACACAGTTTGAAGAGTGTGTGCGGGTTAATGCACTACTTTGTCAGCTAAGTGTGTATGCGTGTTTTTGCGTGCGTTCATTTTTTTTTTTTTTTTTTTTTAACTAGCTTGAAGGTCTGGCTGGCGAGGCGCCCCCCCTCCCTCTCATTAAGCTCTTTGCATTCAGGGGACTGACTGACAGACAAACCGATCATGCAATGCACAGCCTCCTTTTTTCACTTCCAGTCGATCTGAAGTATTTTCTAAACACCTTTACAAGTACAAAAATTATTATTATTATTATTATTGTTATGGATAGATTCTTTTTTTAATTTCTTAAATCTAGCTGGCAGTCTTTAAAACATCTCGTTTAAAGAAGATATTTAATTTAAGGTTGTTGTATATTGTTCTGCTATAGTTTTAAAACTTTAATCCTTCACATTTTTTTAACTTAATAATAATTATTATTATTTTTTTGTTACCTTTTTATTTTGTAATGGGACCTGCTGTTGTTGCATGACGTCCAAACCTGTATATTTTAAAAGAAAACAAATGTGAATTTGCTGTATTACTGTACACCTTGTAAGTGATCAAATATCTGACAACAGGCTTTGCTTTTTTTTTTTTTTTTTTTTTTTTTTTTTTGTGATTATCACTCCAGGGTTGAAAAACCGAATTTCATTCCCTTGAAAGATGGGGAAAAACAAAATGCATGTACAACTGATTTATTTTTTTGTCTTAAACCCTCAAATTTTTGGGTTTTCTTTTTTTTTGCATCGAAAAATATTTGGACAACAGTGAGAGTCTGTCCGTGTAGTTCTGCGGTTCTGGACGTTGAAGCGATGAAATGAAGAAGCCTGTGTCTTTATGCACTGATTTCTCACCCGTGTGCGTGAGTTTGTGTGTGTGTGTGTTTTTTTATGAGCGAGTGACTCGGTTAGTACCAGTCAATTTAATCTACTGAGGATCTACGTCGGCCCAGCACTTCCTTCCTCCTCCTGCTCCTCCTCAGGCGTTAAATGTCTCCTCCGCTTTAAGTTTCATTTCCCATGTGTCCATCCTTTACAAGCCGCTTTTCTTTTTCCTTTTCTTTTCTTAAACTATCTCTGAGGATTCTGCCTTTTTTTTTTTTTTTTTTTAAATTCCAGGTCTGCGTCGTGCAGTTTTTGTGGCTTGGCTGAGGTGTAACCGATACAGAGGAAGGGAAAAAGGAGAGAGGCTAAACCTGAACTCTCCAGCTGAAAGTTGAAGGGTCAGATATCCGTGTCGCGGCGCTCCAGAAGCGGCGAATATCTGCAGCCTCCTCTCCGAGCCGGAGAGAATCCGCCTGCCTGAAAGCACCTTTAAAATCAGATTTGAAGATGGCTGGATTAAAAAAAAAAAGAAAAAAAATCAAGTTATATGGAAGTATTTAATACTGTAGAGCAAAAAAGTGGTTTGGGAAATCATGTAAATTCACAAAATTTATTGAATCTATCAGACAAATATTGTCAAATCATGTGATTGATTTTTTTTGTGTTGGGTTGGGGGGGGGGGCGTCCGTTTATTTTTATTTTAATCTCAAAGCTGGTTCAAATTTTTAAAAGATGGTCAAGCGTTTATGCAATCCAAAAACATTTGGCAGACGCTGTTTTCTTTTTTTTTGTTTTTTTGTTTTGTTTTCTCCTCCTCCTCTTCCTGGTCGGTGTGTGTGCGTGCACATGTGCACGTGCACGCCCTGTCATCTGGTGGCACCTGCAGGCTTTGCCAATGCAACAGTGTGGGTGACATTGCGGCAGTTTGCACCACATCGTCTCCTTCTCGTCTCAAAATGTTATTTCTTCACTGGCAGCGTCTCTACATATGGGCTCCCTCCATCCTGCTGTTGTTTTCATCACTACTGCTGTTTAGGAAAAGAAAAAAAAATCTTTTTTTTTTCCTTTTTTTATATTTTCTGTTTTACTTGACAGCCTTAAACTGCTGTAGTTTGATTTATTTTTAAGTGAAGTGCGTGTGGGGTGGAGATGCTGTGAAAGAACCGCCCCGTTACATCTCCATTTTTTTTTTTTCATTTGCTGTGCTTACTTGAAAACAAATGGGGAGACTTTTTCTTTTTCTTTCTTTTTTCTTTTTTTTTTTTTTTTTTAAAGGCAAGATAAAATAATGTCCTAGACAGTTTATCCGTTAATGGAATAACATGAAGAAGTGTTTGTGGGGGGGTGGTTTTTTTGAAATGACTGAGTCTATTTTGACAAAGGACAATCACAGTCTGGGGTGGGTGTGCGGGGTGCAAGCAGATTTTGATTGAAACATATTTGCTCCCTGTTGAGATTACAGTAATTTTGAGTTTCTTTTATGTTCCTTCTTTAGTCATTTAGCTTTGACAATCATAGTTGGGTTGACTTTTTTGTTTGTTTTTCTCAAGGGGAGTAAATCTAATTGTGTTTAGTTTTGTAATTTTTTGGTGTGCTGTTGTTGAATTTTTAAATTGTGTGCAAACTGCAATAAATTATAAGAATCTTGAACTTCAATCGTTGCACGTTTGTGTTTTTTATTTGTGACGTGGGTGGAGGATGCAAACACAGCCCGCATTAGAGTAGAAAATGCGTCGCAGCTTAAGATCCAATCCTCTGTAATGCACACAGCTTCCTTTCAAAGTTCTCCAGCACGGGTTTCCAGTAAAGAAATCAGCTTTAGCTAATGTCTTGCTGCTCGGTAAACCTGCTCCTGCAGATGCATTAAAAGCCCCTGCACTCAGAGGCCAAGGAGCGGCGTTCAGGAGGCCACAGATGGTCTCTTTAGTAAGCCCCCAAAGCACAGTCACGCGATAAGCTGAGTCCTAATCTTTATGACATTGTCCTCCGTCTGATGAAGTTTGTGAAAAGATCTCAGCTGCTGTCTTAAGGTAGGTTTTGTTGAGAACTGCCGATTTATTCCAAACAAAGTGGCCAAACTTTAATCATTTTCCAATAACTTCCAGAAATCGGAGCGCTCGCCGATCATTAATTACAGTTTCCAGCGTTGCAAGCGAACATCTGCTTGCAGACAACTGCTCTCTCCATCTCTGCGAGGAGGTTCGCTATGAATGTAGGTCATTAATTTGTTTCGTCCTTTGTTTACTTAAGGAAGGGGGACAAAGGGGCAGCTGCAGACATTTATTATGGCTGCCGCCCAAGCGGGGCTCAGCTCCTCAACATTGTGGGGAGGCTGAGACCACTGGGCTCCTGTACATGGGGCCGTCGGCCCTCTGCCTCTCGCCCAATTCCGCCCGTGAGGGAGCCTGCCCTGCCAAGCTGTACCACAGGGAGGGAGGAGGACATGTGGAAGTGTTTGCATTTCCAAACCAGTTTGTCCACTCTGTAAGGTGACCCCACCTTTACAATGATTTGAATTCACAAAAGGTTTAATCTCATCTTCCTTTTTATAAATCTGTAGTTTGATTGTATTTACATATAAAAAAATTAAAACTGCTTAAGTGCAAAGAGCAGCTTTTAGCCTTGACAAGATGGCCACATCACAAAGCCTTCATTCAAAGCTCGCACCGCATCGGCGGGGGGAGAGGGAAGCCTCCTGCGCCCTTTTCATGTCTGGGACTTGTTGATTCTCTGTGAAAAAAAGAGGAAACATTCCCAGGCCGAGTCTAGTCGAGGAAGAATTGACAGCGAGAGAAAGGAAAGCGAGGACAGGCGTGCATGTGTGCAAGTGATCCAGGATTGTCTCCATATTTAAAAGAGCTCCTTTGTGAGGCGCTCAGCACAGCAGGACAGAAGACAAGCAACAAGCAGCCCGCCTGCATGCAGACAATACAGTGGTACCGCACTCGCTGGGGGGAAGGGGAAGCTAGAAGAGGCGAGGGGGTCATTTTTTTTTTTTTTTTTGGGAGGGGGACAGTGTCCCGGCAAATCACCCAACCATCCAGTCACCCACTGCATCCTCCCTCCTCCAGGGAAACAAAAGGCGACGCAACTCAAACTTGAAAATCTGAAGCATCTGTGCAAGAGGGGGCCCCCCTCCTGCACTCCACACACACACATACATGAATGCATAAGACAAGCTATTGGACAATAACTCTCATGGGGGAGTTATTGAAAAATTTTCACACTCGAGTTCGAGCACACACACACACACACACACCAGCGCCGTAGGTTTATATAACCTGCCATTTTGCACACAAGCACAAAGGCCTCCAGCTGGTCTGCCTTTAAGGCCGCGCTACGATGGGATTAAACAGCACTTGTCCTTTGTGCTCCTCCTGAATGGAACAAGAGCACCTCCCGAACTCCCCGTCTGACGAGAACCGGAGAGACGGATGAGAAAGAGGACGGAGAGACAAATCTTTCAATCAGCGGGAACTCATTGGGAGAAATGTGTAACGAGCAGACGAATTAACTGGATTTGAGGTCAAAGCAACAATAAAGCGGCGCTCCATGCTTGTGCCATCCCCTCTCCTGGCTGTGTGTGTGTGTGTGTTAGATAAGAGGCATGAACAGGGTGTGAGCTGGGTGGAAACTGCTGGCACCGGGACACATGTGCACGACTCAGCACTTTATCATCTCCATGGTGACCTGACGGGGTCACGCTGGGAGAGGTGCTCCGGTGTCACTAACTCAACCTGTCGGTGCTGCCGCCGCTACTGACTCATAAGCTAACAATGTTTCCCACACGGCGCAGACATCTGGTGCACCTGCCCGCTGTGTCGTACACATGTACAAGCACGCAAACACACACGAACACGACCAGCCAGCTGTGGTGCCCCGGAAGAGTCGAGTTCGATCTCCCCGTCGTGTCCTCTCTCCTGCTGAATCGCAGAGGAGACGAGCGTTTTTGGTTTTCTTGCTTTATTCTAAAAAACATTTTCAAATGTCATCTATAAATCTATAAAAATGCAGGTTTTAAACAAGTCAGGTCAGATTAATACTACACTACACATGTATGTATTTCCAAAACAAAAACTTTTCCTGCTTGATTTAGCAGCTGGCATAACTTAATTAGGGATTCCTACTTTGTCAACTGACTTTAAATTCAAGTTTTTCAAAATGTTTTAAAAAATGACATAAAATCAAACTGAATAGTTACCAGTGGACTTCAGAACTTCCTGCAATCTGTATCTGATCAGTTTCAGACACTGTGTGGTTTGATCAATAAAATTAATTATCTTTTTTTTAATTAATTTATTTATTTATTTATTTTTATTTTTTTATTTATTTTATTTTATTTTTTATTTATGTATTTGTTTATTTAATTTTTTATTATAAAAATAAATAATAATTATCAATGTATAAGGCTAAAGTCCTAAAGTTTAATGCTAACGTATAGTGGGTTTTCCCATAGGACAGCTAATGCTAACACACGGTCGACCCAAACATACATTGATGACTAAAAAAACATCTATACTAACTCATAGGGAGGAATTTTCCTAAATCTTTTAACCATTTGTGGTCTAATTTGCTCATTCTTCTTCTTCTTCTGGATTAAAGTGTAGCGCTAAAGCGCGATCGCCACCTAGTGGTCAAACTGAAATGCTCTCAGGGAGAAACGGAACAATTGTTGGAATATGTTCAAAACCTATAGATTTTTTTATGTATTTCTAAACAAATATATTTAAATGTTTAACTCAAAATGGAATTGAGAGGATTAAAAAAGAAAATCAGAATCTAATCAGTTCTGGAAATTATTAGCGATACCCAGCCTCACTTTGGACACTTTTTAAGCATTCCTGACTATGTATTTTACACCAAATAACCACCCAATGTTCTAAAATTTGACAGAAGGGCCCGACAGGACAGGAGCAGATGTGTGGAGTGCTTTGGTAACCCACCTCATTAAAAGAAATAACATGGAAAATCTGGCAAAATATGTGCTTTAATTTTGATTGAAAACTAATATATATGTTTTAAAACAGAACATTTTTGTGTTTTTATTTCAAAACTATGACTTTTTTTCTAGTTTTTTTTTATTTCTTTTTTGCACTAATTGATTGATGTCCTTCATGGATATATCATATATGTAAAGTTAGAGAAATGCTGCGTTTATGTGGTGCTGGAATGGAAAAATGACTCAAAAAACAGAAATATCAGCAAAACAAAAAATTTTCCAACAGCACATGAATGCAGAATAACTTTCACCACCTAAATGGAGACACCAGAACCATAGGGAAAACAAGACTTTATTAAGAATTATCAATGTAATTTAATCCATTTTGGCGGGCCAGATTAACATATTATACTGCTCACAAAAATGAAAGGAACACTTTTCTTATTGGGACTGGCATGAATTGAATTAAATCTGTCTGATCATTTTCTTGTTGGTTCAGCAGCTGAGGATCTCGTTCATCAATTTCATCTGTATTGGTGTTCATGAATTAACAACAGGTGCTCTTCAGTGGCAACAATTAGAAAACCCTCCAAACAGGACTGGTGTTACATGTGGAGGTCATTTCAAGTTTCTCCCTCTTGATCTTTTTTGGCTGGTTTTCCTCTCGTGCTGATTTTGTCTTGTGTAATTCTCTCTACTGGCAGTATGAGGAGATTCCTTAACCCTACAGAAGTTGCACAGGTTGTCCAACTTCTCCAGGATGGAACATCCACACGAGCTGCAGCAAGAAGGTTTAATGTGTCTCCCAGCACAATCTCCAGAACATGGAGGAGATTTCAGGAGACTGCTGGTTATTCTGGAGAGCTGGACAGGGCCGTAGAAGGTCCTCAACCCCTCAGCAGGACCCATACCTGCTCCTTTGTGCAAGGAGGAACAGGCTGAGCACTGCTCGTGTCCTACAGAATGACCTCCAGAGGGCCACTGGTGTGAATGTCTCTACCCAAACAATCAGGAACAGACTTCATGAAGGTGGCCTGAGGGCCCATGTCCTGTAGTGGGCCCTGTGCTCACTGCCCAGCACCGTGGAGCTCCACTGGCATTTGCTCAAGAACACTAGAATTGACAAGTCCACCACTGGCGCCCTGTACTTTTCACAGACCAGAGCAGGTTCACCCTGAGCACCTGTGATAGACGTGAAAGAGTCTGGAGAAGACAAGGAGAACGTTCTGCTGCCTGCAACGTGGTTCAACATGACAGGTTTGGTGGTGGGTCAGTGATGGTCTGGGGAGGCATATCCATGGAGGGACGCACAGACCTCTACTGCCTAGGAAATGGTGCTCTGACTGCCATAAGGTATCCAGATGAAATCCTTCAACCCATTGTCAGACCCTACGCTGGTGCAGTAGGTCCTGGTTTCCTCCTAATGCACCACAATGCCCGGCCTCACGTGGCAAGAGTCTGCAGGCAGTACCTGGAGGATGAAGGAATTGAAACAATTGAACGACCTTCACCATCCCCTGACTTAAACCCAATAGAACATCTCTGGGACATCATGTTTGGGTCCATTAGGCGCCGCCAGGTTGCTCCTCAGACTGTACAACAGATCAGGGATGCCCTCACACAGATCTGGGAGGAAATACCACAAGACACCATTCATCGTCTCATTAGGAGCATGCCGCGACGTTGTCAAGCATGCATACAAGCTCGTGGGGGGCACACAAGATACTGAAAAACATTTTGAGTTGCAGAAATGAAGTTTTGGAGAAAATGGACTAGCCTGCCACATCTTCACTCTGATTTGATGGTGTCTACACAATTGAGCCTCTGTAGACTGAAAACTTTTATTTCCATTAAAGACTTGGCATCCTTTTGTTCCGAAGACACTGTCCTGTCGTATCCAACTTCAGATTGAGATCTGATGGATCTAATGTGTTTCTTTAAAGTGCTCCTTTAATTTTTGTCAGCAGTATATTTTGCCCGCTACTGTTCTAGAAGGTCATGGCTGGAATCCACAAAGCTAGAGGTGCATTTCTGGTATTTCTGGCATCCTAAATCAGAATTTCCAAATTTTCTAGAGTTGCTTTCAGATGCTAACGGATTTGTCTGCAAGTGGCTGTATTGGAATAGAGCGGAGCAGGGCGCTTGTGGCCAATTGTAGTTGTTTTTTCCTCCTGATTCACGTTTTGATAAAAAAAAAAAAAATCTCTGAAATACAGTTTTAATGAGAAAAACACCACAAGAACATGTAAAAACACCCAAAACACATTGGATCTTTAATGCTACATTACTGAGCCATTCTCACTTAACCCTGCAGATGCTCTACTTTTAAAATATAGTCTCTAAAATATGTAGATCACCTCGTCTGGCAGCAAAAATCACAAACATTTCCTTTGAGACCATCAATATGTACAGTGTGAATTCTCACAAATGTACAGCATCTTTCATAGGCAGAACTCACTTCTTATATAATTTTGTGAACTTTTAAATCACAAGCTGTCCGACTTGTTGAGATTATAAAACTGGATAAATTCAAGATTTTTAAGTAAAATGATGCTTCCTGTTTGGATTTTTAAAAATTAATTAAAATTATTGTTAAATTTTTATTATAAAGGTTGATTGTGCACTTTTAACCTTCTTGGGTCAAGAAAATAAGCATGATGTCTATTTTCCCACAATTCTATTGGTTTTTTTTAGTACATTTTTCTAGTTTTTTTATTTAGATTATGCTTGATATATTATTTAATCAATAATGTTTTAAAAAGTTTTCGAAACCGACATTAAAATAAGAAAATGTTCGAGTCAACGTCTGAATTTCACCTTTTCTTGTTGTTTTTTTTCGTATTTTCTGGCAGAAAAAAGTCGCTCGAAAGCAACGGAGCAGCGCAAACTGGCGCACATACGTGTAAGTATGCAGTTATTGTGTGTATTGTGTGTTTGTGTGTGTTCCCTCACCCTGTGATGCCAACCTCTCCACTCCCTCCCAGCTTTGGCCATGCACGACCCATCTGTCGCATTCCTCCTTCCATCCCTTCTTCCATCCCTCCCCTATGTGCTGCACTCTGTCCATCCCTCCCTCTGCGCATCCATCCTCCTTTTTCCTTCGCCGCGTTTCTTTATTTACTTCCATCCTCTTTTCTGCAAAAGTTTCTTCCCGCTCCGCTCTCCGCCCGGCTTCTGAGCACCTGTACACAACCAGGCTTGAGCTAATAACAACATGTGGCGTCTCCAGCTTGTGTGATAATAACAATAATACTCATCAAAGATAACACACACGCCTCAGAGCTTCTTTCCATTGGAGGCCCAGCTACTTGAGGCCAATGTGAGACCCTGCAGGCTCGTGTAGAACCCCGAGGCCCAGAGTTTCTGCTCCACGCTGAACCGCGGCGATCCAATCGGGGCCAGGGAGACAGGAATCCTGCCGAGGGAACTGGCACTGCCTCCCTGCGTGTGAGTAGTGTAGCATCAGGGGTGTAGCCTGGGGTGTACTGGCATGGTTGTGCGTTGGATTATTGAAGGCAGCTTGGGACCATCTGTATGGTGGTGGCGAAGAAGTAGAGAAGAAGGAGAGGGATGAAGCAGAGAATCCAACCAAAGACGAAGAGAAGCGAGGCCATTTTCATGACAGTATTACAGGCGGTATCCTTTTCTGTAAAAAATTTTAAATATAAATGTAAAAGCAGCAATGAAACTGACGACCGCAGCAGACGAATGGCTAAAAAAACTGCTGAAATCGCTTTTTGGTGTCCAAATCTAACCGAAATCCTATTCATGTTGTCATGTGATGCAGATGGAGGATTTGGGCAACACATGCCTGAAAGATGGAAGAGTTGAGATGTTCAAAATGACAGTAAAAAATCAGTAAAAATCACCAGCCGCTCAGGGGGGCGGCGGGGTTCTGTTGCTCTTACATGAACTTTCAGAGTGCGTTGGATGTTGTTTGGGGGGGGGCTTGTCTCAGCTGTTCCTGGGTGAGTGGCGGGTACCCCCTGTGTGGATCCATCTCATCTGGACCGGAGAACAAAAAAAGGTCTGTTCAGCTGCAGCGCGGAGGAGCCGTTCATCGGCTTTGATACGATGGAGATTTGCAGCTGTGACTGTGAGTACAGTATACCGTTGCAGGACACCCCCCCCCCCCCCCCCCCCCCCCCCCCAATCTATGTGAAGCTCAGTTTTTATATAAAAAAAAACAATGCAGACAGATTGTTTTGGTTCTTTATTGTTGTTGTTGTCAAAATTAACCCAAAAGAACCAATGGTGACGTCAGTGTAAGCGAAAAACATCAGAAAAGTGCAATGTGGTCTACTTGATTTCAGGGCTGCCACAATAAGTCGATTAGTTGTTTTATTTATTTACTCTCAGAACCACAATGCACGCTTTTTAACGCCGAGTCTGCTTTTGTGCTTTTGTGGGTCTAATCCGGGTCAGTAGTGATGTCACAGGAAGTTCTGCAACCTGCGGCTCCAAATCCACATGTGGCTCTCATATCTCTCCATGGTGGCTCCTTAACCAAACATAAAATAAGTCATAGAGACTGCTGATCCGGCTATGTCGACCATCTGAATCAGAAGCTCCCTTCTAATGGCTGCCTAACCAAAACTACCTAAAGAAAACAAATAAACAAGGCCTGCAAACTAAGACTACCAAGGTCCAACCCCAAACTAACATAACAAAACCCAGCAGTGTAAGACTGCAGAGGACAAACAAAGAGGAGAAAAAGAACAAAAAAAAGTTATTTGAGCTTTTGTCAAAGAGATGCTAGGTTCTTTTTATATTTTTGCTTTTGTTCGTGGGAAAAAAATAGACAACATTTATATTTATTATTAAGAAAAGAAGCTCATGAATGCAAATCCAAATTTCCTAAACACTAAAGTAAGTCTTTGCGGCTTCTTCCAGGTTTTCATCAGTAGAAATCGAGCCAATATGGCTCTTTTACTGTTAAAAGGTTGCCGACCCCTGTTTTAGGAAGACTCGGGTACCATGACAACACGCCAACGGGGCTTGAAAGTAGGAAACACACACAAAAAAGACAAAAGTGTCCGATACAATAGGTAGAACTTGTGTTCCATGGCAGCACAATGGTGATGCACGAACACCTGAAGAGGAAGTGACTGAGTATGATAAGACTCCGCTAAGCTAAGCTAACAAGCAGAGAGCAAACTTATTAGCTAAATGTTTTCTGTGCATCAACTTGTACTCCATCACAAAAAACGTCTTTGCCGAATCTGCTCTCGAAGTCTTTCTGCAAAACATTTATTTTTAGTCAGTATATAGCGTAAACACTTCAAGTTTAAAGCTAATGATGGTTAAGATGTGTGTTTTATATCCAGTTGATGCATGACACGATGAGTCAACTGATTAGAAAAAAATACTTTTCTTAAGCCTTTCAGAGAGAATTAAATCCATATATATGATCATATATTACCTTTGGAACAATAAAAAAACAAATTATTTATGATATATTAATTATTTTTGTTAGTTTTTTCCTACCTGAAGGTAAACGACTCAATTCCTGAGGCTCCGCCTATTGTTGTGTGTGGCTGTCGCCCATTTCATGATGTCATCCTAGAGCTGGCCCCAACCATCGCTACACTGGTTCACAACACAAATGAACTCGAAATACACAACTGGAAGATATATGGTATTGTTATCTTTTTTGCTGCTCACCACTAGCTCCGTGGAGAAATTGGGTGTTGACGTTAGAGAGCAGACTCTTCCTGAAAGAGGCGGTCTTACTTTGTGACATCAGCACGTGAGGACCGGCTCGTTTTCGTGGGTGTGGGAGGAGCTCCTGTTGAGAGCGCAGGTTGTTAGATACTATTTTGGGGTTGTTTATACTGAGGAATGAACAGTATAATACACCTAAAAGATCAAAAAGTTGTTTTTAAAAAAGTAATGTTTTGCCCACTTTAGCAACATTCTATTCAAATCTTTTAGAATAACCAGTCTGATAACTGATGCAAAATTTTCTGTAGTTTTGGGGAAAAAAAAGCATAAATAAATAACAGATTGATTTACTTTTTTACATTAAAAGGTTTCCATTCAACATTTTTTTTTTTTTTGCTGAATTCAACAAAAACTAAAATTCCCAGAGCCTCGCCCCTTCTTTTTTGGTATCATTGAGAAGCCCCAACTATCCTCTATAAGTTTATTTGCATCGTTGGTAGTCGTTAGTGCTGACTATCCAAAATATGGATAGTATCGATATTTCCAGTGATGTTTGAAACTTTTCTGTTTGTGCAAAAAAGGACGGCGCTGAGTCGCTGCTTCACCAGTCCTGTAACATCCCAGCAACAGCAGAAAAAGTGCAAGTATTGTTCACCGTTTCCACTCTCTTCAAATGCTAAGTTGTTACGTTTCACCTGTTTTTAGTTTTCTATTTAAAGGCTAATCATTAGATATTTTTATTTATTTATTGCATCATATTTATTTATTTTGGTCTGTTGGGTGTTTTGTATTCACTTTTTATATAATTTCAATAAGTTTTTATTTTAATAAAACATATTTAATTTATTTGAAATTATTGTCCTAATTCTGTTTTTTATGTTTATCAAGTAATTTTAAAAAGGAAATTTACAAAAAACTATTAAAAACACTTGAGATTTTAAGGTTAATGTCACATCCACCGTATTTATGAAGAATATCGGTATTGGTGTTGATATTTGCTACATTGATCAGTATCAAATCAATGCTCAGATGCTCTGTTTCCCCCTGCCCCAGTTGTCAGGAGGCGATTTTACATAAGATTTTAAACTTTTTTATTTTTTTTTTATGTCATAGTTACTCGTTTCTTTTGGTTTGTTGACTGTTTCTTATTCACTTTTTTATTTAATTTCAATTAGTTTTTATTTTGATCAACTATTTTCTTTCTAATAAAGAATTTCCTATTTTTTTTTTGTCTGGTTTATCAAATATTAAAAAAGGGAAACTTTCATGGTGTTTAAAAAAAATTGAGATTTTGAGTTTCTTGTTACATCTACTGCATTTAAGAAAATGTTGATACTGGTATCGATACTACAATATAACCGATATCGGATCAAATTGGATCGATTCTTAAATGCTCAGTATTGCCCAGCATTAATAGTAAAAAGTGAAGTTCTTCTTTCTTTTTTTTTTTTTGCTTAAACCACTTCAGAAAGTTTGTGCCATCAAATTGAAACTGTGAAACTCGATGTCAAGCGGCGCAGTCCACTCAGAAAAGTAGATGTAAATGTCAATTTTAAAGGCCCAGGCAGCTGTTTGTGTGTGTCTTTGAAGCGTGCGGTTGTGCGTTTGTGCCTGTTGTGGGTTTTCCAGAAGGTCTTCACAAGAAAGCAGACAGGCTGCCAAGCAGCTGTGGTTGTAACTCCTTTTCCCGCACACACAAACGCTCAGACACACACACAACTCAAGCTGTTGTTGCTTAACGACTGGGCTGCTCCAAAGCACATCTGCACTCTGCATTATCATTAGCTCCCTCCCGCATCCCCAGGATTGCTGACAAACTGAACAATGCCGACAATCACACACATCAGCTGCGGCCATATGGGCGCCATCCATAGCTGCAGCCACCCCTGCCTGGCTAAGCTGGCGGAGGGTTGCGATGACTCGCGTCGCCACTTCTAAAGATGAGCATCTTTATTGCGTCCTGATGTGTGTTTCTTCTGTGGCAATCATTACCCTCTCCACCCAGCTGATTGGCTGCCTCCTCCTTGACCTTCCTTGTTAGCCGCCTACCTTTCACCCCCAGCCTTTCTTTCATTTAAACCTGCTGCAACCTGTGATTGCCACCACCTTAATCCTTCTCCTAATGGGCCGCGAGGAGGAGAAGGAAATGGGGAATTAGTGATATGTATGTGTGTGTTTGTGTTTGGGGATCGGCCCAGATGGCACGACAAGGTGTGCTCCACCACTCTTCCACTCGATCCCCAAATCTTCCCATCGCGTCTCTCCGTCTTCTTCGTCTGTCCTCCTGGACGTTGAACCCAGCTGGCGGAGGTGTTTTTTCTGGGATCAGCAGCAGAATCCTCACTCTAATTATCTTTCAAACTCCAAATGCCAACAAGCGCATCATTCCTTCATATCCCCCGTTTTCCTCTCATTTCCTCACATTTCCTCACATTTCCTTCCAGCTTCAGTCATTCATCAGACTTTAACATAAAGAAGACTTTTTTTTTTTAAAGCACTGAGATGATGTAGCCAAACATCAAAGATTCTTTGGGTTTTTATGCTAGTTACAAATCAGAACTCGATAGGCGGAAATCATTTTTGTGAAACTTAAAATCAGTTCAATATTTGCTTTTTGTTTTGTTTTATCATTACATACCAAGGATGACCCTATCCTTGGTGGGCAAACTTTTTGATTTGTGGGCCAGAAAGGGTTCTAAAATTTGGCACAAGGGCCGAACAAGGAGCAGATGGTAGGAGTGATTTGGTAATGAACCTAATAAACTAAAAGGATAATATGGAATTTAGAGAAAAATATGCTTTAATTTGGATTAAAATTCACATATATTCATTTAAAAATAGAAAATTGGGGAATTTTAATTTCTAAATTTTGATTTTTGTTCTCTTTTTGGGTTGATGTTCTTCAGAGGAAAATGCGAACTCAAAGAAATCCGAAAACTCACCTTCTGACTCACACACGAACGCCAGAGAAACAACATCATTCATGAGAAGAAACCAGAAATACAATGAAAATAAGACAATAATTAGGATTTTTGATTCAATGTATTTTAATTTGGAGGGTCAGATTAAGTATCTTAAGGAGCCGTATGTGGCCCCCGGGCCGTTGTTTTCCCACTCCTGCCCTATCCTATAGTAAAGATCTCTTAGTGCAGGGGTGGACAAACTTTTGTAGCCAAATTTGTGACCTGTGAAACCATTTAATCTGCCTCACCAAAATGGGAAAAATGATTTTGTTTACCCAATAATAATGCTTTATTTTCCTTGTCTCCACATAGGTGGTGCACTACAAATAAATTCACCTTCGTTCAGGCGCAGAAAGTTATTCTGCATTCATGTAGTGTTTGAAGATTTCTCATTTTTCCAATATTCATGCATGATCTCTATCTTGGACAGTAATTTTCCGATTATTCCAACACCACATAAACACAACATTTCTCTGAGTTCGAGTTTTTCCCTGATGGACATCAACCCACTGGTGAAAATGACACAAAAATGAGAACAAAAACCATAGTTTTGAAATAAAAACTCCAAAATGTTCTGTTTTGAAGTAGTTTTCAATCAAGATTAAAGTGTGTTTTTGTCTTATTTCTTTCTTTTACAAGGTGAATTACCAAAAACGCTACGAGTCTGGTCCAGCCTTTCGCTCCTTGTGGCCATTTCATGACTTTATCCTAGAGCCGATATCCAAGATATGTATCCCAACCTGAATTTGAATCCCCTGTACGACTTTTTTGAAATCATATTTTTCTCCAAAAAGGGTAGAGGTTCACAATATGTTTTTTTTTTGTTTTGTTTTGTTTTTTTAGCTTTTGGAAGTTTATTGTTGTGTTTGCATTTTTTTCCACATTTTCTACATAAACAAAAACAGGGGAGATTCCAATCCAGCCTGCTAGATTCTGTGCCCTCCAATAAAATAAACAACTATTTACTGATTGTCTGTTGTTAAATATTTCCTTAAAAAAGTCCCATTTTTCTAAATTTGCCCAACAAAAGTTTCTTTTTTCATACAAAAAGGTGTTGGTGTTTTACATTAAATATGTGAGTAAAAAAAACACAAATATGACTCCAAACTCCCAAAAGCCTCAGAATCAACAACATTGTAAACTTGCATCTTCTATTTATGCTAACTAGGTAAAAATATGTGTTTTACGAAACAAATCAACGATGTCAGAAGTCGTGTTGCATCAGAGGATATGACTTCTGACGTGGGATACGTCCCTTGGCACATACTCTTCCTGGAAGGGGCTGGTTCTCACTTGTCTCGTTTTTGCGCGTTGGAAGGGGCTGGTGCTCAGAGAGCAGGGTTTTGAAGGAACACTCAGAAAAGCGTGAATGGATCTAAATATTCATTTGGGGTTTTTTCTTAAGGAAAATACACTTAAAAGCTTAAAAAAGTTTTCATGAAAAGAGCTCTCCTTCTTGACTTTTAAATCCAAATCAAGTCCATATCATTTTAAATTTAGTATTCTTATTCCTTAACATCTAATAAATGAGAGTTATTTTGGGGGGATGGGTAGCAAAGAAACTTTCCAAATGGCCAATTTGGGACGTTTTGGAATATTTGTGCCATTTGAGGCTTCTCAAATACCACATCATAAATCTTGTTCTATTTGATCTCTGTGTCACTATTGACATTCCATTTGGTCTCACATCCATCAATCCCGTCCGCCTTTCCCACTGTGGCTGATACTTTAAGATCTGAAAAGCGACTGGCTGATTTGGACTTCTCAAACCACAGAACAATCTTTACTAGCGGTAGAATTCAGGATTGTCTGAAGAACTTGTTGCAGATAAAATTGGCTTTTTTTAAGCTAACAAACATTTGAACAAGAGTTTAAAGGTTTGCAGAAAAATAAAAAAATATAAATCAAGTATTTCATGAAAAGTAAAATGTGAATGCTTTCTTCTTTTGTCACTTTAATGCCTCTTTTCATATATAGATCTCTGCCCTAAAATTCTCTCTTCTTGTGTTTTTAACTTTGAGTTAACTTTTATATTTGCATTTTAATCCATTAATTGCAATTTTTGTCCCACAATGTGGCTTGGAAGGTCCACATCATGATGCTCCCTCCGCCATAATAAACAGAGGTTTGTTTCTAACACACAGACCCTCTCTTCCTCCAGAGCGTCATAATTCATTTTCTTCCTGATCTTTTTCATTAATTTGTTCTCCTTTTATATATAAAGCTTTCTGGGACAGAGACTCTAGTGTGAATCAGCCTTCTTTATTTTTTTTCATCAGCGAACATGTCAAGTACCTTACATGTTCATTTCTTTTTCTTTTATGACAAAAAACCAGTCCAGAGCCATGAAGACTTAAAAAAAAAAAAAATCTTGCCTGTAATTGAAACTAGGTCTCCTGAACAATCAGCTCGTTATTAAAAACATCAGAGATGCACGTCTGGATCTTTTTTTCTATCTGTGTCCATCAACTTCTACTGCAGGTTCTATTCATCCCGTTGACCTAGAATTGTGTCTGCGATGACCCCACAATGTATTTAATGGACTGAAAGATTATTGTAAATAATTGCAATAGTTGTAAATACATGGGTAGTTTAAGTTTTTTTTTTTTACATTTTATAAGTTTGTGATGTTTTTAGTGGCTATTTGCTTTATTTTATTTTTTTTTTATTTTGTAATTTTATTATACTTTAAAGGGTAACCAAACCAGAAAGTTGGAGGCTGACTCCACCCACAGCTGAAATTTGAAAATCCAGTCAGAGGAGTGGGACTGGGGGGCGGGACTGTTATTACTGGAGCTGCAGATCAAGACGTCCAACTTCTGAAACTTACATGGTTTGACCAATCACAAAATTCAACTGTAATACCTAAATTCAACCTGTAGGGGGCAGCACACAGACCGTTTTTGACTTTATTTTGAAGAATTTAACTCCTTTATTTCAATTTGGCAAAAATTTGGCTATGACCAACAGACAGGACTTTTAAAGCTCCGTTTATAGATCTCAACAGCCAAAAAAACTTAATTTAGGGCACTGGTTCTTAACCTGGGTTCGATCGAACGGGGTTCGATGGGTTGATCTCAGGGCTTCGGCAGTAGGGTTGGGCACCAAAGTTCGGTTCCAAGTAGGAACCATTATGATTTATGCGGTTCTGCCAAAACCGAAAGAAGCTGCTGCAAACGGTGCAGCATGTCTGTGTCAACGTGGGGGACCGTTACACTCGCTCCATACACTGGGAGACAGACAATTACTGCGCAGGGCGCAATGCTGGAAGCCCGGAACGATTCCCCGGCCCAAGCGCGGGGAGCGCAAGCACCCAGCTTGGCTCTTCTGCACTGTGATGTTTTATTTGTTTTCGTCGAAACAATAATAAAAAGTCCCTTATTTTTTTCCTCTTGAGTTAACACGGAAAAAGCTGTCAAAACTATTTTGTGTACCAGTAAAAAACTTGTTTCTAGATTAAAAGAAAAAAAAAAAAGATTTTCACCAAAGAGGGGTTCGGTGAATGCCCATATGAAACTGGTGGGGTTCGGTACCTCCAACAAGGTTAAGAACCACTGATTTAGGGTTTTGTTACCCTTTAAGTGTTAATTAAGTGTCCATTTCTTAATGTTATTCTATTGTATTAATTTTGTTATTTACATCTTTGTGCTGTACGGACGCTGGTACCTGAATTTCCCTGAGGACTGCCAAAGGGATAAATAAAGTATTTTCTATTCTATTCTAAATACTTTAGTAGTTAAAGCATTTTTTGAAATGTTGTAACTTTGCGTTACTTGTAGTTGTAAATACTGGAATAGTTTATTTATTTTTTGGAAAATGTGTAACTTTGTGTTACTTTAAGTGGTAAATATCTGAATAGTTGAAGTATTGTTTTAAAATGTTGTAACTTTGTACGACTTTAAGTGGTAAGTACTTAGATAATTTAAGTATTTCTTTTGGAAAATGTGTATCTTTGTAGTACTTCAAGTGGTAGACACCTGAATAGTTGACGCATTATTGTGAAATAATATAAATTTGTACCTGGATAATTTAAGTATTTTTTAAATTATTTTGTAACCTTTACTTTAAGTTGTAGATAACTGAATAATTTTGTTACTTTGTGATAATTTAAGTGGTAAATACATGAATAGTTGAAGTATTTTTTGTAATTTTGCATTACTTTAAGTCATAAGTACCTGGATAATTTAAGTATTTTTTGGAACATTTGTAACTTTGTGATACTTTAAGTGGTAAATATTTGGATAGTTGAAGTATTTTATTGAAATTTTACACTAAAAAGAAAACAGAATGTGATTGGATTAATTTTATATAGGTGCTTTTTCTGATTTAGCAGCAAATTTAAATCGAGCCTCTTTCCATACAGTTGTGGCTTTACATTAGATTGACAGACGTGTTTGTGGATCTTCATATTTGTCTAAAAGAGCATCCTCTCCAGCGTGTCTAACACCCCCCTCCGTGGAGAGAAGGAGCGAGCACCTCCTGAACAAATATTTAAAGTCAAAACAGGCTGGGCCCATAAAAGCTGAGAGGTGGTGGTGTGGCTACATCTGTCAGGGGGTGGGAGGGGCACAGGGGAAGGAGAGGGGTTTGCAGCAGCAGCTGCTGAAACGAGTCTGGACACTGCTGACGCCAACACCTGTCCAGCCTGGAGACACAGTGCGAGCACATGTCCTGCCCCTCAAACGCAGACGCACAACTGGACGAGCTAACGTGTAAAACTCCAGATTTGGGCATGAAAGCGAGGCGGCGGCGTACGTGAGCACACCTAACCCAGCCCCTTTCAGCGGCTGACCCCCCCCCATCTGTCGCCTCCCTGGGGAGTGTGAGTGTGCATCTGTGTGCGTTTAAGTGTCTAAGGGTGGGAGGTCAGGGGAGGGGACGGGCAGGCTTGGCCCCGGCTGCCCATTGATCAACAGCTGCTGGGCTTCTCATGCTGGGCTGGATGGCTGGGAAGGCGACAGCAGCTGGTTTGGAGAGAAGGTAGGAGCTGGGGGCCAGAAGCTGCGACCCCGGAGTTGCAGTCTGGGTCAGGAGCAGGGGGTCGAGGCGTGGACGCTCGGTTGGAGACTGGGGCTAGGTTCAGACAGGAGAGAGGGCTGTCAGCTGAGGAGCCGTCGGGGTGACTGCTCCAACCAGATGCTGAAAATAGGACAAAAGACAGAAAGAGAAAGAGCTCAAGTGACAGTGAAGCTTCAAAATTACTTGTTAGGATACGGTAAATCTTTAAAAACTGATGTTGCAGCAGGAGATTTGACTCCTGTCATCTAACAGCGAATGTTAAATTCCATATATCCTCAGTTTTAGGCTTATTAACCCTTTAACTGATCAACAAAATAGTGGGGAACATTTTTCTCGCGATTTTATAAATATATTCTCATAATTTTTTTTTTTTTTTTGTAATTATAATTTTATGACTGTAAAATTGTGGCCTTTTTTAATAATTTACACATATATTCTGAAAAATGTAAATTTTCACAAAAATCACGATTTTACGACAGTAAAATTTTGGCATTTTTGTATTTTTACAAATATTTTTTTACATCATAATTTCATGACTAAAATTTTGTTTTTTTTCCTCAGAGCTTCAATATATTGTCCTAAAATTGTATATATTTTTTTAAAATAATGATTTTACAACTGTAAAATTTTGGCTTTGCTTCTCATAATTTTACAAATATATTCTTGAAAAATTAGGCTTTTTAAATCATAATTTTACTATTAAAATTGTTTTTTTTTTTTGAACAACTTTACAAAATATTCATGTAAAAGTTTTGTTTTTTATCAGGATTTTACAAGTGTAAAACTTTTCCTTTTTTTCCTCATAATTTCACAAACATTCTCATAACATTTTGATTTTTTAAATGATGATTTAACACTGCCAAATTCCACACCAAGGGTTTGGGCCGCCATGGCACTCGCCTTCGACTGCCGCCGAAACCACATTGCACCGGCCCCTTCCGAGCTCTCCTGTGGGCTTGCTGGAGAGTGATCCCATGTCGCTCCTTCGGGTTGGACCCGATCAGGGTCTGTGGGAGGAGCCACCAGGCGCTTGCCTCCGAGCCCCAACCCCAGGCCTGGCTCCAGGATGGGGCCCCCGTGATGCCAATTCGGGCGATGTAACTGGATTTCTGATGTTGTCACTCATAAAGGGGTTCTGATCCACTCTTTGTCTGGCTTGTCACCCAGGAACTGTGTTCCATGGGCGACCCTACCAGGGTCAGAAGCCCCCGATAGCACAGCTCCTGAGATCCTCAAACCCCTCCACCACGATAAGGTGGTAATTCAAGATGGACGGAAGGATTTAACACTGTAAAATGTGGGCTTTTTCTTATAATTGTACGACTATTCTTGTTCAATTTTGTTTCTTAGTTATCATGATTGTCATGATAAACTTAGTTCTTGTAAAATTTTGACCTTTTTCCCATAATTGTACGACTTTATCTTCATAACCGTCCCCAACACCTTGGGGGCCCCAAGCGATCACCTAGTAATTCCGCTCAACAAACTAACGTTTTTACTCAAAAATGTGCTTAATTTTATTTTAAAAAATACCCTATTTAATTAATTTGGAACTTTTTTTTTTTAAACTTTGTTTTATTTTTCTTTTTGCAGCCAAAATTTTTGCCCAACTTGTTTCTAAGTATGAAAGGCGCCTGACCTTTTACCTCTTACCAACAATCCGGACCAGGGGCGGAGCTAGAACATTTGAAAGAGGGGGGGGATTGAAGATTATGGGATGGTGGCAAACTGGAACCACTGGGAGGAATCATTACAGATCCAAAATTTGTATCTGAAAATGTTTTATTATTGTTGTAAATTTTAAAAAAGCACTTTTTTAAGCTTAGGTGCAATTTCTAATCCTTAAATATTATTTTTAATCTTTGTCAAAAATTAAGGTTTCATGTTCAAAATCCCCAAAAACGGCAGGATTCAGAAGCACAAATCTGACTGTGGTTTGAAATCTGCGCAGTTCTAGAAAACTTAAAATATTTTTCACTTGTGCTGCTTTACAAGGAATACCCAAATCTAATGATTTAAAACCTTGTTTTTGTTTTGTTTTTTTTAACTTTGTTCTACACTTCTCCAAGCTTTTCTCCAAACTCTTGACAACGAAAAGAAAACTTGATTTAAGACTCAAAAAACCCACAAATTCCTTGATTTATGAAATGTTCATCAGACTTCTAAATGCATTTTTAACCAGAAGCCACATTCAGACAGTTTTAAAATAAAAATGTATGTTTTAAGAATTGTATTACAGTTTAAGAGGATTTATTAAGACAGGCCAACTTGTACTAAGATCGAATTACATTTTATTCTAAAATGAATCATTTCCAATAATTACATTTGTTTTTTTGTCTGTAATTAAAGTAAGTATAAAAAAACAAAAAAATACAAACTTTTTGCTCAGAAATAGCAGAAAAATACTTATCATTGTGCTTTATAATTTTCTGTTTTTGGTTTTCTATGTAACAGCTGCTTTTTTGGCTTATTTTTTATCTCTGTAGATTTTGATATCTTTTTATATAAGATTTTCTTTTTAAGATTAGAGTTCCTGTCCTGTTTTTAGACGACTTCTTTCTGTTGCGAGCAGACACTAAGCAAGCTCAAAGGCCGGCCGCCTCACATCTGCTGTGTTTGGGCAGTTTTTACAGAGTTTAGGGGAGGAGAAAAGAAAGGAGGAAGAGGAGCAGGTGAAGAAGGATCAAGGCGAGCAGCAGAATACAAGCAGCTTTAAAGGCTGTTTATTGCCGTGCATTCCACACAGAGGTCAGGTCTGTGGATGAGTGAACAGATCCAGGGTCACGCTGTTGCTCAAGAGCACTAAACCATAAGAAACAGTCAACGTTTGCTTCAAAATGGAAAAATTGAAATTTCAGAAGATATTTTAAAACATTTTTTGTAAAATTGACCACTTTCAAGTTACAGAATTCCAATGTTTTTGTTGTTTACCAGCATTCAAAGACATATAGTAGCTAAAACTGATGTTAAAGGTGGCCAACACTTTGCCTGAACAGAAAACATTTAAAAACTCCTTCATTTTTCTACAGGAGTGAAACCATCTGAAATGAAAACAGAAAATGCACTTTAGTATAAATAACATTTAGTCATAAAAATGAAGGATTTGAGATATAAAACTTTTTACAAGTTAAGAGTGAAAATGGGTCACTTTTAATCCAAACACAATATATGGATTAAAATATTTGATACAGAGTGATTTTAAAAAATAAAAGAAAAAAGTTTGTTAAATAAATACACTTATTACACACACACAGTTGAAGGCAAAATGCAAAATAGTTTTAAAAAAGTTACTCTCAGGTAAGTAAAAGTATTAACTTTAATTCAAAAAATCTTCTCAAGCGTACAGTATATATTCCTTCACAAATGATTTAAATAATTACTATAGCGCACATCTATATAAATCTATATAAGACTGATGTGATTTTTGTTTTGATTTATTTTTTATCCCCTTTGGTCTAGTTTATTAAATCTGTTTTAAATTTGAACCCTTATTTCTTCCAATAACTGAATTTTTTCAAAGAATTTTTTATATTTTTTTTAAACACAAAATGACTTTTCATTTTTTAAGGCCAGTCAGAGATTTAAAAAAAATACATATTTTTTTAACTAAATTGAATAATCTTTCTGACAGACTTTGATTTAAACAAACTTTTCTTTATGTTTGGAGTTATTTGATGAGGTTTTCTTTTTGATTAATGCTTTTTTTTAAAATGTAGCCTTACATCAATTGGTTTAAAAACTATAAATTGCGAACATTTTTTCCTAAAAAAAAATAAGGATGGATAAAAAAAGATAAATAAGAAAATAGAGTTAAAAATATATATATATATTTTTAAATGGAAAAATAATGAAAAATAACTATAATTTAAAAAAATAATTAAATATAAACACAAATAAATGGAAAAATAAGATAAATCAATGAGGAGGGATGAAAAAATAAGATTAAAAAATAAAACATTTATATATATACATATTATATATATATATACATATTTATTTTTAATATAAGTAAAAACAAATGTAAAAAATAAAACAGAAATATGAGGATAAATGAAAAAAATACATATATACATTTATTTAAATTGAAATAAAATTTAAACACATATTTTTAATTTAAAAATTGATGTAAAAAAGAAATAAATAAATGAGGATAGATGAAAAAAATATTTTAAAAAATATTTTTAAAAATGTAAAATGTTTCTATATCTTTTTAATAAAAAAATAAATAGAAATAAATGTAAAAAATTAAATAAACAAGGTTAGATGAAAAAAGATCAAAATTATTAATATTATTATTTAAAGAAAAAATAAATGCAAGAAATAAAATTAATAAATGAGAATGCATGTTGGCAGAGCGCCAGAAATAAAACCACATTTTTAACTTGTGTGAATTTGCTTCAAATCAATTTGGTCTTTTCCCAAAATCTTAAGTAAATTAGACTGAAACTCAGAATCTCTGTGCATTTCTGCACCATTCATCAAAGATCTTGTTTTTAAGAAATCTTTCTGTTTCTTCAAACGTCAGCATCTCGCCATCACTAAAAATGAAGTGTGTCCATGAGCAGATCTAAAAGAGGAGGAGCCTGATGCACATCCAGTCAGTCTTCTTTGTTTCCGGGTCAAATGCCAGGCTCACCTTCACCTCAAGAAGATGCTCAAATGTTTCAGTGGTGCCAACATGTCTGCCCGCTCAAGGAGGAAACTCGTTTGATTGTCCTTTTTTACCCCTGTATCCTTCAGCAGCGTAATGCAGCCGAAAAAGAGGCCTTTAGGATTCAAAAGAGGTTTGGGAAAGGGTCAGAGAGAGCAGGAGGGGGGCAGCAGTACCACCATCCAACCCCCCCCCCCAATAAAGACGAAGGCCAAGCTTTGTTCCACTTCAGGAGACCCACTCCCTTCAGGTAGAAAACACATCTGTGTGGGCGTCTGCGGCTCGGACGGTTGTTTGTGCATTCAGATGCAGTCAAATAAGAAGAGGAAGCTCGGCCAAAGCAGGGAAATGAGCTGCAGGTGAGGCTCAGGTCAAAGCCGAGCCGGGGATGGGAACGCTCAGGGTAGAAATGGAAAGACATTTATTCTGTATGAAGATTCCTGGAATCTCAGTTAATCAAGCGTTCATCAAGCATTTACTGTCAAATGGCTCCCTCTAGTGGTCATGAATAAAACTTTAGTCACAAATGAAAAGATCTGGTCTGTTTGACACAGAAGAGTGAAAATGAGGAATAAAACAGACAATATGACTGGATTTTAGGGTTCATCTGCTGTCGGTTTTTATTTAATTATAAGAGCACTTTGTAAAGCACTTAAATGCAGCCAGTTTTATATTTGGGAAAGACCAGAAAACAACAGGTTGATTTACAAATTTAGAGTGATTCAGCTCTCGTCTTTTAACATACATCAACGGTATGTCAGTGAAAATTTGAAATGATAAAATTACTCAGTTTAATTTTATTTGCTATTTTATTTGTTGTATTTTATATGAAAACTCTGTGACAGTGTCTGTGGGTTTCGACCTGTTGGGGAACACGTGTAAATAAATATTTCTTAATTCTTTTATTCTGTATTTTAAAAAGTATTAAAGTTTGTATAACTCTATATAGCTCACATGTTCAGTAGATGAGATTTGTCATCAATACGGTTAAATATAGTTTGCGTTCGAGGACAAATTCAAGTTGCAGAATTGTTTTTAGATTTATCAGGTTCACCAAATTGCTGCCATCTTACTAATTTCATGGCTAGATTTAATTGATTTTTTTAGGTTCTGGGTTCCCTTTATTGTCTTTTGTTTCCCTTGAGTTCAATTTCTTTAAAATTGTCAAAAAGCAGCCGTCTTCAGGGAATTTCAGTTTTGTTAATTTTTGTTTCATGTCCTCCTTTAGGTTTTTTTCTGATTCATTTATAGGTGAAAAAAAAGTCAAACCAGCAAATATTTTTATAAGTTAGATGTAACTAAAATTATTAAATTATGAAAATAAATAAGTTTTTCTCAATACCTTCAAATGCAAAATTAAAAATAACACTACATGCAATCAAGTTTCTTCAACAGTTTTGATGCGTATTTGAATGATCTGAATATGTTAATTTTTATTGACGTCCAAATTTCAAATTATGTATGTTTAAAGTTAAAAATGATAAATTACTCAGAAAAATAGAATACGTTAAATAAAAACAAGAAGATTTTGTCTGAGATTTTTTTCAGATCCATAAATATATGTGTGTTTGTGTCTGAATAAGGGATACAAAGGACTTAATATGAAAAAAAGCTTCATTATTTTCAATATGATATGTTGTATTAGAGCTGCATCTGTTAAATCTAAAACCCAACTATAACATTTTAAACAAGTTAAAATGGTTCAACTGTTTTGATTAACTTTCTCCATCTGATCATAAAAATCTAAATTAACATGGAAATCATCTACACATTCAACACTTTACATTACAAACCCACCAAAAGTAAGAAGTTTTTCAGATGTCCTGAAAAACAAGAATGTTAAGATGTTTTAAGAAGACAATGGACATTTTTTGGTCCATCAGAACTATTATCAGTTCTTTTCATCTTCAAACTCCCCAAATATGTGTCTGAAATTGACATAGAATAGATTTTGATTGGTCCTTACTGCTAGCCCCACCCACATGTATCACAAGGAGGCAAAAGTTTCAAACTTTAAATCTTATAATGTTTACTTTTGAAACTTAAAAACGGGAAAACGTAAAGATGAAAATAATCAAATTTTTTAGAATTGAAGAAAGTTTCCGAGACTTAATTTCTTTTTTATCTTAACACCAATATTTCAGCTTGAATTTTTCAAGTTGTTTTTTTTGGTTTCACGTCTTTTTGGCCCCAATTTGGCTCCATAGATATATTTAAAACCAGGATCGAGAATGCCTAGATGTGTTTGAGAAGTGGTTCCCTCTTAATATGAACACAAATCCAGTTCCTGTGGTGACATCACAGATCCACCAGGTTGTACAAACTCATATATTTACATGTATAAGTTATTATTTCACAATTTTTTACTTTATCTGATGTCTAAATCTGAGTCTGTTCATACAGAAATCAATGAGAAAGAAAAGACGCGGACAACAAAATATCTTAAATATAATTTATCGGTTCTTAGTTGCTGTTACCTTTCTCCCACATCCACAGAACATTGTGCAGAAAAGTGCAAAGAAACCAAAAGTCATGAAAACAAACGATCACATGGGAGATGGAGGACAGTCGATGACCCGCTGAACTGCTGAGGTTAAAAGATGACTTGCTATATTTAACAGAGAAGTGACTTTCTTAGGGGTGGAGGAGTTCACTTTTCTGCTTTCATGGAAGTTTTGTCTAAGTAAAAGAAAAAAAAATTAAAAGAAAAGAAAAGAGAAGTTCCCTTTATGGATGCACCTCGAAACAAGCGTCTAAAGTGCTGAGGTTGAAACTGATCTACATCCAACTGGCACAGTGCATTTTGTTAAAACTACACAACAGCGTTCGACAACGAACACATTTAGGCGGAGATCTGAGTGACCCGCGTCGGCCCGGTTCAGCTCCGCCGCAGGTTTTCAATTTTGGCTGCAAAAAGGCTTTAAAACTCCACCCCCCAAATCCAGAGGCGGAGACTTTTTCAACAAGAGATTCATACAAAGATAAAACATGGGGCGGGGGTTAGGTTACAGGTAGGTAGGCTGTGTGAGAAGGGGAGGGGCTTGGGAGGAAGGGTACAGTCGATCTGCTGCTGTGCGGCGCCGTGGCGTCTTTCCTAGAACAGCTGGATCATGGACTCACGAGACTTTCCCACTCCGATCCACTTGACTGAGAAAAACAAAAAAAAAAAGACATTTTTTCAGCTGTTGATTTAGTTTAGCTAACATATTATCAAAGTAGTGATGCTTTACAGCAGTTTTATGTTTAAACCTCAGTCAAATGTAAATATTTGCCTCATTTCACATAAATCCAGAAAACCAATAAATATATTTACAAACATTTTCTGGTTAAAATGACATTTTAAAATCCTAAGATTTAGAATAAATGATTTTAAAAGGCAAGATTTATTATATAACATTTAAAATAGGGCTAAAAAAATTAAAAAACAAAATACGACACACTTCCAGTGCAAAAGATACGTCAAAAATTCTTAATGCAGAATTTCTTCATATAAGCAAGTTCAAGTTAATAAGTTTTGTGATATATGTAACTCATACGTGTTCCTTACGTTAGTCATTTGTCGATCTCGGCCAACGAATCTTTACTTAAATTAAATTTTAAGCGCTTGATTGGGAATTACGCTGTTAATGTGTGTTTTATGTTCTTTATTGGCAATTATTCCTCAACTTTACATGATTTTTGCGAAATGCAAATTTGTGATTTCCACGACCGTTCCTCGTGTCTCACAGACTTTTCACGCATGAACCACAGATGTATAACTTTTATATCACGTTAAAATTACATAATTGATGAACAAATTACTAATGAACTGTTTATAAATAACTGCTGTTATGCAATTAATTTTATGTGCGATTAATTAACTGTGACTTGTAATTAATTAATCTGATTAATCAATTTAATCGCAATGATTTTTAACCCAACATTGCTGTGAAAACCCTCATTTTGAGGTATTTTATTTAAATAAATATAAAAATATCTTGACCAATTTTTTTCAGTGGAAGATGGGTAAAATGTATGCAAGCTCTCTTTAACTTTTTAACGTTAATATTCATTTTTTTCAGAGTCTGGGCTGTTCAAACCATTTGATCTGCAACATGACAGCTTCTCCTCGTGTCGACTCATACCAGGCACTCCCACGTGCTCCTCAACGAAGTGAACATATTTCTGAGCGTTTTCAGGGAGCTCCTCGAAGCTCCGAGCAGCCGAAGTGTCGCTCTTCCAGCCGGGCAGTGTCTCGTACTGGACCTCCACGCGGTGCAGCACCTCCTGATTGGCTGCAAAGGAGCAGAGCTTACGTTACCCCAACGAACGTAGCATAAATGTGTCAGCATAAATGTGACAGAACTGTCTTTTTGTTTTTTTTTTTTTATTTAAGACATTCAGCTGAACGACATAGAATACGTTTTATTGTGTTAATAATAAACAGGAAGTGAGAGAGAGGGTAAGTAGTTTGTAGGGGCTGATAACCACATATGCTTCATTTCCTGATGAATGCTGAGATTTCTAACACTCATTGATCTTGGATTTGTTCGGGACGTCTTTGACGACGTCCCTTTTAATTAATGGAAGCACCAACCGTTTACAAATTGATCATGGAGGAGAAATTATGAACCGGAGTTTGTACCCGGAGAGAATTTTATGACACTAAGTCTTTTGTATATCGGAATAGAGCTGACCCTCTTCCAGATTTGGCCCGTCCCACCAAACACTATCAGAGACGCATTTTTTTGTCAATCCAGCCGATCCAGACCCACATAGAACGTGACTTTTTATTCCACCCTTCTGCAGTATGAACTATGACCGAGAAGATAGAATGTTTATTGCTGTGAATGTATATAGTATTAATATAGTGTGAATGCTGTAAAGCAGTCACACTATATTAATTCACTCCTTCTTTATTTCTTTATTATTATTATTTTTATCCGGTACGTTTGTTTTGGAAGTCTATAGGTATTCAGTTTGTTCAACTACTAAAATATTCAGCTTTTTCAAATGTTCTGGCACTTACTAAGGATTTCTAGGCTAATTTGGAGTTTAGTTAATACTTTAGCTAAAGGCTAGCTGTTTTAGCTAATTTAGGCTTTTTTCAGTTTTTTAGGCTAATTTGGAGTTTAGCTAATATTTTAGCTACATGCTAGCTGTTTTGGCTAATTTAGACTTTTTCAGGTTTTTAGGCTAATTTGGAGTTTAGCTAACATTTTAGCTACATGCTAGCTGTTTTGGCTAATTTAGACTTTTTTCAGTTTTTTAGGCTAATTTGGCATTTCGCTACTATTTTAGCTGGCTATCAACTTCAGCGTTTTTAGCAATCAATTTCAGCATCTTCAGCTACCACCACTGGCAAATGTTTCAGTATTTTTTCTGTAAAGATTACATAAATTATTTATGTAAAATATGACTTTGCGTGGCTTTCTGGAAAACCATGAATGTTTACTTTTAGGCTGTGAGTGTGGCACTTTTTCTGTTAGTCTACACACCGACCCCGGCCCCACATCAGGAAAGAAAACAGATTTGTGGCCCTCACAAGGAAAAGTGACCTGGAATAGAGCTACGAAAGGAAAAAGATTCACAAGATTTGTTCCTCTACGACATTTTGCACCAAACCTTTTCCACATGTCCACACATGTGCTAAGAAGAAGTCCCTCCCTGCTTTTCCAGTGTGAACACCACATTTACAGTAAATATCTGCGTTTGGCGCATTCTTGAACGCAACTCACATGCCCTGTGTGAACATATCTTGAGAGCAGCTTTGTTGGAGAACATTTGTCGCTAAAATCTTCACAGTTTTTAGGTTTACTGCGTCTTCTAGACCTGCATGTGCAGTACTCTTTAGAACATGTTAGAGTTGGAAATAACACAAAGAACTTCAAGAAAACATCACAGGGATAATAACCATCACCCTTACGACTGTGAGATGTGCTGCCTTCTTAGTAAAGTGTCTTTGCTTCAACTATGATCTATTATCAAGTTTTTTGCCCCACCGCCCAAAGAATTCCCACTCTCACTGTTAATAAGGAATCTTCAATGTATTTAAGTCTTGATTTTCAGTAAGTCCGTCTGAGGTCATCCGCCTGTCATCCATTATGGTTCTCCTTTTGGTTTCAGGTTTAAATCATGTCAGTTTTGGTTCTTATTTTTCTTTTCCCTCCTCCTTCCCTTTTTATTAAGATTAAGTTACATTTATTATAAAAGTTTATGCTCCAGCCATGAAAATCAGGGAAAAAAACCTTTTTTTTTATCAATCATTAAAACTACTGACATTTTCCAGGGACAAAGCACAGAGGTGGAAGTATAATAATTATGGAGAATCACAGGAAAATAATTTTTGTTTTCACTGAGTTGATTTAGGAACTTCTTCATACATGAGTGAATGTGAAGTTATTTAACAACTTAGGTAAATAGGATTTAAACATTTTAGTACAAATAAAAAGTGTTCACCTTAATAAAAAAAATCAAATAAACTACAGCAACATTAGTGGTGTCAGAAGTTAAAAAAGTATAGAGAAAATAATTGTTTTCTTACTCCGTGTAGCAGAAAAAGTAAAAAATTGCGTGACATTTCAGTATTCAAAGACTACAGTGGAATTCCTTAATTTGCAAATAAGTTTAATTATTTAAATAGTTGATTTATTTTAATAACCAACACCAGATCTGCTCAAAAGTTTTGTAAACTTTAAACATTTGCTCACCTGGAAAGTGAGGTATAACTTCATCGTTGACTTTGTAGGCTATGCCCACCTTTATCTCTGGAAAAACGTCAAGTATGTCAAGTTTGGTGAGCGCTAAACTGAAAGAAAAGAGGATAACATTTCATAACATAAATAACATTTCATTTTTTAGTGAAAGGTTAACTCAGCTTTTTTAATTTGAGTTGACGAGTCAGGAATAAATTCAAAAGAAGAAAAAGACTCACGCGGTGAAGCCGTTAATCATGTGTGCATATTTGATGAGCACCAGATCCAGCCAACCGCACCGCCGCTTCCTGCCTGTGGTCACGCCCACCTCCTTCCCTCGAGTCTGCAGCAGCTCTCCGATGTCCTGCAGGTGTCAAGGTGTTTTAGACGGATTGGTAATTGTTACATCGTCACGCGTGACCAATCAGAGAGCTGCTTACTCCATCTATACTGATGTTGTGAAACATACAAGCAGATTTCTACTTTTATCTGCACGAAGCTCGAGAAATGTGCAAATGCACAACACAACACATATATAGACAAATTATATATATATAATTTCTTAATGAAATTCAAATGGGTTTTCTAATCAAAATAGGAAATTGCAAATAAAAATATGCTTTGAAATAAAAAATATTTATCTTTTAATAGATAATAAATAAGGCAACTCTGTACATTAAAAGCAATATTAAATGTAGAATAACAAAAAACGTATTTGTAAAATATTTGTTAGAACAGAATTAGAATTCTGGTCTTAAATAAGTTGTTAATCTTTTAGGGTAAATGTTAAAATCTAATTGTTACCTGAATATATTTTTATATAGTTTAATACAGATTTTCTCTAATCAAAACAAATATTTGTAACTTCAGGGTCTTTAAGTTTTTAAGCATCTGAATGAGCTAAAAAGATTCAATATATCAGGACATCCTCTAGGTGGCACTGTCTGCGTAAGATAGCACTGAGTTACAGACAGTGGGCTGTAACACAGCAGTTCAGTCAGGATGTTTTCAGGTTTTGGTGTCATCCTGGTTTTCTTTCATTACATAGTAGAGTGTGTACGGATTCGCTTACGTTGCTCTGCTCTGAGGGGAACGCTCCGATCCCCACTCTGGTGGTGTACGCCTTCACCACTCCATAAACCTCGCCCACGTTGTGGGGTGGCATGCCCAGACCTGTGCACACCCCCCCCACCGTGCAGTTGGAGGATGTCACGAACGGATAGGTTCCTGCAACGACAACAGAACAGACGTGTGTGACAACTTTACCGACTGCTTTGTGGGTTCAGAAAGGTGAAAACCTAAAAAACGTTCAGTTCACTAAATCCTTAAATCTTAAAGACAAAAGATTTATTTCTGTGCCGGTGTTGTGACCGCATGCTTTGACGGATGACTCTTCGGTTGAGGAATCCTGTCTTTGTGTCTGACAGTGCTGTTGAGCTCATGCCCAGTCGAGTGTGTCGTGGTCTGGACGTGTGAGCGTGCACGTGAGTCCCAAAGGCCTCCGCCGATGTGAGGAAGGCAAACTCACCTTCACCTTACAGCTGAGCTCCATGCATGCTTTTGTAGAGAACACAGTTAAGTTCAGGCAGAATGACAAACCTGGAACAGTTCTGAACTTTTCTAACCATAATTACTGCCAGATATGTTCACGTTTTGGGTGATTTAAACTGGTCTGCCTGCGGTCCATCACCAAAAAATAAAACGCTCATTAATCGATCGGGATGTTTACATCGTCTCCGTCACGTTTGTCCTTCTGCAAAACAAGCAAGCTTCACGCAGGTGTTCTTATGTCTGCTGACATGTCACTAGCTGCGTTTCTATAAACTTTATTGAAATTCTAGAAATGTTGAAAAAAGCAATTTCCATAAAAACACAAACCAATCCTGCGTTAAGTCATTCAAAAAACATGGAGGCGACTGGGAACAAAACTTAACAACAGATTTCTGCCATGGTTGTAGCGCCATCATCATCTATCAAAGGAGACATCGGCTACGGACATAAACAGTATATAAAGAGAACTGGATCTATCCTCCCCTTCCTCCTCATGTTCCAAACAGGAAGTACCCACTGGTGCCAGAAAGCCAAAAACCCCTTAGACTTTTACTGAAAAATAAACAGCTGTTACTCAGACATTCTGTTTGTCAGAATAATCATTCTTGCTCTGGTGTCTCTTTTTAACATGTTCTTGCTAAGCCTATTTGTTTTTATATGATATATTTTCTTTATCGCTAGTTATTCAAGTTATAAACTAGCCAATCAGATGCCTCAAAAGAGCGTGTGGTGCCCACTGGCCCCACATCAAACGTCTGAAGCATCTGATTGACAGATCAATTACTGCTCGGGCGATATCCGTAAATGGCGACATCTCTATTCATGTCAATGGTTATGGAGGAAGATATTTTTGGAAATCGTGGTTCTTACAGAGGAGCTGTGGAACCAACAACTTAACTTTTGATGAGCTGTGTGAGGCTGAGAAACATGTTTGGGTTTCAAACTAAAAACTTCCTTTAAACTTTATGTAACATTTGAAAATTGTATTTAAGTTTTAACCCTTTAAAATCCAAGAACTGTTTTTTTTCTGAGTTTTTAAACTCAATTTGACCTTTTTTTGGTTTGTCCATTTATGGTTGCAACAATAAACAGCTGCAAAAAAACTATAAATGAAAAAAAATCGAAAAAGTAAAATAAATTAAACAACACCGTCCAGTTTTATTTTGGAGGTACAAAAGCATCATTTATGACTAAAAATGTGTCTTTTCAATTTCAATTTCAATTTTATTTATATAGCCCAAAATCACAAAGAATTTTGCCTCATTGGGCTTCATGCAGGTAATTTTACAGTTGCAAAAAAAAAAAAAAAAGGACTCTGTGAAGAAGGAGATGGCATGGGGCATCAGTGACAATGTAAACTAACTGACGGTAACCCCGGGCTCACACCGCTAGCGTCACAGCTCCGATGCGAGCGCCGCAGTCTTTACGTAACTTTAAAAGTGCGAGAGGAAATCCCACTGCAGGCGTTCTGCGTCTGCGGTCAGCCGCTGCAAATCCGTTTAGTTCGGAGTTTTGCGAAGACCGCAGAGAGCCTGTGGCACTAGTGACCCTCGTGTTTGGTCATCAGTGTGTGAGTGAATGGAACTGTGACCTTTTGACCTTCAGGGAAGCTAGAAGAACGTTCAACAATTGTACGCCATTTATAACCGGGTCCGGCCGTGTTTGACTAACCGAAGTCTATATCCAGCAGCGCAGCGTTGGCTCCTTCCACCAGGATCTTTCTGGGCGGACCGTGAAGAGCCTCGTACATGTAGTGAACCCCGTCCCTCACCATGGGCCGAATCCGCTCCATGTAGCTCTGAGGAGTAAAACAAACTTCATGACAAACAATGACGTGAAACACGAACGTATTCATTTAAAGCTTTTAACGTACCTTTAATCTTTCCAGCTCTCCCTCTGTGTCTATCTCCAGCGTCGGGTACATGGACTTGTATTGATGGGCGAGGATTTTATACCTGGAAGAAGCAACATTGGTTTTACGGGGCCCTCCTTATCTGATTGGATCTTTTTATTTCCATGCATCAGGAGGAGTATCAGGACTTCCTGTGCCATCATCATCTCATCAAAGATCGTGATCCCTTCCACTGTTTTCTACTTTATACTCGCTCTTTTATGACCATCACCCGTGTGACTCCCTCCGTCTGATGAGCAAACAGGTCGGCACCAGAAGACAATATTTTCATAAAAATCTCTAATTATATCAAAAACACGTTTTTAAACCAATTATAATAATTTATTATCTTAAAATAAACCTACAGATAATTAAAATAATAATAATAATAATCATCAATAAAATTGATGAACAGAAACACATATCAATGGATTTAATTTATTGCTAAATTATTATGGGATTAATTAAGACATAGATCATCCTGGAACTGACCTTTCTGAGAACTGAGTGAAGTCTGCAACTAAGTCACATATCCTCAGGCCGCTGCGAGCTGCTTTGGCGGAGTAAACTGGACCGATCCCCTTCTTTGTTGTCCCGAGACTGAAAAAGAAGAAGATAAAGAAAGCAGATTAACCCACATTCTCCTATTTTCAGTTCATTCGAAATTCTTTCAAACCTGGAAGTCAAAACATTTTGCTGGAAAATTTGACAAAAAAAAAAAAAAATGGTGTAACCGTTAAAAAGATTTTCTATACATATACTGTCAATGGTTTTGACTTTTGACCTCTTTCCAGAAAGTGTGGGCAGGCCTTAGATGTAGGACCAATCAGAGAGATGAGGGGCGGAGCTTCAGGGTTTGAAACCTCCAGCCTCGCTCGTCTTCTGCTGAACATTTTTCATTTCTCACAACCGGGACAAACACACTCGTACACACACAAACGCAGGGCTGTTTACTAAAACTACAGTCTATTCTTGCAGAGTCTTCTGCTGAAAGGAATAACTCAAGTTTTCCTGGTATAAATCTCAGCAGGAACCTGTAGATTCTCTGGGTAAAACAGACGCCCCTCTGAAAGCTTCGTCTGTTTTATGGTAAAAACAAACACGCTGCTCACAAAATGCAAAAACATTTATTAAAAAAAAAAATTAAATGTTGCAAGAGTACAAAGGGTTCATTGGCGTTAACATTTTTTGTAGGAATTATTTCACCTATACTTTAATAAATTCAGGAACGGAACTATTTGTTATCAGGCAAATAGTTTTAATTTGTAGTTGTTTTTTTTTTTGTGATCCAAATGTTACACAACCTGTAAGCACTTTTTTAAACACTTTGTTCCTCTTCATTAGTTATTACTCAATTACTTGTTTTTTTTCTCCTCAATCACGTTTAACTCGTATCTGGAAGTGAGGATTTTTTCACTTGAAAGCAGCTTTTGGCAGCTCCACCTGTTCCTGGGTGTGATCCACTGTTCAGAACAGATCAAGGTCACTTTCATAACATTATAGAACCAGTTAAGAAACTTTTACTTAACACTGAAGTTTAACAAACTAATAATTAACTGTCTCATTAAAAGATTTCTACTTTTTGGGGGGTTTTGGGGTATGAATGATGTTCTGAACATGTTCATATGGTATTTTCCTTGTGATTAGGGGCACATGTAAAATAATTTAAAATAAAACTTTGTTTCTGAGTATTTTTTCATTTAAATCATGTTGGATCTGGAGGAGACAAAAACCCGCTGTTTGAAAAAGCCAAAGTCTCCCTTCTCCGCTCCAATTCTACGGAGTGATTTATATGCTTCCATACTGCAAACAAAAATCACAGTTTTGAGATAAAAATGTTCTAAATTGCAAACAAAGTGTAAAGCGTTAAACTTCATAATCTGTAAATGAAAATATATATGTTTGCTTTCAAAAAATATTTTTGCATTCGCAGCACAAATGTTTTTAGATGCGATGTGCCTCATCTCACTTTCGAACTATCTTTGATTTTGCGTTCAAAACTCTGAGTTAAGCGTAATATATGTGCCACCAAACAGCCAATCACTGACAAGAGGGTTCATATTGGGTTTTTTTTGCTACGCTAACGTTAGCTTTGGGTTGTGAGGGTCTGTAAACTAGCAGGAGAGCGTGTAAACAAAGGGATGCTGGGATATCAACGTCGAGTTACTTCTCCACCAGCAGTCCACAAACCAGAGGCAAATTTCCAATAAACTCCTGCTGTTCTACAGACAAAAAGATTTATGATTTTTGCTAAAAACTGCCCTAGAAAAAAAATGATTTGTAAACTAACTATTTTTTATCTTTCTTCTAATCTTGACAAAATGTCCTGAATTTATGAATAAAACTTGAAATAAACCGTTGCATGTCATGTCAGTCAATAAATGTCAATCAGATGAGAGATGAAGACGTTTTTCTTCAAGATTAAAGCTTGAATCTGAACAATTATGATTTGTTAATTAATCCAGGTCAGATTACATCTAACCAAGAGCTCATAATTGCTCAGATTATGATGCAGCTACACTATATTATTATAAATTTGATTCGAGATTATTTTTAATCACATTTTATATAATGTGTCCATTAGTGTCTTTTCTAGCAGCCTTTTTTTAAGTAACCGGTTCCTTACTTCTTGCCTGCTTGCTCCTGCCTCTGCTGTTCCTGAACGCCATCGACCGCTTGGTGGAAGTCAAACACTGTAGATGAGGGAGAGAGGGGGGACACACACACCCACACGCCTCAGAGAAAGCAGGGCTCACACACACAAACGCACTTTTCCTCACAACTTTCACTCAAAGAATAAAGCAAGGAAGCCCAGGAGTGGAGATGGGAGGACTCACCGATGTGTGCTCTGTCTGAGATGATCAACCTACTCTCCCAGCCTTTCAGGCCTGAACACAAAGAGATGAATGTTGAGTCTCAGCAAACATCAGATACAATCAACTGCAGCTTCAGTATAGAACCATATAGAGCACTCACTTTTTCCTTTGCGTTCATTCTTTTCTGCTTCTTCAAACATGCCAGGAATATGGATGACAACACCATTGCCTTAAAGGGAAACAGCAGTTTGAATGAGATAATACTGTAAAATAAATACGGTTACTCCTAAAATGTCAAATAGTTGGTTGAAACTAGTGAAATTTAATTACGTCTCAGTAAACATGTAGATATGTATGTGTATGTGTGTGATATTCAATTTTATCGATTTATCTCAGTTTGAATAGATTTTTTTTTAAGAATGTAGGTCGATTTGATTTTCCCTCAAACGATCGATCTGGTTGAAATCTAGGAATATAAATCAATTCATCATTACACCTAGGGCTGCCACAAACGATTATTTTAATAGTCGACTAATCACCGATTATTTTTTCCGATTAGTCGACTAATCGGGTCATGCGCAAACTGGATGTAAAGATGCTGAAGTTGATAACCAGCTGAAATATTAATTAAATGCCAAATTAGCCTAAAAAATAAAAAGAGCTAAAGTTAACCAAAATAGCTAGCATACTGCTGAAATATTAGCTAAACTCAAAATTAGCCTAAAAAAAACAGAAAAATCCTAAATTAACCAAAATAGCTATGTCGCTGAAATATTAGTTAAACTTAAAAATAGCTTAAAAAACTAAAAAAAGAAACCTTAAGTTAGCCAAAACAGCTAGCATGTAGATTAAATATTAGCTAAACTCCATAAAAGGCCAAAGAAACTTATTAAATGCCAAAATAGTCCAAAAAGCTGGCAGAATGCTATTATAACTTTTAACTTTACTACACTCTGACTTCATACAATATAAAGTAACGATTAATCGACTATTAAATTAGTTGTCGACTATTTTAATAGTCGATTAGTCATCGATTAGTCGACTAATCGTGGCAGCCCTAATTACACCACTAGTATATTTGGTTCAGAATTTTTATTTTTATGAAATACTTGTCAATTTACGACGGAGTATTAGGGTCACCGAAAAAAAAAAAAAAAGCAATATTACGACTTTTAATCTCGTAGATATACGACTTTAAATCTCGTAAATTTACGAGAAAAAAGTCGTAACTGCTAAATTATGAGAATAAAGTCGTATATTTATGACTTTAAAAGTCATAGGTTAAATTTACAACTTTTAAAGTCGTAAATTTATGAGAAAAAAACGTGTAAATCTACGGGATTTAAAGTCGTAAATCTACGAGATTAAAAGTCGTAATTTAATGAGAAAAGAACCAAAGTTTGTCTGTTTATCAGAGCCGTGCTTGAAGATGAAAGACGTGGAGAATCTGGTGTAGATTATGTCCAGATCGGTGTTAAAAGCAAAGAAATTCTGAACCTTTTGGCGATTCAAAATCAAATTATTTCCGGGTTCGGTAGTGCGTGTGTTGTCTTGTGTATCTTCAAGTAAGCAAAAGAGGCGCTATTATTGTGTTAAACAGACTTTTTATTAACAGTCTCTTCTTACTGCTGCACTGTGCATGACTAGCGCTCATCTGCTTACCACTTGCCGTGCACCGAACATGTGACCAGTCGCTTGGCCTTCTGGGTAATGCAGTTCGTAAACAGCTGACTTCAATACACAACAGTGCGGAGTTTTATATGTAAAATAAAGAGCTCAGAGATACACGTTCATCAGGACCGTAACTTTATTACATCTTTCATTTCCTTTCATTACCTTACGTCACGTCTCTGTCATGCTCAGAAACCAAAAGAGAATGTAAACAGAGCTCCGGACGCCTCCTTCCCCAAATGAAACGTCCTGTCTCGACACAAAACAACATTGGGAAATGACAATAGTCTGTCACGTTAGCACAAGAACATTAAAAATTCCAAAAACTAGTCCTCTTCAGACGAAAGCATCACAGAGTTGGAGGAGATCTGGTCTGTCGTAGAGGAAGAAATGACGTGAAGTGGACAGCTGGAGGATATCGACGTCTTCATCAACGGGATCTGCAGAGATCCTGCAAGCACCATCAACGAATAAAACATTATTAAACTGTAAATCAAATAAAGGAACTTCCAAAAAATTTGGAACATATTTAAAACATTCATTTACCTGATGAAATCCAAGACGCTTTTCACAGTTTGGTTGGTCTGCTTCAGTTCACCGCATAAATTCGCTGGAATGTACACTCCCCTCGATTTTAATAAAGTTATGAGAAAAAAGTCGTAAATCTACGAGATTAAAACTCATACATTTACGAGATTTAAAGTCGTATATCTACGAGATTAAAAGTCGTAATATTACTTTTTTTTTTTTTTTTTAGGTGACCCTAATACTCCGTCGTATCAATTTGATGTTAAATTTTGATTCTGTGTGAAATGTATCCTTGTTTTTTTGGATGGGCTTTGATAACCTTCATACTTCAGCTCAGTCCTTTTTTAGTTAATATTAATTATTGTTTAAAAGTTGTAAAAATGTTACATTTAAGAACCAGATAAACATCAAACTTCAAAAGTTTAAAAATGGAAATTTTAGAAATTTAGACAAAGATGACCAGATACTCTAAATATGTCAGTCAATTGATCACAAGGGTTTTTTTTTGCTCGCTCTTATAGGCAACAGTTGCATTTTCACCTCTATGCGGTTTAAGAACAAAACTGGAGTCAGATCAATTCACCGAGTGACCACTAGAGGGTCTTCATTGCAAAGAGGGCCTTTAATCTGCAATTAAATTCAACACAAACTACAGAAAATACTTAAGTTTGATTCCAAAACACTTTTGTGGATTAATAACAAATCAATGACCTTCAGTCTGACCACCTTTCTATACAACCATGGGTTACTACATCTAAAACAACACTTTGATACATTTAAGTATCTGTCCATCTTCTTCCTCTCATACAGGACAGGGCAGCAGTCTAAGCAAGGATGCTCAGATTTCCCTGTCCTGGGTCACGTCCTCCAGAAACTCCGAGGCGTCTCCACCCACCCAGAGGGGGCAAACTACCTCTCTGTACAGGATTTCTGAGGATCATCTGGTCATTTTTGGAGGATGTCACTTTTTGATGCACTGAAATCCCAGAAAAACTCAAGACACCTGACGGTTCTCAAAATTGTGTCTCGAAGGTAAAAATGATCGACTGAATTGGAGCTGCTGTAAACAGGACTAGAAAAAGGTACTGGAGAAAGAATTATGACGCTAAATTTGAAAACAAACATTATAAAACGTCTGTTCTACAAGCAGCTGGAGCTGTTACACTACCGTTTAATAAGATGCCTCACTGTGTATTTTTAATTTAGCCTCTATTTGGACAGCTACACTGTCAATATTGCCAAGGAAATTAATTTAACATTTCCTCTTAATTATTTTGTCAACTCTTAGAACTCTATCTGAAACATTTTTAAAAACGGATTTAGAAAAAACTAAACAGTATGATTGATTATAGGTGTAGTGAAAACTTGATTATATTTCTCAAGAGGTGTGTCACATTTCACTTCAATATTAATGAGACTTGTTGAACAGGTTGTTGTTTATCACAGATAATTTTGTGGGTTCATTCCTACACTTTCTTGCCTGAGTTGATCTGTGATCTTGTACGAGCTTAGTGGGTTTTTTTTTTCACTGTATCGTACAGTAAACTGGGATATTTCATGGATTTCTGGCATTTTTTCTTTTCTTTTTAAGTACAGAGAACATTTTTATATATTCATGTCTTTGTTTTAATCAGGAGAAGGGTTTAAAAAATGTTTCAAAATAAAAGGTCAGGAACTGTTTTTTGTGTTCAAAGTTACAAAAGTTACCATAAAAAAAAGTAACAGCCAGAACATCAAAACACAAGTAGGTACACCTAAAATATCCATTTCTGACATTGAGGGTCCTTAACCATGCGTCAAAATGTGACGACTTGGGAATGAGAATGTGCTGGCATTTCCTGCAAAGGCAAAACGTTTTCCATCAGTAGCTGTGTTTCCATTAACTATGAAATTGCGCAAATCGATAAGAAATAATAAATTCAGCAAATGGAAACACTTTGAAAAAACTAGCATTTATCAAAAAACGTTGTTGATTTTGGAGGAGCTGCTTCATGAGGCCAATCAAAATTGACACATTTTACAAAACTGCAATGTAAGCACTTTGAATCAAAGGAGTCATGTGACCAACAACCGGAAACCACGAGAAGTCCCACAGCATCACAGCTCATCAAAAGTTGAGCGTCATGCGGAATTGTAGGAACCACAGCTCCTCTGTAAAATCACCAACCACCATTACACAAAATCTCTTCATCCATAGCTCGCCGACATCTCCTTTGATAGATGATGATGAGCGCCAGAATTTGGAACATATCTACTGTAAATAAAGTGTTGTTCACATCCATGTTTTTGAGTGACTTATCTTGTGAGTTGCTTTGGGTTTATTTGCATAATCATAATTTAATGGAAACAGTGTAATTGCGAAATTGTGTTTTTCTTACAGTTGTAGAAGTTTTGTGTTATGGAAATGCAGCTCGTGAAGAATGTATGTTTACGAGGCAGCGTCAGATACTTAACAACCAGAAAATGTGTCTGAAATGTTGCCAAAACAATCAACGTGTCTTTTGGTGCGTCATTGTGCTGTTGTGTTTTCTTTGGTTTCACTTGACAAAAATAAAAAAAAAAAGTTTGCTGTCTCTGTTTTTAACATGTCAATGATTCCTCTGAAAAAGAAGATATTTGTTCCTCAAGTCTAAAAGTAGGAATTAATTTAATAACAGGGTAGTAACAGAAGCTGATTTCAGATTCTGAAGAAATGAAACGATCGCCTGTGACCAAAGCAAATGCTTTCCAAAGTGTTGATCATAACTGTCGGCGAGGCGAGTTCCTGACACATTTGCTGCACAACTGCAGACGTCTGTGTGCAGCGCCGACTTTATACGCCGCACATCCAAGAGAGACAAACGGAGATGTCATTAGGTAAAGAGTGCGGAGCGTCGGAGGCCTTATGGGCACAGCCGGCCTCCATTAGCTAATGAAGTTACTGCAGATGGGTGGAAGTTATGGAGCCTGCAGTCTGGCACGGAATCACGCTTTCGCGCTCGCTGCGGTGGTCATGAAAATCGCCGCGATGAGCTGCCAGATAAAGAGAATCTTCACTTTAGCTGGCAACACCCCCCCGACTGTATGAGTGGATGACAGCGAGGGCGTTCCTGCTCGTTCTACCCACCGATGAAGGCAGTAACCTTGGGGTTGATGATGCCGCTGGGTAGGAGGTGGAAGTCGTACTCCACCGAGTCCACAACCACAGTGTGCCCGGCGTTGTTGCCTCCCTGCAGAGCAGAAACACAAGACGAGAATGAGACACAGAACCCGAGGACAGGCTGAACGGCTCGGCGAGTTGAGACAAGCATCAGCCTTTGATCCCCGTCTGCGTTGGATCTCAGAGGCTCATTGTTTAGTCACATTTCAAGGTGAAGTCTATTTGACAAACACAAGGTTTGACATGTTCGCTGGATTACTAATTTGTACAAAGGACTTCACACTTGAAAAAACAAGAACTCTTATGGACCATATGGAAAAACAGCTCTGGGGAGTGGGGGGGGTAGAACCAAATTCCTGTTTAAGGTTTGGTAGTTAGTCATACTAACTAGCGCCCAACACACACCACCGGCTCCAGGACGACCAATAATCACAATAGAGTAACATAAACCAAATTTGACAAAAAAAAGAAGGATACAAACTTATCAACTTCTAAACCCAAAAAGCCCTCCCCCATCCCCTGGGGGAGGAGTGTGCTGCAGACACAGCTGCATGTTATTTAACCCCCCAATACAACCACTTAAAAGGCCTGAATCCCACTAAATCAACTTTATTGAGCTTTTAAGTGTATTACAATGTTCACTCCTCACAAAAAACATCCCTAAATCAATATTTTGATCCACTCATCTCTGAACATTCCCCTAAAACCCCGCTCTCTCTCCCAATCCAGGAAAACCAGCAGGTCCTCACATTGTGACATCACAAAGTGGGGAACCGCCCCTTCCAGGAAGAGTCGGTTAACACACTTTATATTATCGCAGGTAATGCTATATATCTAGTTCATAATTACGTTACAAAAATGTACAGTTTTAAAAATGTAGTTTTAGTGTTCCATAAACGTTTATCCTGTTCGGCCCTCGATCTAAGGTGTGTTCTGGATTTTGGCCCCTCGTGCGATTGAGTTTGACACCCCGGCTGTAGATACATTCGCAGCATTTGCAAGAATGAAAAATCTATCAAACTTTACAGAGTTGCAACAGTTCTGTAATCACAATGAATTGTCGTATTACAACAGATTCTAAAAATGTAACCAAAAGAGGAAGGAACTGGTGTCAAAACAGAACCTGCCTTGTTCCTCTGTGGGGCGTTTAACAGCAAATAAGCTATGATGAATCGCACAATGAAAGAAAAAAAAAAAGATATTAAAATGACAAAGTAAATATAAAGTTTAGATCTGCAGTCACTACTTCCACCCTGTGACCACTTTGCGCTCCCCACTCAGTGGAAATAAATCAAAGCCAACATGTGCTCTGGCCACATAAAGTTATTCCTAGCTGCAGCAGTGCCCTGAAGGTGACGAGGGGGAACATGTGATAGGTTAGGGGGCCTCACCTGTTCAGATTCGACTTTTACGATCCACCATAGAAGCAAGGAACTCTGGTCTTCCTGCAGTCACATGATCAGACCCCATCCTGACAAATTTAACTTTCAGTCAGCTGCTGCTTTCTTGGGGTTTGTGCTGGCGGACGGTGAAGTTTAACAGACCGCCTCAGAGAAAAGAAAATGTTATAATCCGATGTTTCTATTCTGAGGATGCACACGTATATAAAAACAGATTTATGTCTATATTTGTATAAAATTGCAGACATGCCTCACTTTTCCAAAGAACAAACTCATTACTTAGAATCAGGTAATATCGGTTGATGCAACACATCCAACCGGTTCTCATACTAACGTCCCTGCACAGACGTTGACTTTTTACTCAAAAATGGACCTAAATTGTCTGGTAAAACTGTCAAAATGCAACTAAACATTCAGATCTCCTTCATTCCTGAAAACTGTTTTGAATTTCTGTTTTGGTTCTGGATTGTCAGATTTTTGCAGATGCATTTTTAAAACACTCAACTCTAAAGTTTCTCTATTCTTATCGCTCCCTCAGGGCTTTGCTTTCCCTGGAGCGCCGTCGCTGCTGGCGATGCGAGGTCCTCCTCGACATCCAGAGAGCGGACTCTTTGGCTGCCTGCTTACCCCCTCCCCTTATACAACGGGAGCAGATAGTGCCAAGTCCTTCCACATCCAGGAAGCGGAGCGGGCCTCAGTCCGTTCTCTGGATGTCAAGGACGACAGCTCTGTGGCGAAGGCTCTGGCAGGAATGACATTTTACCTTTTTTATGTTAATTATCTGGCATATTGTTTTAGGAAATTGGGAAAATGTCCCATTTTCACCAAATTATAATCACAATCTAATTTTAAAGTGGCTGAAAAGAAAAAACTATGATGCTCCAGCATTCTAGCAGTATTTAAATACACTTACACACAAATCTTGGAGATGTGAGAAGACTAACATCAAATTTGCACGAGACAGGCGATTTGGGGGTACTTTTTAAAGGGTAAGCAAACCAAAATAACAAATGAGGTATTATAGTTGAATTTTATAATTGGTCAAACCATGTCAGTTTAGACGTCATGATCTGCAGCTCCTGTAATGATAATAGTCCTGCCCCCAAGCCCCACCCCTCTGACTGGCTTTTCAAATTTCAGCTGTGGGTGGAGCCATCCTCCAACTTCCTGGTTTGGTTACCCTTTAAAGATGTCTGTGTAGTTGGTTTCAAGATGTTGTAATTTTAAGTAAACTGTATTATGTATTTTTTTTTACGTTGTAATTTTTGTACCTGTGAATACACAATTGCAAATTACACACAAAATGTATTAAATGAGCCACAAATCAAGAACTACGCACGCACAAATCGAATGATTCTATATTATGGAGAGAAAATAAACTTATTTGTGGGTGCGTAATTCTTGATGTGTGCGTAAATTAGAATTTGTGCGTGCATATTCTTGATTTGTGCATGCGCAATTTAGGATTTGTGCATAACTTTGGATTTTTGTCTGCATATTCTTGTAACTCATATAATATGTTTTATGCACAAGTAAAAAAAAAATACAAAGTTCAAAATATGCAGAAATTAAAATCACAACAGCTTGAAGCTCCTTACACATGCAAATATTTAAAAATTACGCACGAATCACACAAAACATCAGTTATGCATATTCTATCGTGAGTACTACTAGAATGCTCAGGCATTAGAGTTTCTTATCAGCAGCTTTGAACTTAGATTGTAAATAGTATCCGGTGAAAGTTTTTCCCACTTTCTTAAAAAGATATTTCTGATAATTAATATAAAAATATCATTTTTTTTAAAACACTTATCCCTTTTAAAAATAAAAATGTAAAATCCAAATTTATGCAGAAATCAAGATTAAGCACGTACAAATCGGAGTGAGATTATTTTCTCTCCATACTATATTCTCTCCATAGAAGAGCAGAAAGTGAGAAAAGACGGCGCTGATTGACTTTGCAAGGACACTTGTCTCTTGGAAGGACGTAAGATCTCATTCTGAGAACAGTCAAGGCCTCTTGGGCAGGAGAACTGACGCCGTCAGGCAGCTAAAATACAGATTATAAATAATTATGATTTTAAATCCAAAACAATGACAGATACGCTAAAGAACTTTGGGCCTAAGAGCTTGGCAAACCCACAAACATTACAAATCTCTGACTTTAATCTTATTTAATTCCAGGAAATCTAATCTATGAATGGAGCTAGATTATGTCACATCCCATATTAAATAATGTGCCCTGGGGTGGCAAAGCAAACACTAAACCACGACCACAATCTACAGTTTAAATATGACCAGGAATCTCACGCCACATGGAAGGAAGTGAGAACTGTTTGATCTGACGATCTTTTGTCACAGTCCTCCTGTCTATAAACTAAATGTCTGTAACTATGAAAATCAGACTGTTTGAAAAGGATTATTTGCCCAACCAACACCCAAACGCTCCAGCCCGAGTGTGCTCAGGGTGTGAGTGGTGTGCGTTACAGGGAGACGCACGAAACGGAAATATGAGATTCCCGCCCAGAGGTGCGCTTTGGTGGCGAAACTGCTGGCAAAGCCGCTTTTATAAAAAGGTTGAGTCGGTCAGCCCAAGCTTCTCTGCGCTCGCTCAAATATCAAAGACACACACACACCCCAAGCACACACACACTCGTAATTATAAATAAATACCGAAGGGACTCTGTTCGGGGATGCCCAACCTAAAACATGTCAAGACTGAAGGATGGACGTCACAGATGAACGCTGGTTTGAAAAAAACCTTCTCGTTAGCATTTATTTTAAGAAGTTTAAAGATCGACAAAGCTGTTAGTGAAGCCATTAGGAGATGGATGGAAACAAGTTCATCTAGAAGAAACTGTATTTTGGAACATTTCTTTGTTTAAATATTTGTGAATCAGGAGCAGACGAAAAAAAAAAGGCTGTTTGAAAAAACTTGAATTTACAATCAGCAGCTCCATTATTGCAAACTCTTTTTGTTGTGCCGAGGGGCTATAAGCTAGCCGGAGAGAGTGAACACAAACGGATGATGGGAAATGAAGGTAGGCTCACTCCCTGCCAACAGTCCGCCCAAAAGTCAGAGGCGAATTTTCGATAAAATCCTGCCGCTCTGCAGAAACTATGTCCTAAAAAACCAACATATTTTTGGATTTTGGCTAAAAACGTCATAATCATCATCAAAAGACAACTGGGAACTTTTTAAAAATAGACAAAGATAATGTCTGAATTCCCCCCTTACTCACTGTATAGTGTGTTCCCCATTTTCTAGTGGTGTCCGAATCTATTAATTACAAAATCCAGTGCACTGGAAATTTCCCAGGAGTCTTTGCGAAAAAACTAGCATCCATCAATGCTCACGGCATTAACGAATATAGACCGCAATGCATTGTGGTCGAACAATTTTTGTGAAAAAAACGTGTTTAAATGTAATTCTTTAATAAACCATCCACATTTTCATCATCAGAACACAGTGGAGTCAGAAACAAACGTTGTGAAAAGTTCGTATTGATTCAATTTTCACTTTGTAAAATCTCAAACCCGCGCTATATATATATATATATATTTTTTTTTTGTAGTTAGGAGTTAAATAGCCCCAAAAGAGACTTTAAGGTTTTAGAAAGCAGAAAAAAAATGTAAGATGACAATAACAGTGAAGGTGGAGGAACCCATTGGACGAATGAACCACAGAAAAACTGAAGAACTCATTTGACATTAAAGACTCGCTCTGATGACAACTGTTTTGTTTGGGGGTTTTCAACATGTTCTTGTAGCATTGTTCTCATTGTTGGGGGCCCATATGTTTAAAAAAATATACGATTAAAGCTGTGTTTCTGAGTATTTCTTAATTCAAATTGCATTAGATAAGAAAACCGGATGCTCGAAAAAGCACACCTAACCTCACGCATGGGTGTGCAAGAAATAATGAGCCTTTAACACTCGTGCTTGTCCAAGCCGGCCTCTAGCTCAAAACTGTTTGGCTGGAATGATCTAATATTGTATTATTTTTGTGCTGCTAATGCTAGCTTAAGGCTATAACCATATAAAAAGAGTTCTCCGTGAATCCAGAATTGTATATCTAATGAGCTACTGCCGCTGTGCATAAAATATGTCTTTAAAAAATGACAGACTTCTTGATTTTGGCGAAAAACTGCCCAATCATAATTAAAATACTGGGAATGATTTTAAAAAAGAAAACAAAATATGGTTGTAGTGGGACTTTAAGAACTGCAGGATGGAAAAAGGCCGGTCCTGATGAACAAGCAACTGAAGCCAGGGTTCACAAACAAGCAACCTGTACAAGAAGGCCCCAAGAGCGTGAAACATACCTGGTAGGAGGCTGAAAAGGTGTGGCAACGGTTAGAGTCAGAGCTGCAGGCAATGAGCAGAGTGATAAGAAAAAAAGCAGCTACAGACGTGCAGTTATGTGGTTCTACCATCCAACAACCGGATCTAAGTTTTATTTTGTTTACTTGAGTTTTATAGAGACGTTGGTGTGAAAAAGAGACACAGCTTGTTCTTTTTCCATATCCTAACCGTCTCAAATACCTTAAAAGAGCTGTGGAAAAGAGGACACCCCAAAATATAAAGAAGCTGATGCTCAGGCCAGAAGAAAAAAAAAACAACATAAAGGAAAAACATTGACACTTACAAAGGAAAATCCAGTTTAAGTTTATTCCAGCTAAAGGAGGACTTGTAAGTGACAGAAATAATTAGTATTACTCACTTTAATTTTCATTTTTAACTGGATTTTAGAAAGGAAAAAGTGAAATACTGTTGGTCTAAGTTTTTTTTTTTTAATTTAATTGTGACAAAGGCTCAAATATAACGTGATAACACAGCATTTTTTTCTTTCTTCTTTCAAAAGTCAAACATACAGCTGAAGCTCAAGTCCAGGCAGGAATGATTGTCGCTCCCACAACATCTAAATTTACAGTAAATTAAAATGCCTAAATTCCCATCACAATTGTTTACTGTATCATTGTAAAAAGACAATCCTTCCTGCACTTCTCTCTACCTTTATAGTCCTTCTAAGAAAAGCGTGAGCGCAGAAATGAAGCTTCAGAGCTAATTTGCAATAAGAACAATAAACATGCAACAGTGTTATCTTTAATGAGTTTCCCAAAGCAGGAAATGCGTCAATAGAAACACTGACATCTTTGTTGATGCCACACTTTTACTTCCCGGCGTATTTGCAAACTAAAGTGAGGTGACATTTAACTTCAAATAAGGTTAAGTTGTCTGAGCAATGAAAAACAAACAAATGTATAATTTTACTTTTATGATTGTAAAACAAAGACAAGGCCAAATTGGACTGCCGGCTTAGAACTACAAAGGTTTTAAAACATGAAGCTGGAGATCGCTTCTTTCTTGCACTGATGCTGCTCACACTAATGCTTTTGTTTTTAGATAAAGGTCAGGGAAAAGCTCCGAACTGTGTCAGAGGTTCAACAACACCGCACTCCCAAATGGATGGATTTTCAAATGGAGTAACTGAAGGAGATGGAAACTGAATTTCTGGCTCAACATCCAGATGAAAACGTCGTATCGCTCTCACTAAAAATGAAAACATTGGTTTTGTCTTGGAACAGATGTTCTGGTGTTTAATCAGACAGTCAGCTCTGCGTCTCCTTTCATTAGTTGCCCAACTGGAATTACACCAAAAGTTCTTCATCCTTCCAGTCCTCCATTCATGTCCCAAACCTTATGATGTCACAGGGTTGCTGGAGCCTATCCCAGCCACTAGTGGTCATCCACAAATCTCAAACATTCACACCTAGGGACCATTTAGAGCAGGGGTGTCCAAAGTCAGTCCTTGAGGGCCGGTGTCCTACAGGTTTTCCAACCAACCTGCCATTGACGCTCCTTATTGGCCAAACACACCAGATCCAGATAATCAGCAGCAGATTAGGAAGGGTTTCTGGGAAATCAGAAGGAAGCCGGTCCTCGAGGCCTGGCTTTGGGCACTCCTGATTTAGAGTCACCAATTAACCTAAGAACCAGGAGATTTGATATCAAGTCGCACACAAATGTGGTCTTCTTTTATTGGTGTTAAACTTTGGAACTTACAAAAAAATGATTTGAAAAGTTGTACACACGTTCTGCAGTTTAGAAATATGAATTCAAATGGGAGAGTTATGTTAAAGGTTATTGATTTCACGTTGCTCCTTTTTGTTTATTTCATCGCACAAAACAAGAACATTGCTCCTCCGTCTGTTCCCTTTCATTCATGAAGTCGTAGGACTGTGATGCTTCATGAAAGGAAAAAAAAAGAAAGAAAGAAAGAAACCAAGTTCTTGGAACATGGGAAGAAGCCGGAGAAAACTCATGCATGTGTGGGGAGAACATGCAAACTCCATAATGAAAGAAACCAGCCGGGATTTGAACCAGTGCCTTCTGGGGTCAGCGTGTACCACTAAACCACTGTGCAGCCCAATTTCAAACCTTAATCCATAATATTTTGTCTTTTATGTTGCTTCAGGCTGGTAATATAATTCAGCTATCTGTGTAAAAGACCTAATACTTTGTGTTTACAGAACACATTTTGTCATAAAGAGAGTCAGAATTAAAGGAGGGAACGTCGGACTATTGGTTGAAATATACGAGTTAAAACACCAAAATGTTTCAATCCAGCATCTGGTTCGCTCAGAGCAGCAAGGTTTTAACATTTCCTGGATGATCTTCACACAAGTCTTTAATTAAAACTGAAATTGAAACATGTTTTTCTACATATTCTTGAGAACTTTGTGATGTTTCTAAAATAAAAAATTAAGAGTTTTTATAGCTTGATTTTAAGGTGAATTTAGTTACGCACATCACAGTGCATTTGAATGAAAAATGCTAAAAATAAATAAATACATTTCTGGAGGTTAATAATTCATAATAATTTCTGTTTTCAAATCAATTTTTACCAGAGAAAATGTTCTTTAAAGACCCACTTCAATGAAAATGTTGTCTTTTTTTTGTATTTTTAACATGTTCTTGTAGCATTTTTGTCACGTTGGAATACATATATATAGAAAATTCAAATTAGAACTGCATTTCTCAGTAACTTAATTAAATTCTTGTCAGGGTTTTTCCTGCATAGAGAATTTGGTGGCGGACGCCATCACCTAATTTACAAGCGCCACCAGCTCCTGGGCATCGAAAGGGGGGGGATTCTAGGGGCCCAGACAGCGAGGGGGTACACATAGGCCCCTAATGATGATGAAATGATAAAACAGAAAAAAATAATTTCAGTAAACCAATAACCAATATAATATATAAATAATCACAAATATTTTGATTTTTAATGTCAAGGTAACAATATTTATACATTTTGTTTTGGAAACATCGTCTGCGTAGTCCCCCCCCCCACCCCCCACCCCCAATAAGAAAATGGTTCGGTCCGAATAAGGCGATCTAATAATAACAATATAAACTTGTTTTTAGCTACTCTTGAAATGACACTAAAATAAGAGACCTTTTTTGTCCAAAATGTACAAATGTCAGATGACTGAATGAAATGAAGACTAAATCTATTCCCAGAACTGTTTATTTAAGATTAAGTTTAAAGTTTATTATCTTCTGCTGCATAGCAGTACCTATAGTTGCTGTTCATAAGAAAAGTTCTTAAATGAGAGAATAATATAAAAACAACTGCAATATATTTCCTGCTTTAGGAGGATGCTGAATCTTATTTTGAAAGGAACTTGAATGTGCTGCTGACGGATTAAAATATATCCAAAGTCTTACATAGCCTATTAAAAACATAAAACTGTTATGGCTTAATCATTGTGTATATTATGTATCTGCATAATAATTATTAGAAATATTTAAATGATCCCCTCAGTTAGTTTCAATACTGCAGCTAATACAAACAAAAATAATGAAAGTTGAATTTTAACTTTTTTATCTCAGATTTAATGGGGGGGGGGGGGGGGGGTTAAGGTATACAAATCTGAGGTCATGAAGAGAATCGGGAACAGACAAAAAAAATGATGTTGGAAAAATAGTTGTTCCTTGCCAACAAATAGAACTATGTACATCCTTGTTTTCCTCGCCTGAGCTGGTATCTGACTCTGATATTACTTGCCATTTTTTTTTTGCATGGCAAGGTTGAGGTTTTTAGGGGCTGTAAGCTAGCAGGAGAGCGTGTAAACAAAGGTATGATGGGAAATGACTGCAGGCTTACTCTGCACCAAAAGTCACGCCTAAAACTCAGAGGTAAATTTCTAATGAGCTCCTGCCGCTCAGCAGATACTATGTCCTGGAAAACAACACAGGTTTTTGGAGTTTAGCTCGTATTTAAGCAACATGCTAATAATTTCTGCAAAATTGGCATTCATTAGGGATTTTTAAGCAATTTTACTACAATTTTTTCCAAAATGTAGATCAACTTCAGCAATATTTCATAGTTCTATTCCAGTCTTTTAGCAAATTTAACATTATGCAAATACATTTTCAGTAAATCTTTTCAGCAATTAAAGTAAATTACATCACCATTTTCAGCAAAAAGCCTCAGCATCTTCAGCGACTATACTTTCAACAAAAAATTCACTCTAGCATTATCGCTAGCATTATTTGTCAATACACCCCATCAGTGTGCAGCTAAAGTATCAATACATTCCAGCTCTGCCATATTGAATCTGTACGTTCTGCTAGTTGTAAACATCAAACAATGACAATTTAAGTTGATTTATGTGTATTTATAGAATAGAATTGATGCTATTTTGTGAATTTGTAACTTTAACGCTCTGTAAAACTATATAAAAGCATTAAAAGAAACATATATGGGTGTAATAAGGCATTATTAATCATAACTGCAACCTTTTGTTAAATAAATTGTAACTTTTTGGCCAATTTGTCTAATTTTCCTTGTGTAATTTGCGACATTCGCATATAAAATTGCGACAGTGATAGGCGGTGGTGTGCAAAACTATAATAAAATGTATAATAATGCGTTATTTAATCTTAAAAGGACGTTTTTAAATCGTCTGGGGCGATGTTGAGGGTAAGAAAGTTGACTGTAAAAATATTTACCCACAAGCCTCAGAGAAAAGCCGCGCTCGCGCCTCACGCCTCGCGCTCGCCCAAGCTCCGTTCAATTCAAACAGGAAACAATCCCTCGCTGCTTTACAGGTGTCTGACGAGCTAAACAGTTAGCAGAAACTCAAGGTGACTTTAGCTAATTTAGCGCCAATGTGTCCGATATTCCCCAGTTAGCAGCTGCCCGATGATAGCGTAGACCGGTACACGATGATGTATTTAAGTACAGACTGGGAAAAATGAGAACACAACGTCTCGTTGTCAAATCCAGTCGTTTGCCACTAATACGGTTAGCGTTTGAGCTAACACCGTGATTATGTCTGATTGAAAGTTATTAATATATATGTATTCGTGCGGCACCATCTGCGCGTGACACTGTCGGCATGTCTGCTGCACCGGAGCTGTCAGGAAGTCACGCTTGGAAGCTGTCAAGAACGTTTTCCCGCTCCGGGGGGGTGTCGTGATCACACAGTGTGACACGAATTCACCAAAAAAAAAAAAAAAAAGTGCCGTTAGCTAGCGACGACCGGGCGGGATTTCCCGGTAACTGTCCAGACTGCTGCTGTGTGAGGCTGGAGGCGCGCGTACCTGACATCTGCACACCATGTCCGCGTCCTGTGCCAGCAGATCCACAACTTTTCCCTTCCCTTCGTCGCCCCACTGAGCCCCGAGCACGACTGTCACTTTGTTGCCAAAAGACGGTCTGGGGGTTGACGCGCCGCCGCTGCCGTTCGAGGCCCCGGTGGCTTCCTGACTCCCGCTTTCCGACATTTCTGTTGAGGTCGGGTCCCTGTCTCACTACAGTCTCGTGCGCCCTGTAGCACCGCTCTACAGACTGTACCAAAGATGGCAAAGAAACTTAAGGCGCTCTCTCCAAGGCAACGCCGGACGCTCGGAAGTAACATCAACGCACATGCGCAGAAAGACACCAACTTTTGTTTCAAGTAACCCCCCAAAACATTTTAATGATATATACTCAGAAAGTCGAATTTAAACAGTTGTTTTTGTAAACAAAACAAAACAAAAACCACCATTTTGCCTCTGAGCTTTTCTAAATCTGGTGTATAAAAAATCCGGCGTCAAGTGAAGCATCTTCTTTTTTATTTACGATCTCTGGTGACACTCCTACAAACGGAGGTGCGTTCACGAGCAGGGAAATATGACAATAACTACAATAAAATAAAACTAGATTGACATTTTAAGCAGCATTTAACAAATTCAGAAAAAAATAAATATTAATTTTCTGTCTAATAATGACTTATTTATTAGTGTGTTAGTTTGTAATTGACAGAGTTACATAATTTTGTGCATTTTGTGGCAAAATTCGATGGATAAAGTACAAGTATTTGAGAAAGGACTATATTTTTTAAAAAATAGTCGTTTTATACTTTGACATTCACTGTTGTTCAATTCAATAAATGTAAAAATATATTTGAAAGCCGTTAACACATAATGAAATGATTAAAATAACTATTTTAACAGCTTGTTCGAAAAACGTTCATATATTTTTACATCTCTGTTCAAATTCTTTGGCTTTTTGTATTTTTAAAGATTTTTTGATGCCTTTAGTTGCATTCAATTAAGTCCCATCATGAAACTATAATATGTATCTCTTTGTAAAGCAGGAAATTTCAATATGTTCTACACATGCAAATGTATTTTAAATATATTTCTTACAAAAGTCTGATGAAAAAAAATGTCATTTATAGATTCCAGAAACGCCTAACATGCAAATTATGAATAAAAAAATGTTTCAAATCCCAATCTATCTTTTTTTATGGCATGTTCTTTGTGAATTTCTTGGTTTTCAAAGTCTAAAATGAATCTTTTCTTATACTTTTTTTCTTCAAAGTGATTTTTTTTCCCCTCTGGGTTGGAAACATTTTTAACTGATGTCCTGAAGCGTCTTGAACAAATTTTGTCACATTGGATTCCAACAAGCTACTTTTTGTTCACGTCTTTGCATGATTGTGATCATCTCAGCTTTCTACTTTAGGAAAAATGTCCCAAAAAACACCAACTCTATTTACCTCAAAGAGATCCTCAGATTCCTTTTAGTATCTCAACATCACCACAAGACAAAAAGATCAGAAGAGTTGATTCTTCAGGTGAAAACAAAACTGTTTTGCTCCTATTTAAGTCATAACTTACAACAAAAGTTGTGAGTTATACTTTATGTTATAAGCTGTAGCATATAACTAATTAAAAAAGTGTTTTAAAAAATGATATTTATATTATTTCTTCAATAATTTGGAAAAATTTGACATTTTCTGTGTGAAAAACATTCAGGTAAACATGACAGAACTTGTTGAAAATGTTCAAAGATAAGAAAATCAGATCCTCCACCAGGGGGCAGCACATACCACTTGTGTTTTTAACTTTCATTCCTGTAACCATAACTTAAATATTTTTTTACTCACTAACTAAAACCAACAACATGATCATGTTTCATACAATTGGATGTACAAATGTCTCAAAGAATTTTTGCATCTTTAAATTATTTTTAACAACTGAAAACTCACTATTTTATCAAGTATTCACAACTATATTATAGTTGCATCCATTCATGATATAGCAAAAACATTTTAGAGAACAGTTTGAAAACACAAATGAATCCTGTATAAATGAAACAAGTGAAGTGGTCTCAGATCATAAATCATCTAAGAGGTGGTCAAAATGAAAGAAAGTCCCACCTTTTGTGTTTTAAAATGAATGAAAAAAAAAGTTGATTATTTGAATTCTGATTTTTAATTGGTATGTTGAAGGCAACGTGGGACTATGCTTTGATGAGAAACTTTACTCTCAAATTTGAGGCAATAATAAAGTATCAAAATCACCAGTGAAATAATGAACAAAAGCAGAACTGTAATAAAAAAAGTAATTTATTAACACAAACCGTGTACACCATAGCGTAAATAAATCCGTAAGTAATCCATTTGTAAATTCAAGATAATGAATGCAAAAAATTGTGACAAAAGTATTGAGAATATCAATCTCATCAAGCTAGTATTGATACTTTATTGTGGTATCGACCCTATCGATACGCCCACTCCTATTCTTTAAGTATAAACATCTGCACAGTACTAAAAGTAATTAATTACTATTATTATTAGAAACAAATTTAACACTAATAATACAAATTCTGTAATCATTACTCCAATAACAAAAAGACTAATTGCATAAAGTGGTGTTTACATCACAAGGAAAAGAATTCTCAATAATAAACTGCCATTTTTTTCTTTAAACAGACCAAATCTTTTAGGTCCATCACTAATAAATATGCTACTTTTTTACTTTTTTGTAGTGACATAAAATAGTCTGATAAAAAAAGAAGAAATAAGCTGATGTAATGAACACTATTGACCAGTAGAGGGCACTAAAGCATCGCATCTTGTCTTGGAGGCTGAAGAAAGTACTTTTTTTTTCCTAACTTTTTCCAGTTTTTTCAAATCATCCTGCTTAAGTTTTAGAATGTATTAATTTATACTAAGAAAATATTTCAAGTACAAATGCAAAAATACTTCCATTGTGCGCCTTTATAAAATTTAAACTAAGACAGGAAAAACAATCTCTTGCATTTTTCAAACTTCAAAAGCTATCAGTTAATTACTTCTCGCTACCGCATAATTATACTTTAACAGTCATCAGAGTACTTTGTGCTCAAATAAAAGATGTAGAAAAAAAACCCCAGAACTTGGATCACTTCCAGCTGCCTCAGCGTCTGTGTTAGAAACCTCTGTTTTCAGCCAGCTGACGCTCAGGCAGTTCAGATATTCAGACATGACGACCCAAGAGCCAATCGGGGCCTCTTTAAACTTCAAACCCAAAACCAACTACCCTAATCTGGTTATGCAACCGGTCCCGAAGACACAAGATCACCGCAGACGTTTCTAAATTCTTGTGAAAGGTTCTCTTCTGTTCAGCTAATGCACGGCACAAACAAGATGCCAGCAATTTAAAGATAATCTGATGATTTCTTTGTACAAACCTGAACTTTCTGGCGATGCGGTGTGTAGCTTCCTGCGTCTACGTGCAGCATCATTTGACCCACATTATGGGAGAAAATTGTTTCATTCCTTCCTAAAAGAAAAAAAAAGTAGTTCAAGAGGTTAATCTTCTGCGATTAAAATGATTTAAAAACTACTCCGAAGAACTGAAAGGATTTCTTTATTTGGGTCATGAGAAGATTGGCAGCCTCATGTGCCTCGGTGCCATGTGAGGTGTTTGAAAATGTGACATTCTGCACTCAGAAAGAATGCAGCTGCTGCCCGGCCATCATCAGGAATTCCACAATCCTTCCAAGTTGCATAACTGGGTCACCGAGTTACTCCATCGGCCCTCTGGCCAGGATCACGGTATCAGGATCCTGATACTGGGGGCTCCCGGTATCAGGATCGGGCTAGGGAGTGGAAAGCAAACATCTGGCGGATGAGGAGCGCACGAATCAACACCAGAGTTTGGCAAAGATCGAGAACCATTTTCACACATCTGTTTTAATGTAGGAGTTAAGGAAAACACTCCCAGTGCGGGACATTTAATCTGATCTTTTCATTGAACAGATTCACAGCCGGTTTGTCTCCAAAAGGTCAGAGGTCACATTCGTTTTATTGTTTTCCTGCTATTTGTATTCTTGTCATCTCCAAAGCACTTGCTGGCTTTTTTTTTTTTTTGGCAGAAAGCAGCCGGCTATTGAAAGCAGATGTCGTGAACGCTGTTGTCCTCACATGTCCCTGCTCTCAGATGCAGCAACGGCTCCCATGAATTTTGCAACATCTTTAACATTTAAAGACAAAAGATAAATACGCCTCACACGTGATTTATAATGTAGCTAAAATTAAGATGAAGATACTCCCAAAAATGAGAGATTTTTTTTTTTATTTATTTTCCCCCTGCTTTTCATTTTGAACGTTATATAATCTTCAAACAGACATTGTCCCCTACCATGAAAGACCTCCACCAAATGTAAAGTTGACAGTGATTAGTGGATGCGTTAACTCTTTTAAAATCTGTGGAAATTTACAGCTCGGTTCCCTCAGGACGAGGCGTTAAGGATCAGATCTCTCAAAATCTGTTAACGAACGATTAGAAAAACTAACTTTTATATGTAAGAATTGACATATTGTCACTGATATCTGCGAGTGGCTCAAGTTTGAAGCTGCATCCATAGAAGTCACTGGGAATGGAACAACCTGGTCATTAGAAAGTGAGATAATAAAAGAAAGATGGATGCCAACTGCCTATTTTTTTTTTTAATATAATTCAGTCAAAAAAAAGTTCAAGAACCTTCTTTGATCTACTGCAAATGCAGCAGTTTCATTACTGTTCGGTTTAACAGTATTGAAAGGAGTTCTGGTTTACATGTTAATGTAGTTCTGCATCTAGCAAAGGTTTTTCTGGATTACCCTGTTCATTGAAGCTAAAGAAAATCTCCTTAGAAAACCGAACAAACTGTAATTCCAGTCGTTATGATTGTGTAACTGTTAAGAATGACTTTTTTCCTAAAAAGATTTCTATAAATGTTCCTAAAAAAAATCCAAGAACCAGGCCTTATTGATCTCAGTTACTTTTATTACTCCTTGCAATGAGGAGAAATCCGACCAGCCAACTACACAGAGTTACCTCGTGGGAGTTCTGCCCACCACACGCGGACATGCACTTTTATACAGTCATGGCCGTTGCTAGGCAACGACAGTCAGGGGTCCTGTGTCATAGGTCATAAACCGTGAGCCTATGTCCTTAAAAGGAGTCAGGACTCAGACAAAGACATTCCAGTACTTTTCCACACAGCTGAGGGATAGGGGGAGGTGAGGGAAAAGGTGACGCTGGCTTCAAGGCCCACACATAACATAATTCTGTTAATTAATATTTCCAACAGTTCCGCCCTGTTGTGGGTCTTGAAGCACTCGAGCTCGCAACAGCAATCTTGAAAACATCAGTTTTAAGTCTCCTGCATGAACAGTTTTAACCTAAAACATCAGAAACAGATTTTTCTGTTCTGAGCCCGTGGAGGGGGCGAAAACCCAGTGGGAAATTCCCCCTCGTCCCACTCATGGTGCGAACACTTCAAAAGCCACAGGTAGCTAAGAAAAGCAGGGACTGTAAAAATGTACCTTAAGCAACATATACGTCATCGTCATCATCAGAATCATCATTGTCACCAGCCTGCAAAAGATGTACCATAACTTAACTGCTGGGGTCTTGTACGCCCCAAACATATCTAACCAACTGTCCCACATGGATGTATCAACACCTGAATGTTCCTTCATTTTATTGCTCAGACTACGCAGTCCTCCTACTGCACGAGTCAGGCTTCCATCGGCGGCGGTTGCCGCTAATTGTTCTTGACAGCTTCGAACCCAGGGGTCCAGTTACTGAGGCTTTGGTGAATTTGTCCTGTCTGTTTCCCCCTTCGCTGAGGGACAACCCATAGAATCTTGAGGTGGTTCTGGTAGTTGTCACAGAAATCGTCATTGCTCTGGGTTTTGTGACCTGCTGTAAGGACTAGAGCTGGGGTAGGAGATCAGTTGGCTTCTTCAGCACCCAAAGGTTTGGTAGGGCGTCTTCCACTCCTACCATCCTTCAGAGGTACCAGCTTCTTGCAATGGCTCTGGTGGATCCAAGTGGCTCTCTCAGCGATCTTCACAGCAGTGGAGGTGGTCAGCTGGACAGTGAAGGATCTCCCACAGCGGGGTGCAGCCCAGGTTTTTCTTTCGATCACCTTGATCAGGATCTGGTCACCTGGCTGCAACAGCTCCTCCTGTGGGGAACAAGGAACATCTGGCAGATTATTTGTTCTCGACACTTCTTCACTTTGCAACAATTCTCTCATCCATTCTGCTGTTTCTGTGGTTGGTTATCTGTGGTTGGCTATCAGCTCGGGGGTGTGTCTATGTTCTGGGTATTTGAGTGAGTTAAATGTATTCTAATTCTATCAATGACTTGGTTGATCAACAATGTGTATGTGTAGGTGTCTTTATGTTGTGGTAAGGAATGGCTGTGTGTTGATACATCAAGGCAGTGTCTATGTGCGTGCGTGGATGAAGATCACAAAGAAGACTTAAAAGTTCTGTTAGTCAAAGTCATACACACAAAAGATTAAAAGGTGTAATTAAAAAGCTTAAGGGAATATTCAAGTTAAAACTTAAAGGAAAAATAAAGGAGAAAATTAAAAAAGAACTTTAAATGTTATGAATAGCTATTTAAGAAATACACACAAACATTCACACACATATAACTCACTGAGACAACTTTCCTGCACTCACACTGTCCATGGACAAACACACCCTTTCTTACAATCTTATTTTATTTATTTTAGGTTTATTTTAT